>OY856410.1:315236382-315761382 GCA_963693085.1 Alisma plantago-aquatica
GCTTCAATTTAGATTTGTCTTATCATACTTATATTTATTTGGTGGTATGCTTATATTTATTGTCCTTAATATTTATCCACATATCTAATATGATTGTAAGGGTGGTCGTGTGTATGAGAATTCAATTTTTTCCTCAGATACTTATGTGTAGATCAATTAAGTTATTTTAATTCAATGATTGCAACCGTTTTGAAGTCCGTGCTCCTTCCTAGTTACTTTTAATATGTCTACATTATTATTATTATTATTATTATATTTTAGCTTTTATAAAAATGTTAATGGTTTTGGAAACTTTTCAGAAGTCTGGATAATAAATTGATTGTCGATCCCTTTTGAATGACAAAGCTAGCATATCTGAAAATAAAATTATTGAATGTAAATGCATGTAATATGAGATTCTTACTTCAGGTTGAAAGTGTTGAAGGAGAAAAATTGAGTCAATAATTCAAAATGCCAAAAGTTTTAAAAACAAAAGAAACAAAATGATGATGATTAGATACATTACTCGTACATCATCTCTCTTAATACCAGTTGGGCGGCGTTGTCGGAGACACCATAAACCCTAAACCCGGACGACTCTCCGACTCTCTCCTTTCGGTACAACCATGTTTAGGCGAGCAACTACTTCAATCGCCGGCTCTCTGTGACTCACCAATTCACTGTGAGCTGGGAAGTAGAGACACTTTCCGGGAGGAGCCGTGGCCGTCCTCAACATGTGTCACACACGGACACACGCGGTGGACACGGCCAATTTTTAATTTTTAATTTTTTTGCACTTGGACACGGCTGGGACACGGCCCAGACACGCCAGCCGGCCCACCATGGCACTCGCACGCACGCTGCACACCCCCTTCCCGACTAACCCGACTCCCCGAGACCCCGTTTCTCTCAAACCCCCTAAACCCCCGCGCTCCCCCGCTCCCGGCGGTTCCCGCTCCCGACGATTGCCGCTGCGAGCAGCAGCAACCTTGGCCACCGCAAGCAGAAGCTGCACGGAAGTCCCCAAGGAGCAGCGCAGCCGCACCCAAGGAGCGGAGCGGTCAGCAGCTCACAAGGAGCACCGCAGCCACCCGCTTGGAGCAGCACAGCCACTCCCTTTGAAGCAGCAGCAGGTCGCCGCTTGAAGGAGCCAGCAGGGCCGCGACTTGGAGCAAGCAGCTAGCCGTCTTCGCTTGGAGCAGACATCCCAAGCAGCCTCCGGTGAAGCCATAACCTCCGGTGTAAGGTACCTCCTTCACCTCTTTTGAACGGTGGTTGTTCTCCCTTCTTCCTCCTCCACGTATTCTCCTCCTCTTCCCCTTTCTCTTCCTCTTCCACCTGGTATTCTACTCTTCTTTCAACAACAACGTCGTCCCTTCTTCTCCCTGTTTCTTGTCCCCTTCCTTCTCCACGTTTTCTCCCCCTCTTCCACCTTACCTTCTGTTCCTTTCTTCTTCAACTTGCTTTCACTGTAGTTCCGTCACCCTCTTCTCCCTGTCTTTTCCTTCACTTCTTCCCCTCCACGTATCTCCCCCCCCCCCCCCCCTCCCTTTTTCTTCATCTTCAACATTGTTTTCATTTTCTTCTCCTTTGTTCTTCGACCGCCATGTATTCTCTTCTTCTCCCTCTTCCAGCAGCAACGACCTCCACAATAGCCTGCTAGCTGCTGTCCTCTTCCTCCCTATATATTCAATTCTGTCTCCTCCACGTATACTACTGGCTGCTATCCTCCTGTATTTTCTCCTCGAAAAAATATTCACGAACTAGTTCTATTATGTATTTGTCTAAAGATTAGTTATTGATGCTGCTTAATATATTTCATATTTGAGTTTATTTACTGATTTTTCTATAGAAAGACATAAAGTTGTCTATAAAATTGGTTGTTATATGAATTATTTACTAATGTTGCTCTAGAAACAGTTAATATTTATTGCTCTAGAAACAGTTAATTTTTTACTGATTTAATGTCTTGCTATAGAAAGAGTTAACTAGTTGTGGATGTTGCTATATGGATTGGCGGCCATTTTGATATTGTTGATCTTGTTCATTTATTATAGTTCCATGATTTTTGCATATAGAAATTAATTTGAATTGAACACACACACACACACACACACATATATGTATGTATATATGTATGTATTATATATGTGTATATATATATATATATATGTATGTATATATATGTATATATATGTATGTATATATATTGCCGTGTCTGGCGCCGTATCCGTGCCCTACATTTTTTGAAAATCGCCATGTCGCTTCCTTCAGGTTTTCCTCACAAAAACTATCCTGAGTCACCGCTGCCCCCATCGCCTTCCCAAACGCTGCGTAACATCGACTTCGGGTGTAACACCCCGAATGCAAACCAAAAGACAGAGCGCGGATAGCAGAACACAAAAGTAGTCGAAGTGCAACAACATCAATACAATGGCAATTATGGGTTAAAATATCATATTTTCATTTATGCTAAGCACATGTACAAGTAAGGTTGGACGTTGAGTCGGTCACAAAATCTCAACGCGTCGATATATGGATAAGACAAAACAGGGTAAAACCACCGATCAGCAAAACACCGTCATTGCAATTTCCCCTCATGTACATCCGCCACTGCCAGATAGCTCGAACCTCTCATGCATTGGTACCTACGAGATCCCAATCGCAGGGGAAAACATTCCCGTTAGTGTATGTAGCCAAGGTGGTAAAATCTAATAATATAGCTATAAGTGATTTATTCATTCCTCAATGTGATTAATCGCTAAAGTGTTGATGATGAGTGAACACGACAATCCATTATGTATAAGCAATTAATCATATTTAATTACATACCAATTATAAGTGTTGTGGTAATCAAACCAGCAGTTTCAATCAATTAAACAATCACTTTTAAGCCCAATCAATCCCGACTGCCGGCACGTGCAGCCCTTCCGTCTAGATAGGCCAACTCCATCATTTCTACCCATTAGAATTAACAATAAGTAAATTATTTTATAATTTATAGATGGAGTTCCTATCCTTTCCTGTCAATCAATCAATAGACGTCGATCGAGTCTGGGTGGCCATTCAGCCACACAATGTGCTTCCCCCCGAAGAAGCGCCAATCAATCAATCAATCAATCAATCAATATCCCTTCCGGGATGAACAATCACGCATTAAAGGTGTGCCTAAGGTAGCCATAGGCATCACACACCGCTGGGGGTGCCAAACCTAATTATCATTTAACAATTTAGAGTTCATTCACAATTTGTGTGACTTTTAACGATATAGCTCAGTAGCATGAAAATCAACATTATCCAATTAAAAGAGAATTGCATTAGCATTCTATTAATGACAATGGCATTGCATGATCTAGACTTAATGTCTAGGTGAGAGCAATAATTTTAGAAAGCATTAATGAATGAGTATTAAGCCAATAAATCCATGAACGATGTGTGTCAATGACTTACTTAAGGACATGATGTATCAATTAATATGTTCATGATTCAATAGTTCCTTAACCGCATGATTTACCAAGAGTGAGGTATCATACAATAATCATTTTACTTTATCTAACATAGTGTAAGGTGATACCAAGGTAAATGACAATCTCAGTCATTCCTTCTAAAAGTGGGATCCGGTCTACATACCTGATTGGGCGAGGGACTACTGGCACGCCTCCTAGAACACAACCTCCGGGTACCCCACACTACGGTCACTCCCAAGCTCGAACTCGTCTCGCTATTTTCCCGAACCAACTCAGACCTTACGTCACTGTTGTCTCCAAATGACACTGACACTATGGTGTGAAGGAGCAATGTCAGGGCTTATAACACAATATGAGAAAATAGTACTGAGGGGAGGTTGGTATGCGGGTGTATATTAGGAAGGCGGTTAATTGGGACTGGAGGTGGGGGAGGCAAGGGGAGAAGGGAACGAGGAGGAAAGGCGTCTTGCCTTAGTACTGAGTGGATTGGTTGTTGTGGAGTGGGGTAGCGGATGGGTTACCCCTGCCTTTTATAGGCACCAAGTAGGGGGGAAAGGGAGGTTGAGGAAGCGAGAGGAAGAATCTGGAAGAGGGAAAAAGAGGCGGCTCAGCCATTCCCCAGAATTTTCTGGACACAACACGACTCAAGAGTCATTGCTCGTTCTCCGGAGAATTCTGGAGAGCGGGGATTACATCCTCACCTCCTAAAAAGGAAATTTGTCCTCGAATTTAAAAAGACTTGCCAAATAAGTGAGGATACTTTTCTCGCATCTCAACTTCCAGTTCCCAAGTTGCCTCCTCCGCATGACGATATTGCCATGCGACCTTTATCATGGGAATAATCCTTCTCCTCAACCGATGAGCACAACATACTAGAATCTTGATTGGACGCTCCTCATACGTCAAGTCTGGTCGTACATCGGGTATGATGTTCTCTTGGATATGAGAGGGGTCATGCATATAGTCCTTCAACATAGACACATGGAACACATTATGTACATTTGAAAGACTTGGCGGCAGAGCTATCTTATATGTAGAATCCCCAATGCGTTCCAGAATCTCGAACGGGCCGATATATCTTGGGCTCAATTTTCCTTTCTTATTGAACCTTAACACTCCTCTAGTAGCTGATGTCTTTAGGTATACACGATCACCCACATCATATGTCTTCTCCCTTCTCTTCTTGTTAGCATAGTTCTTCTGCCTGCTTTGTGCTTCCAACAGTCTCTTGCGAATCAGATCAACTTTATCAGAAAGTTGGACTATCTCAGGCCCAATAAGTCCTCTCTCCCACATCATCCCAGCATGTTGGGGAACGACACATACTCCCATACAAAGCTTCATAGGGAGCTATCTTGATGCTAGCATGATAGCTATTATTGTAGGAAAATTCCACCAGGGGTAGGTGGTCATCCCAACATCTGGAAGGTCAATTGCACAAGCTCTCAACATGTCTTCTAAGGTTTGGATTGTACGCTCTAACTGCCCATCTGTCTGGGGATGAAAAGCAGTACTGAATTTTTAGCAAGGAACCAAGAGCTCTTTGGAAACTATGCCAAAAGCCGTAAGTGAATCTTGGGTCTCTATCAGACACAATGGATGCAGGAACTCCATGCAATCGAACAATCTCTTGCATGTAGAGACGAGCAAGGCTGTCCACAGATTTACTAATCTTTATAGTCAAGAAATGAGCAGATTTTGTCAACATGTCCACAATTACCCATATAGAATCGTGGTTTTTACTTGTCCTCGGTAAGCCCGTAATGAAGTCCATAGTAATATGCTCCCTTTCCATTCTGGAATCTCCAGTGGTTGTAACATACCAACGGGTCGTTGATGCTCGATCTTTACCTACTGACATACTAGACATCTCGCCACGTACTCGACAATGTCCTTCTTCATCCCTTTCCACTAGAAATTCCTTTGCATGTCCTTGTACATTTTTGTACTTCTAGGGTGTATGGAGTATTTAGATCTATGGGTTGCCTCTAGCAACTCATCTTTCACTACTTTATTACTAGGCACCCAGATACGATCTCTGAATCGTACACTCCCATCATGAGCAAGGTGGAACTCAAAATCTTCTCTCTCAGTTGCTTCCCTTATCCTCTGCCATTCAGGATCCGCTTGTTGAGCTTGGATCACCCTGTTCATGATCTTAGATTGGACATTGAGGTTTGTCAAGAGGACTCATTGTCCATCTGGCTTCGGCTGCCATTCTGTCATGTTATCTAGCATCTTCCAAAGCTCAACCCTCAGAGTGACTAGGTGTCCTTCCCATTTCCTGCTTAAGGCATCTGCGACTACATTTGCCTTTCCAGGATGGTAGGAGATGGAGAAGTCATAGTCCTTTAAGAACTCTAGCCATCACCTTTGATGCATATCTAACTCTTTTTGCGACAACAAATACTTAAGGCTTTTGTGACCAGTGTACACTACAAACTTCTCTCTGTACAAGTAGTGATGCAAAATCTTCATGGCATGTACCATGGTAGCCAACTCGAGATCGAGGGTCGGGTAATTCTTCTCGTGATTCTTTAATTGTCGAGAGGCATAAGCAACTACCTTTTCGTGTTGCATTAATACACAACCCAAACCAGAACCAGATGCATCAGTATAGACGACAAAGCTGCCGCAACCTGTTGGAATTGTCAAGATAGGAGCAGAGGTCAAGCGCTTTTTTAGCTCATTCTTCACAATCCGGTGTCCATGAAAACTTCACTCCTTTCTTTGTCAAATTTGTCAGGGGCAGAGCTATCTTAGAGAAGTTTTCTATGAATCTCTGGTAGTATCCAACAAGACCCAAGAAACTTCTGATTTCAGTTGCCGATTTCGGTCTTTTCCACTCTGCAACTGCTTCAACCTTTGCAGGGTCAACAAATACACCTTCCTTAGAGATGATGTGTCCCAAAAACATTACACGATCAAGCCAAAACTCACATTTTGAGAACTTCACATAGAGTTTGTGTTGTCTTAGAATCTCAAGAGCAGTTCTCAAATGCTCCTTGTACTTTTCTCGATTAGGAGAATAAATCAAGATGTCATCGACAAATACAATCACAAACTGATCAAGAAAAGGCCTAAATATGCGATTCATCAGGTTCATGAATGCAGCAGGTGCATTTGTTAGACCAAAAGGCATCACCAGGAATTCAAAATGTCCATATCGAGATCGAAAAGCTGTTTTTGGGATATCTTCCTCCTTAATCCGTAGTTGGTGGTATATTGATCGAAGATCAATTTTTGAGAAGACAGATGTAGAGCAAAGTTGATCGAAAAGATCATCAATCCGAGGTAAAGGGTATCGATTTTTCACTGTGACTTGATTGAGCATGCGATAATCGATACACAACCTCATGGACCCGTCCTTCTTCACAAACAGAACGGGGGCTCCCTAGGGTGAAACACTAGGTCGAATGAACCCCTTATCAATCAACTCTTGTAGTTGCTTTTTTAGTTCTTCAAGCTCAACAGGGGCCATCCTATAAGGTGCCTTTGATATTGGAGAGGTCCCTGGGGTAAGCTCGATGTTGAACTCTATCTCCCTAGGAGGTGGCAGTCCAGGGAGATCATCTGGAAAGACGTCAGGGAATTCAGAGACCACCTCTAAGTCCCCCAGCTTAGACGATTGGGATTCCACCTGAACAACACTTGCCAGGAATGCCTTGCATCCCTTTTCCAGCATTCTCGACGCCTTAAGAGAAGATATGAAGACTCTTTCACTTGACTCTTTTATTCCTTTAAAGACCAAGGATGGCTTCACAGGATTCCCGAACACAACCTTCTTGTCCTTGCACAACACACAAGCATTGTGTTGTGCAAGCCAATCCATTCCAAGAATTATATCAAAGTCCTTCATGTTGAGGACTTTAAGATTAGCAGGTAGGACTTTTCCTTCAATGAGTATAGGTACATCTCGAAGAAAGTCCTTAGATATATTAGCTCCACCAGTAGCAGTCATTACTTCTAGAATGAAGGGTAAGGGTTCTATCTCATGTGCCAACATACTCGCAAAAGCCTTAGATATGAACGAAAAAGAGGCACCAGAATCAAACAAGACTTTTGCGTGATGATTGAAGATAAGCATCATACCTTGAATAATCTGAGAGGATGTCTTTGCTGTTTTAGCATTGAGGGTGAACACCCTTCCAGAAATCTTCTTTGTAGACTCACTCTGTCCATTCTCCCTTTGAGCTGCATTCTTCCTGGGCTTTGGGCAGTCTCTTACAAAATGTCCTTTCTCTCCGCAATTCAGACATGCACCAGTGAGAAGATAACACTCTCTTCCAAGATGATACTTGTGGCAATGGGAGCATGCTTCAGGTTGTGTCCTTCCTCCCTTCTGGTTAGGTTGAAACTTTGTTTGCTTATTTGGAGGTCCTTGTCGCCAATTGTTGTTATGTGATTGGGAAAAAGGCCTCTTCTTCTCTCTTCGACTGCTTTCTTCAATCTGAAGCTTGTTTTCTTCCTCCATGTCGTAGGCGCATTCGACAGCTTCTGCCAGCGTCCTCAGGCGACTAATCCTCACCAACCTACGCAGAGAGGGTTTCAAGCTGCTAATGAACTTCTCCGCTCTCTGTCGATCTGTATCATACCAGTTGGGACAATATCTTTCCAACTTCCTGAACTTTGCCAAATATTTTGCTAAGGTCAGCTTATCTTGTTGCAGGTGCAAGAACTCACCCTGAAGACGTTCCTTGACATGAGGAGGGAAGTATTCATCTTCAAAAGCATCTGAAAACTCCTTCCAAGATGTGTCATTTCTGCCAAAGAACTTCACTGATTTAACAGACAACCACCACATTTTTTCCGCATCAATGAGACAATTTACTGCAAAGGGGACTTTGCAATCCTCAGGGCACTTGAGAGTTTCAAAGGCCTCTTTAATGGATTCCATCTAGGCCTCGACTTTCTCAGGATCGGCTTCACCAGAGAAGGTTGGTGGGTTAAGCTTGAGGAATTTGTCTATGGTAACCTTCGATCCCACCTCAGTTCCTTGTCCTTGCATTTGTTGGGCAGCCAGTGTACTGAAAGCTTGGAAGAATTGCATCATGTTTGCCAACATTTCTGGTTGTAGGGACCCGTTTCCGCTAGTGTCACTGCCGCTACTAGGGTTATTCCTTGCGACTCTTGCAGGTGCCATCTTCATTGAGTTCACACAGTTCTATTAGTACTCTTACGTTTTTATGCGCTTAATTAATTGAAAATTATCACACTAATCTCTGGCTCCCCCCTTTTTTTTAGCTCTCATAACTGGGCACTTGGCCAGAGTACCCAATTATCAAGAGTAGATACACTTAGATGCTTAATTACTTGACCGGAGTAATTAAACTTCTAAGTGGGCTAGATATACTCAATTTCATTATATTAAAGATTCAAATAAATTTTAAGGTAAAAGATTGCTCGTACCATCTGGCAGACCGGAGGGCACATGAGGGGACATGCTCTGATACATTAGTTGTAACACCCCGAATGCAAACCAAAAGACAGAGCGCGGATAGCAGAACACAAAAGTAGTCGAAGTGCAATAACAACAATACAATGGCAATTATGGGTTGAGATATCATATTTTAATTTATGCTAAACATTGAAGGAGATAACTGCTGCCGCTTACAGAGACAACTGCAACGACCAAGACCCTAGGGCTGCTACCTTGTGGCGACCACACATGCGTCGACGTCCTCCTAGGCATTGCGACTGCAGCAGGTATGTCCCATGTTCTCGATTTCTCCTTTGCTTCAACTTCTTCTCCTCCATCGTCCCCTATTCTCTTGATTTCCTCCGTCTTCCCCCATTCATCTTCTGCCCCCATCTCCTCATTCATCTTCCGTGATCTGCTGCGGCTATTGAAGCCAGAAGCTCCATCCATCAACTAGCTGCTGCAGCTATTAGCAACCTATTGTGGCCGTCGAAGCCAGCTGCGGCGGTCATTAGCAAGCTGTTGCAGCCATGGAAGTCAGCAGCTGCGTCTACCTCTCCTCCTGCTTCACCTCCCCCTTCCTTGTCCAGCAATCTACCAAGACCACAATCACGTTGTCCCCCTTCCTTCATTGTTCTGAGTCCTAACTTCAATGTCTCCTCCGTTAAGTAATTAATTACTGGCTTCATCTTCCCCTCCTATATTCCTCCCCATCCACAGTCACCGTCCCCTTACTCCTTCCTCTTCCAGCAATCCACCAGGCCTACTGACTGAAGCTATTTTCCTATTGACTAGTGACTATAAGTCTGTAATCTCATTTGTCATTTCCTTTTGGAGTTATTTGCCTATTGACTATAAGCCTGTAATTCACTCTTGTGTGCTTGCAATCTCCACAATTCCAGCAAATTCTCCTGTAATCTCTTCCGTAACTTCCCTACTCATTGGGCTTTTTCCTGTTTTTCTTTCCTTATTCATTTGTTGCAGCTCAAGGAGGCTGATTCCATTGGAGGTGTGACACAAGTCGGCCACGATCAAAATTTGCAGTCAATCTGCATTCTGTAGAAACGTTCTAAGGCAACTGACTGTAAGTCTATAATTAGCCCTTCTCCCTTTTAGTATTTGTTGCATGGCATTCTTTTATGTTAGATTACTGCCATCATTAAGTAATAGTTATTTGGTGGATGGCGTTCCATATAACTGCATGCAATGGTGTGTGTAGCAATCTTGTATAGCGTTCCATCTAATTATATTGTTGATTTATGCATTTGTCCAGATGTGTCTCTACATACCCACATTTATATCTCTGTTTTTTTTCCAACTTTTTCCCGAATGGTTAACAGCCGTTATAGTTGAACTTTTTTTAATCCGAATTTTACGCATGATTTCCAAATTCTGATTTTTTTCTAGTCGAGCGTACATATCCCGAATATCGAATTTGTGTTATGTTTCTTAGAGAGGAAGCACACATGGTGATGGGCAAGTCCCCTAGACTTAGAGTATGTCTATTGATTAACAAGAAAGGATATGAAACACACTGGATACTGTAGAAGGAATGTTGGTTGACACTGTGATTTAGGACAACCTTCTTATCAGAGCCAGGTACCTTTTGATTAGGTCGTGTCATGTTTGTCTTTTATTTGTGTTTGTCTTTTGATAAGTTTTCTTTGGTTTTTATCTAGTGCTTTATCACAATGATTTTTGTATTAGGAGTTATATGTAATTGATGGGGACTTGCCCATCACCATGACAATAAGACTGAATGACAAAAAAATAAAATAAAAAAAATTTGTCGGGCCCACTACATAAGCCTCCGAATTGCAAGGACACCAGCTGACCAGTCAGACTAGTCTACCGACTAATTGACCAGTCGATCTAGGTGGTTGCTGTGCGGGACGGAATACCTGGGCGACAAGCCAGTCGCCGACCTCTAAAACGACCAGCCGACCAGTCGCCGACTAGTCGGGTGCCTCAACAAGTATGCTGCTGCCTAAGATTCCTTTGGTGCTTCCTCTGTGCTATACAACACCTTTGGAAGACGTGATTTTTTTTTATTTGACACCATCTTGGTGGTTGTCTTGCCTTTATTTTAAGCATGATAGATACTGGTATATTGCCAAATATCATTTTTTTTATCTCAAGCGTTGTATCATTAATGCTGTGACTTCGTATGTTCCACACATGTTCTGTATTTGTTTGCTTTTTTTTGGTTGATTTTATCATAGTTGTCTAGGCGGCTAGGCGGTCCCTTCTCTCAAGGGGAGCCTAGGAAGCCTAGGCGGGAGCGTAGGCGTTTTGGCTATTTTTTATTTATATATCTTTAGCTATATTCAGATAGATACATTTCTATGTATATTTCTAATGGTTATATCTAAGTTGTAACAATTACATTTGACCTAAATCACACATAACATGATCTAAACTAAACTGATTGGCCCTAATTTGACCTATCCTGGTCTAAATTGGACCTAATCTGACATTAATCTAACCTAATTTTGCATAGCATAAACATCTTAGACTTGAACTTTCCCTGATTTACCCTATATTTACCTAAATGAAACCCAATTTGACCAAATCAGACCAAGTTTCCCCAAAGCAGACTTAATTCCCCAAATAAGACATGTTTCCCTAAATCAGATCTAATATGCTCGAATTTGACCTCGTTTGGCCTAAATCAGACCCAATTTTGCATAACATGACCTAAACAGACCTTGCTTCCCCTAATTTATCCTATATTGACCTGAATGAGACCCAAGTTTGGCAAAATCTTACCTAATTTCTCGAAATCAAATGGACTTCCACAAAATCTGACCTGTTGTCCCCAAATCAGACCTAATTTCCCCAAATTTGACCTAATTTGGCTAAATTAGACCTAGTTTTGTGTAACAATACCTTATCAGACCTTACTTCCCGTAATTTACCCTATACTGACTTCATTGAGACCCATTTTAGCCTAAATCAGTCCTGATTTCCCCAAATCAGACCTGTTTTACCCAACTCAGACCTAATTTTGCCAAAAAATTACCTGATTTACCCTAAATCAGACCTATTTCAACCATAAAATGACTCAAGGTGATCTAATTTGACCAAATCCAGACCCAATTCATGCTACTTTAGCCTTTAAATGGCTTAATTTGGGTCTAAACTGCCTCAGACGCTCACTCAGTACACTTAATAGGCTGGGCGCCTAGCTTGAGGCGCCTAGGGCGCCTTGATAACAAAGGATTTCAGGGCATCCCTCATCCTGCATGTTCTTGAAACTTGCAATCAACTATTAATATCTTTAGTTTCTGTTCCTTTACATCTAATTATGCAGGAGAAAACACGTCTTTTATTCCTCCATTATTTCTGCCGATAAATGGAGTTTTTGCAGACATTCAACTACTTGTCCTACTGCTAATATATTCTTTATATGTCAATATATTAGTTGATAACATTATTCATATATAAATATTCAATTAGATTCAAATGTTCTAATTGTGTCAAGATCACAACAAAAGGTCCTGACACAAATCAACATGATCATTATGTCTCTTTTTGTTCTTGCTAGAACTCTACCCATTAGTCTTTAGGAAATATTTGGTGCCCGAAAAAATCTTTTAGAGTTAGTGTAAGTGTGTAACTACTTTATTCTTGATCATCACCATAGTAACAAATTCGACATTTGACAACTTTTCGGCTGGCCGTAAAAAATCGGAATTCGGAAAAAATCGTGAAAAATCGGGAAAAGACCGATAAAATTGGGTCAAAATTCGGTCAACTATTCGGAATAAATCGGCAATATATATATATATATATATATATATATATATATATATATATATATATTAGGAAGTGTGTACCGGCCGGTACATGTAACTTACATGTACCGACAATTAAAATAGCACATGTGAAGTATGTTGATAAAATCTAACCATATGGATTGATTCAATGCTAGATAGATTAGATGTGTTTAAAAAATCATAATCATATCTCATATAGATCATGAGATATAGCAATAAATCATTCAATGGTTTATGCAATTTTGGCAACTTACCATTGATCAGGATATACACATTTTCTTTCTTTAGATGATCTATGACTATCAGATTGTGTTGATTTTTTGTATACATCTTATCTAAGGGGTATACTTTACATCCATAAGGTTATATTATTCATTATAATTTTACAATTACCATAAATGAAGGTGGGTACATGTAAGCTACATGTACTCGGGTACACAATTCTTTTAGCCATATATATATATATATATATATATATATATATATATATATATATATAAACACATTGATATACATGCATGCAAATTGTAGAGTAGAATCGTTTACAATTCAAGATGGAGGAATTAAGGAAGTAACTTGCATTCCAAATTTTCAACAACCACCACATAATATCAATGTTTGCAAATACTAGAGATCATACACAATACACAATGTAAACCACAAAATGATGCAAGAGTATATCAATTCATTACACGACCAAAATAGATCAGTTTTTCCTATTCAAGAATGGAAGGAAGATATTATGAGTCTAGGCCTGCAGTGAAGTCCTCTATAGTCTCATTTGTAACTCCATTGTCTTCATCTTCAGTCTCTTCTTCATCATCAACTTCCTCGTGTTCAACTCTTCCATATTCATAAGTGAAATCATTATCAAAAGCATTGATCTTATCAAGTTCTATGGGCTTTGAATCGGCCTTTTCTTTTGCAGCAATGGTCTTCATTAGATGCAAATTCATTCTAACATAGACCAAGTCATGCAATTTCTTAGGTTCAAGCCGGTTTCTTTTTTTAGTATGGGCCGCATCAAAAGCACTCCAGTTTCTTTCACATGCAGAAGCACTACATGGTTGACTAAGTAGTCAAATAGCTAATTTCTGTAAAGTAGGGAGTTCCCCACCATACATATCCCACTAAATTCCTATTGAGAGAAAAGTGTATTAGAAATAAATAGTACATTAGTAGTACTGATGAAATCAAATAGTGAAATATTTCTTACTTGGATGTGTATGAGAAAGTGAATCAATAGCAAGTTGGTTGAAAACGTCAGAATCCACAGAGTGGTAATCACGAAGCTCGTGTGTAATCTTGGACCTTTCAAACACATCAAGCATTCTCTGGATAATTGTGTTCAACCCTTGCTTTATCTCTGAATCCATTCTGATTCTTTTTTCATAATGGAGTTTGGGATTAAGATAAGCAGCAGCAACATGAATTGGATTATGTAACATATCTGTCCACCTTTCATCTATAACTTTCCAGTAAGGTGTATACAAATCTGCTTCACCATTGAACACTACTTTAATATATTCCTTAGCTCTGTCCAATGCCTCATAGATATAACCAGTAGTAGATCCATCACCGTCAGTTAGCCTCAACACTCTCACAATCGGCTCAATAGCACTGATAATTGATATACCTGTAGCCCAAAACTCATGTCCCTGGATAATATCTGAAATTTGGACGCCCTCCTCACTTTTAGATTGAGAGAGTTCTCTCCATTCAGAAGAAGCAATCATAAATCTCAAGGCCTGCTCTTGAGATAAAATGGAGAATAAACACAGAAGGTTAGTTGCAAACCGGGTTGCCCCTGGCCGTTTTAACTCCTTACCATCTGTGTGCTTCCTCATCAAATCTAAAACATGTTGATACCTATACATGAATTTGCAATCAATCTAGCATTTGAAATTGTTGGTTTGACATGTTCAAACTCATCAATGTCTTTGAACATTAGATTTATACAATGAGCAGCACAATTGGCCTTGACAATGTGAGGATATTTGTTCTCAATCATTTTCCCTGCGACACCATAGTTAGATGCATTATCAACAATGAATTGGATCACATTTTTGGGACCTATTTCATCAATGCATTTAGAAATAAAGTCAAACAAAAATGGACCATCTTTGACATGGTCAACAACACAGATAGACTTGTAGAACCACACCCCTTTGGGACATGCAACCAAAAGATTGATATGGGGCCGTCCTTGTCCGTCTTGCCAACCATCAGTCATAAGTGTGCATCCAGAGAATTCCCAACTGGCCCTCATGGTATTGAGATATCCATCCACATCCACTTTCAAGTCCGCCAAAAGTACAGTCCTCGCTGTTTCACTACAAGGTGCTTGATAACCTGGCCCAGCCTGTCCAATAGCCAACACGGCTTCACGAAATTCAGGAGTTCGCAAGATATGGAAAGGCAAGTTGTTTGCTACTATGCATTTCATAATAGCTTTGTCAGCAATCTTTTTCTCTTCTTTTCTTGTTAGTGAATGAAGAGTTCTGTGGCCAGGGACATTAGCAGCATATTTGTCTAGATCAATCACACCAGTGTTACTAGATTGAGCAGGACATACTACTGAGTTCGAGCTAGACATACTGCCACTAGAGAAAAAATCTGCAATCTTTTGACATTTACTAGTGGCTTTTGCTTGAAGGTCAGCTACAGACTTCACTGCAATGTCCCTAACAACATCAATGACTGTTGGACATGGCTTAATGTCCTTGCAAGTAACTCTTGCCAAATGGAATCTAAAACGTGTAATGGAGGCAGAGAAAGATTCATGACAAAACTTGCATTTCAGTTTGTTATCTACTGGTTCAACATACTCCCACAATGCATCTTTTGCTTTAGGCATTGTTCTCCTATTTCATTAAGAAACATACATAACACAATATGAGCAACAAGACAACAAACAGCAAATGCAAATGCAAATACATAAAAACATATAGCAAATAGCTAATCAAATTAGTAAACAGGATAATTTTACCAATACAATTACAAGCATATCACAAAAGCAAGCAAATAGACAATCAAATCAGTAAGTAGGAAAATTTTCGGCAATACAATTAAAACAAGTGAACAACGGAAATACCTGATTATAGAGTAGTAGTTGATGTCTTGGGAGTTGGGAATATAGGAGAAGACCGGCCTGGGTCTTGCGAGCTTGAGAGTTTAGATGCTCAAAACTCTGTTAATTAGAACATAGAAAGAGGGAGGAGACATGGACTGTCAGTAATTTGTATTTGTACTTGTATCAAGCAAAAGAAAATAAACAGGGGGGGAGTAGAGAATCATAGTAGTAGAGAATTCAACATATCAGTAGGGATACAGAAAATTGAAAGAAGAGGTGGGGGAATAGAGGAATGGTGCAGCAGTAAAGAGGGGGATTAGACATTTTCGCATCACGTCACAGCCTCACAACAATGGGGGAGGGAGGAATCGTAGGGATTGAGGAGCAACAACAGGGGATTAAGGAGGGGAAACATGGGGTTAGCGGGGAGGGAATACATGTATGACGCAGCTATGGGAAGGGAAAAATTAGGAGCAGCAAGGGAGAATCAAAGGAATGGCTTAGCAAGGGGGAATCAAAGAAAAGAGGGAGAGAAGGTGACGACACAACAGATTGGGCAGCAGCGCTGCTGCTTCCACAGAGAAATAGGGGGGATGGCGGAGGAAGGGAAGGGAACCCATGGGAGGAAGAAGAGAGGAAGAAGTACCTGAGCCGCTGGAATGGAGGAGGAGCTGCGCCGCTGGAGACCCTGTCGCCGCCGCTGGAGAACTGCCGCCGCTACTGCCAAGCGCCGCCGCCGCTACTGCCAAGCGCAGCCGTGAACTCCGCCTCGAAGGTCTACCTCGAATCGCCGGTGTCGTGGGCTCCAAGCGCAGCGTTCGTCGTGTGCCTTGGAACTGTCGGGGGAGAAAGCTAGGGTCGGGGGGGGGAATAGATAGGGCAGAGTCGGGAAATGTCGGGGGTGGGGGTGTTGTCGGAGGCTGGGAGCCGTAGTGGGCCGAAGCCGGCCCAGCAGCGGGTTCAGGCCTAGCGACTGAAACCCGAAAATTCAAGAAAAAAAAAATCGCGAAAAATCACCAAAGTTCGTAAAAATCACGAAAAATCGCGAAAAAACGTGAATGTTCGGCGATCCCCGCTTTATTTAGGCGTAACATTCGGCGGCATAAAAAATCGCGAACAATCGCCGAATTTTACGAATATTCGGCGCTTTTTGTTACTATGATCATCACAACCAGTAGTTTACACTGTAGTTTAAAAAAAAATCTTGTACTGGGGATCTATTCACATTCCATGGTCAATTTCTATGTTTTAAGTGTTGACCTATGTTGCATTCACATGTTGTCCTCGTCTATATTTAGTTATTTACTCAATATTTTATGATATGATTCTTGTTAGATATTTCCTTGACATACTTGTTTATACTTAATTTTGTTCTGCATTATGCTCAACTTATCTTGATGACTAACTAATGAGTTGTTAGAGATAGAATATGTAAAAATTGAAACTATGGAGTGATTATCTGATTCTTGATTAAATGCTAACTCACGGCCCCTCTTACTCCCTGCTGGTATCATCTTTCTGAACCTTTGTTTATTGTTTTAGGGAAGGAGACGCTTAACAGTGAAAAAGAGAATGGCGGAAGAAGAGAAGATTAACATATTTGCAGAGGGCAAGTCGTTCAAGGGTTTGGGATTGAAGGAGGAGCTTGTTGAAGCATGCGGCAAGCTTGGTTGGACTATCCCTACTATGATTCAATCTGAAACAATACCTATTGCCCTTGAAGGTGTTTGTTCAACTCCCTGTTTCTCTTGCGATCTAATGTGGATTTCGGTGGTTTCTGGTGCCATTCAATTCTCACTTTGAGTTTTGCGGCTTGTAGGATGGCTCGACATGTTTCCTGTTTTACTTATATCGAACATTGTGAACTTGGAGATACCAATGCTTGGTTTTGCAAATACACACATAACTTATACTCTTTTGAATAGTCATTAATCTGCATCTGGTCTAATAACATTGTGGTTAATGCCTGTTGGCTACTGTCTTTTTTAATATCTACTGCGGAGAGCCTTATTTGTGATGCTCTATGTTAACACTGAACACTGCCTTCGCTCCCTAAGTTGATATTATGGTTGATGGAAATCAGGTAGAGATCTGATTGGGCTTGCTCAAACTGGTTCTGGAAAGACTGGTGCGTTTGCTCTTCCAATTCTACAAGCGCTCCTTGAAAAGCCTCATCCTTTCTTTGCTTGTGTTATTGCCCCTACCAGGTTGGCTCTCCTTTTTCCTGACTCAATGACTTGGCTTCTATTATTGAGTGTTCTATGTTTGACACCTACTTGTGTACCAGGGAGCTTGCAGCACAAATTTCTAGCCAGTTTGAAGCACTGGGATCTATAATTGGGGTAAAATGTGCTGTGGTGAGTGTTAGATTTCTATGACCCCTTTGTGCTTCTTTTTCTTCCATTTCTAAGATGTCACTTATGTGTTTTGGCTAGCAAACATGAGAGTAACCAATTATTGCCATAAGTAATAGTTTAAATTAAGATTTCTGGTTAATGTATGGAGTTTCTTTTAAAAGGATGTAAGGGAAAACTCCGGTAATATGTTTGTCGTTCTAACATGTAAATGTAGTGCTTTGAATAAAACTAATAATGTGTTTGCTTGCAGCTAAAATTTTATGGAAAAAAGGATGTGTGATTACAAATTATCACAAACCGTACTTGTAATACAATCTATGTTGTGCCATGTGTCGATTTAGGAAAAGTAATGCGGTTTCATTGGAGAGTCAAGTTGGAATCATATGAAGCTGTAAAACTTTTTGAGAGATAATTTGCAACTATTTATTGCAGACCATACTTGTATGCAATCAAAGTTGGGCTGTGATTGATTTTGGAAAAATACTGCTGTTTTGTTTGGGAGTCAAGTTGGAATCAATGTGAAGTTGTAAAACTTTAGAAGGGAGAAGGGAGGGAGGTGGAGGGAGAGGGAGTGATGGATGGATTGAAGGAGGGGGGGGGGGAGGGAGGTGGAGGGAGAGATGGATGGATTAAGGGAGGGAAAACAGACAATTGACAACATATTATTGCACTGTAGTGGTAAGTTGAATTACAATCAATTTTGGGTCGTGGTTGACTATTGAAAAGCAATGTTGTTTGTTTTGAGAGTCAAGTTGGAATCAAATTGAAGTCGTAAGGAAGGCGGGGGGACCGTCACATTTATTATGTGTCCATGACTGGTTCGAGAAGTGTCGAAAACTTTGACAATGTCAAGGATTTTGTAGATATGAACTGAAACATGGGGAGGAAGAGAGTGATCTCAGATCTAACACTACATGTTCTCAAAATAGTTGATTTATACTTTATTTTAAGACTATTCACTGGCAGATTCAATTCGCTATGCGTTCTTATCTATGTAACTCTTATAAAGATTTAATCTTCAACTTTTACTTCTCTCAAAAATTTTGTTTTTGTTGCTCACTGTTCTTATATTTTGCTGCTCGAACCCATATACTATGCAAGTCCATGATTTACGTGTGAATTCACAAAAGAATAAGGGGTCATTGTTGTTCCTGATATTGTATCACTAATGAGATGAACTTGTTGATTACCAATGACCAATTTTTTAGAAAGCGTGAAGTGGGAGTCGGGCGGACATGACCTTGTAGGCGCCTAACCGCTAGGGGGGGAGGGTGCGCTTTTTGGAAAAACGGATGCTTTTGTTTCTGTACATTTTTATACATAATTACTCACATGTATACATGCATATAATCATATATTTTTGAACTTTTATACATATTTAGCCCATGTAATAGTGTAAATTTATTTCAATGCAATTTAACTATATTACTGCAGTGCACCTAGTAATATATATAATTAGAATATGGATGACAGTAACATAAAAGTAGGTAATCGAGTAATATATTCGTGTATAATGCAATACATTGCATATTATAACAGGTAATACCATAGTTTGTGTAAATATTACAAAAATACTTGTATCTAACAAACTTGCAGTACTAATGTAGATCATATGTCAATACTTAGTAATGTACATCAAAAACATAGATAATACTAATATATTTTCTAATACAAAACAATTATAAGCAGTTGATAACAGTGCACCATAATGTTATATATCGTAAGGCAGAGTTGTTGATGTGCAACAACAGTAGATGACACAGTTATATAAGATAGTATACTAGTAATTAATACTAACGTGGTAATACACAATACCATATATAACAGTTGATATTGCTTACTGTACAATATAAATACATATATTATACATACTGTAGTTCAATATATTATACAGTAGTGTTGCTTATACTGTATACATGAGTGTTGCTTATTGTAACAGTAGATATTGCATGTATATACTTAGTATGTTATGCTATATGCCAGTATAAATGTATAGAAGTACTAATAGAAGTGTTATCGAGTAGTGGGAGCGAAAATATTTCAAGCCTACCTGCTCGCTTACTCTAGACGGTTTCAGGCAGGCGGCTAAAAAGCTACCCAAAGGTGGTCTGTTAAATGGGAAAAGCGACTAAAAATGGCTGCGTATAGGCCAAATAAAACAGCAGGGGCCTTGCAATGCTTAAGCGGCCGCTCGGAATGCTTTTTAACACACTGCCAATGACATACATAAAATACCTTTTTTTCTTAATATGTGAGTTTCATGCATTGATTTTTCTTTACAAGGAAACGACAAATTCGTAGTGGAACAACTTTACATATTTAAATTAATGCATCTTGATGAAACTGCCTGTATAAAGTTTTAAAATGTCTAGCTTCTAGAATCATATAAGTGATAGAAACTTAAATATATCAGACATACAGCCCAACATGCCATAATTTGAGAGTTGTAGGATGGAAAATATATAATAAATAGTTATGTGCCCTTATAATATGTTTTTGATGATATGTAAATCTTCACAACTATCTTTTCTTGATTAAATTAATGATGTAGTAGCACCTGGCTTTGATGAAAATTTGCATCAAAATTTAGTCAAAAATTGTTCTCCAAGTTCATTGAATCCTCAAGTTTTTCCAAACTTCCACTTACCCCACTTGGTTAAATAGTATAATGGCAGTCATGAAAAGTCCGAGATAGTCATAACTAACCAGCTAGCTGAATACCTGTTTAGAGACCAATGATTGCCTGTGTTGCTGTACTATTGCTTAGTTCATTGGGTCATTAATCGGTCAAGTAGGCTGATTATCAGGCAGCCTACTTTCTACTAGGTTAATACTTCAATGAGTATCTTCCTGTATTCAAATGCACTTATATACATTCTATCTGTACACATGGTTTTGATGGGCTAATCATGGATTTTAAATTCGTGCAGCTAATGGGTGGTGTTAGCAAGCTGGATCAAGCAGTTACTCTTGGGAAGCGTCCACATATAGTGGTTTGTAGCAACTAATTATAAACCACTCCTTTTTTGTCAGTGCATGTTTTTATTGCTCTTTTAGAGATAAAATGTTTGTGAACCATTTTGATTGGTGCTCAATATAGCTCCAGCTACAGTCTTCAAGCCCATCCTTTTGATGGCTATGAAATTTGAGCACTGGCTGGCAAAGGTCAAGAAAGTGTCTAATTTTCCTTTTTCAAATATTATACTCTTATGTTAAAAGAAATATATTAAACTCTTATGTCAGCAGAAGTATAAGATACGACATACACGGTCTTGATTCTCACGTCTAATGAGTCATCGAGTCTGGGACTGTGGATCTTAATTAATCAAAATATAAACCTAAACTTGTTACAAAACTTTGTTCTCACGAGAATGACGTCAATGTAGTATTTTAGGGTGGATCCCTATGAGAACAAGGAAGCTATATTAAACCGTTATCATATTTTTTAGGCGTATCATTTAAGAGAAAGTATTATTAAACTAATGGTGTTATAATTGAATCAACAAAGAATTTTAGGAATTCAATCAACTAGAGAAAGAGTTAGTTTTAGGCTTTGATCACCATGGAACTTTAGAGTGCTAACAAACGAACTCTCCACAAAACCTTATTTATCGTTGTATTGACAATTGATTCATATCAGATGCCACTTTCAAGTTTAGACGAAACATGTGTTGTTAGAGGGTTCGATACACTCTCACCATGATAGTGTAATCCCTAACAATAGGGCTGCCAACGTGTAGGGTATCGGGACATTAAAGGCTTACCCTTACCACCTTGGGATAGTAGGTAAGGGTAATCCCTTCTCATAATTTCTCTTATCCTAACCTTACCCTCTTATCTATTGGGTAAATGGGGAGGGCATGGCTGAAACTGGTAAATCTGATATGACACAATTAGCTGCCATATAACACATGAACATATATACTAATTTCCGTCCATTTTGCATAAATAAATGGCCTAATGTCAATGCTTGCTTCAAGCCTTTAATTCGCAATCAGTTCATTTCAATAACGATCGTATGTAGAATTGCGAGTGGACATGCATATGAAGATGTAATATGACCTTAATACACTTAAACAATGCTATTTTGTAGAACTCAAGGTGTGATGTCAGCCAACTTTTTGATACTTTATACAATTTGAAACAAAATGATATTCTCACGGTAAACATTGTGTGTATATGTATAGGGGGAAGCAATCACCCAGTCACCAATATATTGTTGAGGTGTACAATGGCATCATTGTTCCTATTAACAAGCATTCTTGGACAATAAAGCTCCAAACATTTATATATGTCTGGATGCACCCTTAAAAATTGAGAAAAATGACTATTGTGGAGGACACAATGAAGTAATAGTCCAACATTGTATAGTGGATTGCAAGGATCTAGTATTTGGAATATGATGTTGTCAAGGAGTAGGGACTAGACATTAGATTGATCAACCTAAATCCTAGGGCCTATCTTTGCATATATAACCTTATATAGTATTGTATTACTTTGCATATTAATGGGTAACAAGTCAGAGGGTATGGAAAACATTTATCCCTTACCCTTATCCCATAGAATAGCGGCTTTGCAAGTTAAAGGGTAACATGTAACATGTGAAAAATTCTCTTATCCTGACCCATATCCTTACTCTCGCCCTTACCCTACAGAGTTTGGATAAAGGGCAAACGAGTTTACTCTTACCTATTGGCCACCCTACCTAATGACCCCTTCAGCATGCAATTCTACCCACAATTCTCTCCTGTACATTTGTATCCGTGAAAATCACTCGTTTCTCTGGTCTAACCCATACCCTCTCAAGTTTTGTTTATATTTACTAGAATAGAAAAAATGATATCCTTACATCTAAACTACTAGAAGCATAAGGAAAAAGAAATATATTTAGCCATACAATAACTATATGTAGAATGAATCAAAGTTCCATGGAGTTATGCCGCATTCCTAATTAGATAAATACTCGCACTTGGACATGAATACAGTGAATCACATGTAGGATTTCAAAATAGACAACACAAACAGATATTTAGAGAATCAATAAAAGCTAGAAATATGTTCCATGAGGTTATGTTGCAAGCTAACTAGATAACGACTTGCACTAGACATGAAAAAAAATGAGTTACAGAAGCGGGTGACCCCCCGGCGCCATTTAAATCACTGAAACCTCATGGGCCATCTCCGCCCGATCAACTTGCACTAGACATGATTACATTGAAGAACATGTAGAATTTCGAGATAGACAACACAGAGATATCAAGGAGAAGAAAGAAGAAACTTTGTGGTAGAGAGGCCCAAATCCCTCAATTCTTCCAATTTTGATTGGTGGAGATTCTGAAATTTGTCTAGGTCTTCTTCTTGTTCCTCGTCTGCCTCTAGTTGTTTCTTTCTCGCACACACTCTCTCTTGAGTTCAAGATATTAGATTTCCCTTCCTCTTAGTTGAGGGCAGTGTATTAGAAAGCGCGAAGCGGGAGGCATGCGGACAACACCATGTAGCCGATTAAGCGAGCAATTTTTGAAAAAGTGGGTGCCTAAATTTATATATTTTATACAAAATTACATGTATGTGTATAAAAAAAATATATATCTAAGGAACTTTTATACATATCTAATCAGCAAATCAGTAATTAACTAAGTATTCATCAATACTTTACCACTAATCAGTATCTGTAATTACTAAAATCAGCAAGTAGATCAGTAATTGTAAATAACAAACTATGAATTATTGATTTAAAGTAATCACTAAAGTAATACTAACCAGTAGTACCAATCATTAATCACTGAAAGCAGCAAGGAAATCAAAACTAAATAACTAATCATGCAGTACAAGTATATTATAGTAATATGATATTTACTTAGATGCATTACAACAGTACCCTATTATTACAGCTTACACACAAAGTATGCATTCTAAATTAGGGCTAGCTATATCATAGAACATTTAATGTATACAAGATTCATGTATTATAGTACACACTACTTGGAACATGATTCATATCAATGTTTTATAAAGCGGGAAGCGGGAGGCGTGCGGATGCCACCTGCTGGACGCTTGAGCGCAGGCGGCCGCTTTTTGGTAAGGCGGGTTTCTAATTTTTTATACAATTTTTCATAAAATTACACAGAAGTCTATATAAATCACATATTGTAGTTAGACATTTTACTTATGTAAAACACATTATACAACATAATGAAACACCCAAACAGTGTATGAATTATTACACAAGTCATAACTATAAAATAATGGATGACATTATGACAAATTGCCATTAAATAAATACAACTCAAGTAAAAATACATGAAGAAGATCAAGAAAATAAATATAAATTATTTTTGTACCTGTAGATGGAGCATGATCCGTAAATAATTAGTTGATCAAATTGCAAATACGCCACAGCATACCAACATGAAAATATAAAAACAAGAAACAGTTAGTACAAGAGTGCCACCACAAAATAATTAGACTTAGACATTAAATTTCATAGACAATTTGCATGTAGCATAAAGAACATTAGCATACTGAATGTAAATATAAAACAAGTAGACACAAAATAGCTACATAGCATAATAAACAAGTAGACATTAGTCTAATCCCAAATAGCATGAATGCCCAATAAAAAACACCACAAGTCTAATCCCCAAAACATCAAAAAATGTTACAAGGTCACATCCCCCCTTAGTTCAACCCTAATTGTCCCCGTCTTCCTCCATGTCTTCAGCACTAGAAAAGTAGTCAACTTCTGGATCAGCAACATCCCTTAGGGGATCATCTCTTCCCTCAACCTCCGGATCAGATTCCTCTTGGTAAGCAACTCTTTTTGCCTTTTCTCTTTGTGCATCACCAGGAGTAAAAGGGGTAGACCGAGCAAGAATGGTGGGTTGGAGATTTCTTCTGGTCCTGGTATACACCCTTTCTGTCACCCCAGATGCTTCTGCTACTTCTCCCCATGTAAGTCCTGCATCTGGATAGATCTCATCTTCATCTGGATTGATATCTGCAAGCCAATCCTTTGCCTTGTGTCTATAGGCAGACTCCAAAGGTTCTCCCTGTGCTTCAACTTTTTCCTTTTTGTCCTTGAGTTTTGCATCGAACTGCACATATACCAGATCATTTAATCTTTGGACATCAAGTCTGTTCCTCTTCTTGGTGTGAATCTGTTAGACATGTCAAAATGAAAATAAAAATACAAATAGATTAGTCATGTTATGATATCTAAATAATAAATATCTTAGATACAAATTTTAAGAATCTTGAATGTTTCATTGTTTTGAGACAATTACCATCTCGAATGTACTCCAATTTCTTTCACACCCTGATGAAGTGCATGTTAGATTCAGTATCCTCAGTGCCATTCTTTGTTGGTAGGGAATACCATATCCATGATTTGTCCACCACTCCACTACTCATCATTAAATGCTATTAGTTAAAAACATAATAATGCTTTATATTGAATTTATCAAAATTGTTAAGTTTCAAGACATTTTACCGGGGTCCAAATCGGGATTTGCTCTCTGTCTTATGGCACTTGGTTTCGCAAATGCCCCAAGACTCTGTCTATAGGCAGGCATCTCTTTCTCCAAAACAATTTTATCTTGAATGTCACTTTCAGGATAAAAAATATCTATGCACTCCATGAGTCCATCCAGCACACCTTCTCGCGTGTTTATCTCAGGATCAAACCAATAATAGTATGGATTCAGATAGTAGCCTACATTGTGTAATGAATAGAACAAAAATTAGAATACATTTAGTAGACATTGAATATAAAAATTTAAAAGTCATGCATAAAATTTCTTTACCTGCCACATGCAAGGGACTGTGGAGCCTTTTGTCCCATTTCTCATTAACAATCTCCATAACCCTCTTGAGGAAGGGTTGATCATGATCTAGGCTCTGTGCCAGCTCCTTTTCTGCACCAAGCATTGCAACATATATGAAGCCCATGGCTGGCTTCCTCTCACTGTCTACAAGGCGTAACACGTTGACTACAGGCTTGAATATTTTCATAATAGACACCACTGAAGGCCAAAATGTAGACAATGTCACCATGTTTGCAAAGCGCTCCCCCTCACCTGTCTTTGAGTACCTGCATTCCTCCCACTCTGAGGAACAAAACATAGATCTCAGCTCATTTCTTTTGTCCAACAAGCTCTGCAAACTAAGGTAGGCCGTCGCAAAACGTGTCACACCCGGCCTAACCAAGTCACCCTCATTGAACTTCCTCATCAAATTAAGGGTGCTGTGGTGGCTGTAAATAAAGATGGCTAACTTCTTGCACTTCTCAATCACATTTTTTATCCTCGGCAACTTCCCAATCCCCTCTAGCATGAGATCTACACAATGCGCGGCGCAAGGAGTCCAAAAAATTGCAGGCCTCTTGTCCTTAAGAAGCTTTCCAGCTGCCATATTAGCCGGGGCATTGTCAGTGACCACCTGTACTACATTGTCTGCTCCAACTTCTCTATACAACTATCCACCAACTTAAAAATGAACTCAGCATTATGAATGTCAGCAGATGCATCTATGGCTCTAAGAAAACTTGTACCTTTCCTACAATTGACACAAAGATTCATTACACTTCTTCCTCTTCTATCTGTCCATGCATCTGTCATAATGGAGCAGCCACTCCTCGTCCACTCATCTCTGTGAGTCTCCAATGAGTCCTTAGTCTGTTCCACTTCTCTTTTTAAAAGAGGCTCCCGCAATTCATGTATTGTAGGGCCCCGCAAGCCAGGACCAAATTGGCCAACAACCTCCAACATCACATTAAAGCTCCTCAATGTGACTGTATTCATCGCTATCCCTGCAATTGACATTGTGTTTCATGTGAGTGCTTGCTTATGTAGGTATACAATATGCTAAAATAATCCTAGGAACAAGATGAAATGATATATTAAACAAGTAAAGACATGCTTACCAGCTTGATAAAACCATCTTGCAATGAACTGCACTGCCTTCTTCCTTTCTTCTTTCTTCAACTTCATGTTAATTTCCTCTTGTTTTGATGACAACCTCTCCCTCACTACAACTTCTGGGTCCCTATTGAAAAACTGGTTAATCGGTCCAACCACCTTAGGCTTCTTTGGTTGTGAACCACCAAGAACTACCATATCCTCATCATCAGACCGCCCCCTAATGTTGACCTCCTCTCTAGCTTCATTCATTTCCTGTTGTTTCTTGGCCTTCTTTGCTGCTAATTTATCCAAATACTCAGTTATCTCCCTTTTTACTTCTACTGGCACATCGGGACAAGGATCCACATCTCCTCTCCTTCCAGCAAGGTGTTTCTTCAATTTGAAAATCCCACCTGTGGAGATATGTTTGCAAAACTTACAGCGAAGGTGATCTCTACGAGTCGGGTCTGGAAGATCACAATACTTCCAACCCGGATCTTGCGACCTACTGTTAGGAGCAGCATTTTGGAGATTCTCGGGGGCTTGAGGAGCAGACATATCATTGTCCATCTGCAAATTATGATGACAACAAGACATAAACAAATATTACAAATTTACAATTACAAATTACAATATTACATACTATATACTGCATAAATTTAAAGAGAACACATACTTTGATCATTTTATTTTTCATCTTAGTATTATAGAATATTAGAATGTATGTACGATTTTATCAAATATATTTAACTATTTAATATTAATAACCGCTATCAAATAAAAAGTAGTATAGAATAGTAGAATGTAATCAATCATACAAGGATCAGTATTATAGAATTAAATTTAATTATTCTTACTGTAACGAGGTACTAATGTACTGTTCCCTATTAGACTATTAGTGTATTACAATATTAGTATTAGACTATTAGTGTATTAATGAGGTAAAAACTATAGAATAAAAGAGAGTCACATTACATGATAAACTGCTGTCCCGTTTTTGAATAATTTCTAATGTAAATCAACAACATAGATTACTCGTATAGTAATCTATAATGTATTATATGATGAATAGATAGCACACATAGCCATACACAAACGTAGATACTAGAATATAGTATGAATGATAAAAAAACGAAAAAAAGCAATGAACAGCAGAAACGCAGGTTGTATTTATGAAGAAAATGAGGTTTTAAGAGCCAATGGATAGAAAGAAGTGATTATAAGAGTACCTTTGGCTTGATCCTTCTTCTATTGAGCAGTAGATGCTTCTCCAAATCACCCCCAGCAGCAAGAAGCAAGGGAACGGCTTGATCCTTCCGAACGTCTTGATCCTTCTTCGGTTCCTTCCGAACGTCTTAATCCTTCTTCCCTGTTCCTTCCGAACGTCTTGATCCTTCTTCGGTTCCTTCCGAACAGCAAGCAAGGGAGGCAAACAAAGGCTGCAATGTGTGCGAGGCGTCGCCTTCAGGGCCGCCGGAGACACTTGAACGCAAGGAGTGGCTTGGGGGCCGCCGGCTGCCTCTCCGGAGTCGTCGGGGGAATGTCGCAGACGAGGAGTCGCGCGGCAACTGCCCCGTCGGGAAACAGAAGCCGGGGGGGGGGGGATACGTAAGCGTCGCTTGCATGGATCCCGCTGGTTAAGTTAATTCAAGTGGGCCAGGGTTATTTTTTTAACTTGGCAAGTGGGCCAAATTTTTTTTCGGGCCCAAAACTGGCGCTCAAAATTTAGGCGCCCAAAGGCGGCCGCTCGGCAAGGGTCACCACGCGGGCGCGCAGGCGGGTCAGGCGGGCGCCTTTTGGGCCGCCGCCTCAAGGGCCGCTTATGGGCCGAACCAGGCGATTGAGTGTCAGATCCGCATAGGCGGGCGCCCAGGCGGCCGCCTGGGGCACTTTTTAAAACATTGATTCATATATTATAGTACACACTACTTGGAACATGTCATTAATTAATGTTACATGCTTACAGTAGTATTTTAAAAAAAAGCGGGCAAAAAGCGGAAAAAAATGGGCGAGGCAGGCAAAAAAGGGCGCTTTTATTCAAACTGCTTAACGGGCGCTTAGGGGCTAAATTAAGCGGCTGAGGGTCTTGCATGATTAAGTGGCCGCCTGGGCCGTTTTATAATAGAGGGGTTGTATTATTAATTTTTGAGCAAGGATGAAAGTGTTTGTTAAATTTCGATGTTGTTTTGGTAGCCACAAGAATAGAAGTTTTGACAAATGCATTCTTGCCATTTCGACGACCAAACGATCGCGAATTATTTATCAAAATTTTACCAGAACGATCTACTACTGTAGATCTACTCAAATATGCACAATATTTCATATTGGATATGTGAAGGGGTGGTGCTCCTCATGTGTGAGTGAAGGAAGCTGAACTATTTTGATGCGGATTTTGAGGTCAATTAAATGGCGAACTGAATAAATTAAGTCATTATAGTTTGCAAGCACAATATACACTTAAAGACAAATTTATGGAAACATAACATGGTCTAGGATAGTAGGACCTCTAGGTAGGATGACATAATGTAGTACATAAACAATGTTGCAGTGGTATGTGAGTATTGAGGAAGCATAAGACAACTATGGTTTATGTCTCTAGTTGAACCATGATGGTTGTCATCCTCCTCCTTGTTTATACCTATCAACATATTGGCTGCAGTTCGTATTATTTTATACAAGCATAGATGTGTCTCACTGTTAATCTCTATATGCCTACTAGTGATAAAATGCATACTTGTGGATTAGCTCAAGCTTTCTTCTCGGTCGTGTGCTTTTGTAGCTAGAACCTATAAGAGGCAACCGTGTAGTTAGAGGTGTGATTGATAATGGCATACAAAAATATCTCGATAGTCATGCTAATTTGCGCACTATTAACATAAATCATGTGACCTCAAAAATGAAACTTGGCATGTCATCTTACTATCTTAGCCATAAATGTCACTGCCATACCCATTTTAAATATTCCCTTCGTAGATCTTTATAGAAGTGGGATAAATAGGATAGAGAGGTAGAATTAGGCTAGGAAGAGAAGAAACATAACTTGGATTGCCCCTAACAAGCCCAAGGAATCATATAGGAGAGAGAGGTAGAATTAGGCTAGGAAGAGAAGAAACATAACTTGATTGCCCCGAACATGCCCAAGGAATCATATAGTAAAATATGCAGACCTTGTACCCCGTTTCTTGAAATAATACCTGAGTTTCTTGAAATTTCGTCAAAATGCGGACGAAATGGGTCTTTTTTTATTGAAAGTACCTAATTTCATTAATATTCAAAAAAATGTTGGAAATTATTTTTTTCTGGAAAAATTCCCTATGTACAAACATGTAAGGCCATTTCTATTTCTGATGGCTGTCGACATTTAAATAATTAGCAAACTTTCGCCAATTTTGACAAAATTATGAACATTGTTTTAGAGGCTTAGAGTCCAAGTAATAGTTTTAGGTACCAACCTTAATTGCTTTACTGGCTATTTGCCGACCCCAATTGATCAACCAGGGATCCAATCAATCGACTTGCTTTGTGTTAAATGTTTTACAAAATTTCCATATACTGATTTGAGCTCTAGTCGACCAGTTGCGTGCTCGTTCTTGTTTTGACTTCATCTGGTTGTCTAATTGATCAACTGACCATGCGGTTGATCAAATAGAGGTCAAGTGGGTCCTAGAAGTCTCTTCATGGTGTTTTTGATCACCAGAATGTTTGGATGATTCTCAAACTTGAATCATTAGTGTTGGAGGTGTTAGAAACTCTAGTATGGTGTCAGTGAAGTACAATTAAGATTTCTTTGCTTTCTTTTCTCAATTTCTTCAGCATTTAACCTATAATCACATGAAATATAGCGAACATGTGCGGAAACCAATCAAACTTAAATAACACTAAGAAAATAGTGATTATGCATGATCGAAGATACAATATTGGGGATAATTGACAGTCTAAAGCAGACAATTGGGGCACATATCAAACTCCCTTGGACTTAGCATTTGGCTTGCCTTCAAATAAGATTAAGCATCATCAACGTGGAATCAAGTAAAAATGCAAATTGACTTTTGAAACAGAGAAATTACCATGATATTCAACATTGAGCCCCCTATTATACCAAATCAAGATTTGATTCAAACATCTTCCGTGATTCAGTTTCCAAATTGACATCAACTCCAAAACCAAAAGCAAATTCAAGCAAGCTTCACAAACAACTATATTTCAATCATTGCATATTGGATTACAATATAACATACTCCATAGCAAATTGAAATGCAAGGTATTGAACAATAGACAAATTCCATTTTATTGAATAAATCAAAATAAAACATTATTTTTTCCTTTCTTCTCAAGTTCTGTAGAATTCCTCAGACAAGGGGTCCATTAACTAGCAATCAATTCTTGTAGATCATCCCAGTTGGGTTGGAGCAGAAAGGGCACCTCCTACATACCAACACTCCAGATTTGTCTTGCCCAATGGGGCATCTTGGACGATTTAATTGAAAAATTTCTTTTTGTATTCAATTGTTAAGTATTACACGCATAAAGGTGCTATTTCATCATCTCTATTATCCAACATAATTCATCTTAAAAGTAGTACATACATGCATTAATCTAGGTAGCCAGACAAGGACACATGACACAACAATGTTAAGAAATACAAGACACAAATACAGACGTGGCGCCAGATTATAACACATATATATATGTTTACATCTTGTGTATAATTATATCCGATCATGAAACTAAATTGTGGAGTTCATATTTCATTCAATCGATGGTCGTACAATCATCCGTAAAACCATGATCTGTGGTTTCATACAAACCTACAACGACAATGAAAATATACTGAAAGACATTAGACATGTTTTTCAGACCCAAAATTTAAAAAAATTACATCATCATGACAGAACCATTATCTAACACCTATACAACTAAACTAAAATAGTAACATCATTTTATTATTACCAACATTGTCAGTGAACAACATAGACTCCATCTCACGCTCATCAAGTGATAGGTTGGCCACCCTGAGAAGTCTAGTGCCTTTAAATGAATCAAAGGCATTCCTTTAATGTTCTAAACATGCGTTTCTCATTCATTGTATTCTAGTTTCTTCCTTGATAAGAGACAAAGGTTACCATGGACAAATACTAGACTGTCTCCTCTTTTTGGAGTAATCTTGTCCCTCAAAGAAGTGACGAATTACAATGTGCTCCAATTCCTCACTACAAGTTGCAGAGGAAGAACATGGCTGCTGGAGTAGTCAGTTTACTAGATTTTGAAGAGATTCATGCACAAGCCACCAAATATGTAGCTCCATTGTCTCCCTATCTGTAATTGATTCAAATCCCCCAAAATCTCCGATAAGAGAAGAAAACTTAGCAAACTCAATGTTCACTAGGTGATTCTCCTCTAGAATAGGAAAATATTGTTTAAAACATTAGAACTTTCAGCTGAGATTTCCATATCTTGAGGGGAGCGACCCTAGTTTATCCGCATTCAACTAATTACAACTATAGTACCTATAAGAGTGTAGATATTACAAGCGTAAGAGTATGTTGATTATAGATTTACAATAAACTCAACATATAATAACTTTTGATAAAATATGTTTACCTGAAGTTCAGAGAATGAGTTTTACGATGGAGATGAGTACTACTTTGTTTCACCTGTTTTCCAAGGTCTTGTGAACAACATAATACAAAGTAGAGTCCTCTTGATGGCTTTTCCTCATGCTTGTAGATGATAGTTTTTACTTTCTTAATCATATTGTCCTACATATATACTGTTAAAGTGAATAAATTAGTCTATTAGTTAAATAGGCTAATTAGTTTAGTGGGCCTTTATCTTCCGGCCCGTCTAGTTTAGATTACTTGGGTCCTAAGTAATAGGGCGTCTCTCCTCCTATATAAAGGAGAGGCCGTCAGTCTTTGTATCACAATCCATTCATATTCAATCAATCTTTTATATTTCAACATGGTATCAGAGCGGGTTCCATCCTGAGAGAACCCTAGCCGCCGCTTCCCTCTCTCTCTCTCTCCAAGACCGCCGACTTCTCCCTTGCAGCCGCCGCCGCTCCTCTCTCCGAAGAGAGCAACCGCGGGCTCTCTCAGCCTGCGGGCGGCCGCAGCCGCCATCTCCATGGCTTGGCCGGCTGCCCGCTAGGCATATTCCGGCTTCCATGGTCATCTCCATTCATCTATTCTTTCATTCTTTCCATACAACACCTCCGCTGCTTATCATAGCAGCCGTCCTCCATCATCATCCGCAACAATCGCCGCCGTAGGCATCCGCCGCGGTAATCTCCTTCCGCCATCTGAAAGCAGCAGCGCCTCGCCACCATCAGCAGCAGTAGTCGTCAGCAGCCATCTCCACAGAGTCGTTGACCATCAGAAATTGGTTCCCATCCGCAAGGAACATCCATCTCCACCTTCCGGAGCCGCCGCCGCCGCGTCGATACTATCGACACGAGTGTCGATAGTATCGACATCAGACCAGACGCAAACAGTCGCCGACCTCCCGTAACGCAACCCGCATCGCCGACGTCGATACTATCGACAGGAGGTCGATGGTATCGACTTCATCATAGCGACGGAAGAGTATCTACGTCGATACTATCGACAGGAGGTCGATACTATCGACTTTATCACAGCGACAAGGAGAGAGTCGGTCGATACCATCGACAGTCCTGTCGATGGTATCGACAGTTGATCAGCAGCGATCGGCAATCCGTCGAAGGATCCATCTCATGACGTCTTCAGATCAGCCTTCATCACCGCTTTGGAGAGGCTCCGCCTTGGCTCCGCATGCATCTTCTTGGCGTGCAATATCTCCGGAGTCACGCAGGAGACCCTTTTGTCATCTCCTATGGTGCGACAAAGTGCTACACCAACGAACGTCATATCCAGCCATCATCCGCAAGCTGCTGCTCCTCCACTTCATCTTCATTCCGACGATCTTCATCCGCAAGTTGCTGCTGCGTTGTGCGTCATCATGCTACTGCTGTCCCTACACCATCACATGTTGTCATCATCACTCCATCGTCATCTCCCATCTATGTCTACTCCCATATTCATTATGTCCTCTATTGCTATTCGGATCCTTAATCGGTTCTATCTTTTACTAATCAGATCCTATTTAGAGCCTAATCGGATTCTCGCGGGGACACCCCCGGATTTGTTGCCCTAACGGGCCAACAAACCCCCTTTTCGGGTCGGGACTAGATCCATTTATTTTTCTACCCGGATCTCATGTTGACCCATTTAGTATACTCTCTTTGGCTATCGGTTTCATTCTCCACATATTACCCATCTCCATTTCACATATTCCTCTCTTTTTCCACCATTTTCTTTCCCACCCACCCATATTATGTGAGCATCCCTTTTTCACATTGCGGGGGGGTCATGTATCCATTTCTCCACACCAAACACTCACTTTCGTCGTATTTGGTATGCGGGGGGGATAGAGAGGAGAGAAAGAGATGAGAAGAGAGAGGAGAGAAAGAGATGAGAAGAGAATGTATGAGAGAGAGTATGAGATAAGATGATGATATATGTATTCAGATTATATATATTCCAGGCTATCTTCATGGAGCTTCACATCATTCAGCACACCAGTTCTCTACTTCAGCCAGCATTGAAGATTCAGTGTCGACACCGTATCCGCGTTCGTACCGCGTTATGTACGTCAGGTGTTGATGGTGTATTCCTTCATCCGCATTCACATGAGACAGATGGGTGCTTCTTCAGAAGCTCAGAGTTTTATCTTCACCGAGCTGCTTCATCACGTCTTCTCCGAGCCGTATCTGCTGTATCGACATCGCCTGTAGCTGATCCTCTTGGGACTTTCCTTGATGGATGATCTCCTTTCCCGTCAAGCCCCCAAGTTTCATGGTTTCTGAATCGTATCAAGCAGCAGATCGTCCGTCCGCATTCGTGCCGCGTTAAGCACGTATTCCAGTGGCGACTTGTTGTAGTATCAGGACCATTCTTCAGCCTACAGAGTATCTTCAGATGTCTTCATTTCAGATGCACTTCAAGGAAGACCTTCTTCAAAGCTCGAGTATCTTCAGCCTGCAAAGTCATCATCACTATTTGATTCAGGGGGAGTATTGATTAAGGGGGAGTAACATATTTTGTATGGGAGTGATATTTATCTTCATCTTTCATTTCTCATTTCTTTTTATCGAGTCTTGTAACTCTCCAAGCTTGGACATGTGTTTCACCCATGCTCCAGCTTGAGGGGGAGTGTTAAAGTGTCTAAATTAGTCTATTAGTTAAATAGGCTAATTAGTTTAGTGGGCCTTTATCTTCCGGCCCGTCTAGTTTAGATTACTTGGGTCCTAAGTAATAGGGCGTCTCTCCTTCTATATAAAGGAGAGGCCGTCAGTCTTTGTATCACAATCCATTCATATTCAATCAATCTTTTATATTTCAACATATACAAAATGCTATCATGACCTTCAGTGTTAGTTGCCCTCAACATGTCATAATTGGCTCAATGAAAGAAATAATATAATCAACTTTTATCCCTCTAAATATCATGTGATGTAAGATTGTCTTTGACAATTGAGTCCCAACAATGTCACCTTCCCAAAATAGGGCCCACTTCTCGCTACCATGTTTCTAAGGTTGTAATATGACCCTTAGTCTCTTGGGCATCACAATTGTTGAGGCAAATCGTGTCTGCAACAATTTGCATCTTCAAATTTACCGATTCATTGAATATAACAAGTCTCATTGAATGATTCATAATGAAAATGCAAATTGAAGATGCATCAACAAAAATCTCAGTAATCTACACACTCTTCACACCACGTTATTTGACACTACTTTTGCAATGCAAACATTCTTAAAAACAAGATTCAATGTGTGTACTACACATGCGGGTTAAAATTTGTGAGGATAATCAACCTCCACAAGTAAGCTAGCCACCCTACAAACATGGGCGTCGTCAATGATGATTTGAACCACAATTAGGGATCCAAATTCTTGGATGCATTGATTTGTTAGATTTGCAAAATAGTTATTGTCTTTGTACTCACCCTCACAGTTGATGGCCTTGAAAACCATTTGGACCACTGTAAGACACTGCTATAAAATTAAATAATGGCCTCCTTTGGGCATCGATCTAACCATCAGAAACAAGACACCCAAAACCTCTTGCTCCGCCTACGTTGGCTCAAGCTGCCTCTCCAGGTTAGCCCCCTTCATCTGCGATAGAATGCCCTTCAACAAATTGTAGCCATGAGGAATTATCATGAATAAATGAAAAAGCAACAACATAAGGCGGATTTCTGGCAAAACAGAAGAAGGGCAATCATGCATAATAAAACATACATGCAATTTCAGAATGCAGCTGCTCCCTTTACTCCAAATTTAGCGCTTTCTCCAATGTTCAACTTCATTTGTGATGTAGGACGTATTAGGCATGGTTCTAAACATCCTCGACATCTGGCGATATATCCTCGATGTTACATATGTCTACGCCTGTCGATGTCGAAACCTAGTAAACTTCCTCGACATCGATGTTGCCTACTTGTTGACATGTGTCAATGAATTCAGCCTACTTGGTGACAAAATTGACTTAGCTAGCTCAAAGCCTCCCATCCTCTCGATGATCTCTGTAGTTATTATTATTACACACATAGTGAAGGCATAAAAAACTTGTAGGAAACCATTCTTCACATTGAGATGACTATTTCCTTGGTTTCTAACTAAAGATCAATGATAAGTTTATTCCTCTACTAGTTTTCCATAAGTTTTGCAAAATTTGTTGTAGACCTAATAAAATTTCACCTCTGTTACTTTTTCCCCTCTTGACAAATTGAAGCTCATGTTTTCTAATTCTAGAATGTGATCCAATTGGGATTTCTGTAGATACAAAACACATTTATAGAACAAATCTAAGTTCTAAACATTTCACATAGAAGATTATAGACGGAGTATGTCTTTACTAAAATTTGATGTTTTATGCCAAATTCACTCACAATCTCACTATCTTTTAGCTTATTTTGCATCGAAGTGTTAGTCCAAAACTTCCTCAAAGTTTCCTTACATGTTCCACAGACTTCCACTTCCTTGCCTGTCAAAGTTGACACTAAGGCGACGTCTTTTACATTTGCACGTGACTGTGTTTTTGTTTATATGTAAACATGTATGGATGGCTATATATAGACATATATTTGGTTTTAAGATAGACTTGATGAAATCTGTAAATTTTCATCATGAAATCACTATTTTGAGCTTATTTTTTGTCAAAAATGTGTCGAAGTTTGGTTGTAGAAATCCTCAAAGTTTCCTCGATGTTTCCACACCTGTCGAAGTCAACTCGAAGTCGAAGTCCTGTTCCATGGTATTAGGCTTTTTTCTTTTTCTTTTTGCTTTATTTTATATTTAGGGACCTAAGTGCAAATTATCTAGTAATGTACTTAGTCGTAAATGTTTTATGCTTTTCTTTATTTTAGGTTTTATTTAATCCCGAATTTTGTTAAATATGAGTTTATTTCCATTGCTTGTGGGTCAAGTCATGTAGTCTTATAAAAGCCAGCCTTGGGGTCTTTGTCCAGGCAGTTGAATATGATTTGAGAAATAGATTATTTCGAGTTTATCTCCTTCGTTCTTCTTCTTCTTCACGACGTGTTCCACATCAATATGGCCTCTGCATTCTAGGATCAATGACGTTGCCTTCTTACCTTAAAATAAGGGCCCATTGTGGAGCTTGCACTTGCACAATGACTACTACCTTGGCTTGAAAATGTGCCAGACAATGGTACTTGCCTAGGAGCCACTTTTTCAATCCTATCTCTGTCTCATCACACACTGCATTTCAGCCATATTTGCTGCTATTAACTTTGGGCAGACCTTGATGCCACGGCCAGGAGTTCTTAAAAATGTGCCTTCACCCTAGAATAAGAACCCTTATAAGTAGTCATATAATAGCTGCATCGGTAAAGATAGTTCCCTTTTTGTAGCCTTCTCCAACTTTGTGACATTACCACAAAGGAGTGGTGACATCAGCTACTTCAGACTCTAAATCTATTGGATCCTTTTTCTAAATTAACCAATAAAAACAAATATAGAAAAAAAATGACATTGTTAAATAAATCTCATATCATAGTATTAGTCATTCATTCTCTAGTCAAAATTCACAACTCACAACTCACAATTCACAATTCTCAATTCATAAATATAGTAAGCTCACATTGAAATTCATGCAGTCAAGCTCATTGACAACTGACAAGTATAAATTTATAAATAGGAAGTCAGGGTGAGAGCCCTCAACCAACAATTTTATATCATGTCCAACATTGTACACAAATAGAAAATAGTCATAGAATCCTATATTTGTTATTTTATAATAAGTGGCAGTGGCATCATAAAAATTAGAAGTAGAAGAAAAGTAGAAAACTGTAAACCAGATTCCAACAGTAATAAACGACTTGAGAAAAAACCTGTTGAAGAAATGAATGAGTCAGTGGTGTTGGTGTAGGGAGGAAGAGGAATGCGACGAGGGAGAAGAAAATGACAGTCAGTACTCAATTTTCAATTGTGTAGTGAGATGGGGGTGAGAAAAGGTTATTAGATTTTGGGAGGGAGGGATAACAGCCTAAAAACCCTTAAAAGGGAATCATCGGTTGGAGGAGGGGGGTTAGAGAACTAAAAATGCATAAAAAAGAGGGGAAAATGAACTGGACAGTGGTGCCTGGTGGTTTGTGGGGATGGAGGTCAGGTAGAAACTGAAAAGAGTTTGGGAGAGTGCAATGGGTCGTTAGTTTGGATGGGGATAGAGGACTAAGGGAGAACATGAATGGGGAAGGAATTGGATGATGGTGGTTGGCGAGGGATAGAGGACTCAGGCTGGCTTCATGCTTGTTTTGTATGGCTTCACACAATTATGTCGTTAGTTTGGATGGGGATAGAGGACTAAGGGAGAACATGAATGGGGAAGGAATTGGATGATGGTGGTTGGCGAGGGATAGAGGACTCAGGCTGGCTTCATGCTTGTTTTGTATGGCTTCACACAATTATGCATGGCTTCATGCTCGTCTTACATATAGAGTGAAATGCAGACACTAACAATATTTGAGGAACTGTACATGCTCCATATTTTTGAAGAAATACATGCTTAATCGTTTTAATGATTCTTATTAGCAGTTTTCAGTGCAATGATTACAATAAAAGATTTAAGCTTTGCCAGGATTTCTACTTAAATATTAGTTATTTTTCAAGTTGTCATGTTAATGTAACTTCTAATATTCTCCTCGTTGCCCATGTCATATACCAGGTTGCGACTCCTGGACGGCTTCTAGATCACCTTACATATACAAAAGGCTTTAGCCTCCGTATGTTAAAATACTTTGTAAGTCACCATCTTCAGCGGTTTGCATTTTTCCTAAGATTATACTGATCGGTATTGCCCTTGAATATATTTCTTTAAATCCACAAATTTCCTTTTGACATACATTTCCTTGTTTTGAGGAGCTTCAAATAGTTTTAAAAAATAAAATAAAATTTCACTGCAATTTTTTTATAATTATATTTTTGCACAATTATATATGCTAAAAATTCCATGTAGTTCACTGAAGGTTATCTTGTAGATATCATGTTCTATGGTTCTTTCAGTGTTTATAGGTATACCTGTACAAGTATGTGCATGGCAGTGAAATGAAAAACGTTCTGTGCGGCCGCTTAAGCGGCCGCTTAATTGGTTCAGCAACCCATCCGTTTAAAATACCCCCTAAGCGCCCGATTAATTTTTTTCAAAAAAACGGGTGTTTTTTTCCCGCTTAACCCGCTTAATCAGCCGCTTAATCCGCTTAATCAGCCGCTTAATCGGCCGCTCAGATCCGTTTTTTTAAGAAAACTGCTGCAAGCCTGTAACATTAAGTAATTTTTGAAAGTAAAATAATTATTGACTGTAATATATTGAACTTATATACAATACATGTTCTCTGATAAGCCTTAGTTAATTTAATATGCATACTTTGTATGTAAGACAAAGTATGTAAGACATGGGATGAGCTTATAAAGAGAGATTTTGAATCTCTACATCTCAATCAAAATATGGCCCATGATAGAGCTGAATGGAAACGAAGGATCCATGTAGCCGACCCCAACATAGTTGGGATTGAGGCTTAGATGATGATGATGATGACTTCGTATGTAAGACATAGTAATCGGGTACTGCTGTATATCCAAGTAAATTACATGTAACTAATCATGACATAGATTTTAGAATGCATACTTTGGTTAAATGTACTGCATGGTAATTGATATGTTGAAAAGTTCTGGCCTATGCTTCACAAAAAAAAGGCCTGCAGCTGTATGAGTCTTCAAGAGTTTCAAGGGAATACCTAATCTACTTTAGAGATAGCCCACACTACATAATGCGACCTTTGTGCCTTTCTTGTGTGTATTTAAACTGGTGTTTGGGGCTATTCGGCTATATGATCTCGTTGTTTGCACCCTCTCACATGCAAACACACATTTAGATACTTTATCGTGTTTGTTCATAACTTTGATTTGTCTTTAGTCCAGTGAGATACTTTATACCATTAGTAATTTTTCTCAATAGTTGTATGCATGTTCAAGCTACTTGTCGTCAAACTCCTTCTAATCAGTGTTGTAGTTGACATTTGAATTGCATCTATAGTATATGAACAATTCAACTTTTGGTGTATTTTGTAATAATCACAACTAGGCATGTGGAGCTCCCGGTCAAAGCTACTTTATCGTACTTCTGTTTTCTGAATTGCCCAAGACAACGTGATTCAAAATTTAGCCTCACTTCCGTTCAACAGTAGAGCTCTACATTCTTTCTAGAGAGGAGGGAGGATGGTGGTGGGTATTGCTCCTGATATTGCCTTCTTCCAATTGGCAGTGGGAGTTGGATTCTCCTCTTTGTTGAGATTTCTTGCATCGCCAGAGATACATGGGTATCCCTTGACTGCTTGACTCTCCCTCAGCAAGACAGAAGGGCATTCATCCATGTTTTCCATTTGAATCTTTGGATATAATCAGTTACTGTGTCTGAGTATAGTGTTGGTGTATCCTTTAACCTGAAAGACATCTTTGTTGAGTTCTCTTTGTTGGGGCTTTTTGCATCACTAAAGATACATGAGTCTCTCTTGACAGCTTGAGTCCCTCAGCAGGACAGAAGGGCATTCATCCATGCATTCCGATCGATTTGTCACTGGGAGCCTTTGGATTTCATCAGTTGCGGTGTCTGAGTAGCCTTGGTGTACTCTTAACCTGTAATGCATCTTGATGACCCCAATGTGGTTTTTTTTGATAAAATAATTTAAGAAGGGGCCAATCTATTCATCCTGCACCCCACCAGCAGGCCAACATATAAGACCTAGATAACACACAACATTTTTAAAGAGATCCCCCAGAACCCCCCCCCCCCCCCCCCCCCCCCCCCCCCCCCCGACCATTCACCTAGTATAGCACCAAAACAAAACCAAATGACCCTGCCCTATGCATCAAAAGTGGTAAGAACCTACCAGAGCATAAACTTCTACTGTCATAAAGGTTCGCTTACATCAACCAAAGGGAAAACAAGAGCACAACTTCACAGTCTGCCAGCACTGGATAGAGCCATTCCCGTTAGCCCGTGTCAGCAGCTCTGATCATATTCCTGGATGCTGTAATACCATCACCATCCAGTAAAACTAAGTTGTCCACCCTTGCACCATGATTGAAACCAGCCAAAGAAAAAACTTGGTAACCTGAAGACAACTCGATCTGATGCTAAGGAAAAGTGCCTATCCAATGATCCAGCCATGTTGATGCTTTGGTCCCTAAGCAGTTTGGTAAGGCCTCATATGCAGCTCTTGAGGCTGACAAGCTCCTGATTGTCGCAGTGGATGGTGGCTCAATGGCAAGTCTCGCTTGTCTGCTTTAGTTTTCTTTATGGTTGCCTGCGGGGACCCACTGCTTTCTCCAAACTTGGTGATGCCAGCTGTCAGTTTAGTTGATAAGTTGCTGTTGTTGCAATCTTTGAAAAGTGACAGAGTCAAGAAGGTGGTGCTACCCTAGAGTCTCCAATGCTTGATCCCTAGATCAGTGTGGTGACGTCTGCAGATGGGAGTATGGTGGGCTTGTACTGGTTGGATCTGGGTCCAATTGACCTGGCTCTGTTGCATTGAAGAAGTGACGGTCCTGCTTGTTCATTGCATTCTGGGCTGCCCATGTGCTGTGCAGGCTTGTGTGCTGTGTGGGGTGCTCATGTGTGGACTTGTGGGTCCTTTTATAATGGCTGGTTCTTCAAGTCTAGGACAGGGACGTCTGTACCCCCTCTATGGTTAATAATGGGCTTATGTGCCTAATATCAGCATGATAAGAGCCCTCTTTGAACAAAATTCTGCGCTCATCATATGGTAGATTGAGATCTAGGATGGCAGTTTTAGTTTACTACTGTGTTTTGGTTAGTTTGTACTACTTTGTTTGGGATTTTATCTATCTCACTTTCAGATGTATCGAAATCTAATATTCAATCGTTTGGCGAAATACTTCATTTTATCTTCTTTGGCAAAGTTTATTCTAACTTCCGTGGTGAAATACTTCATAGGTTCACTAATCGTTTCTTTTATACCATTGCTCTGAGCATGCTTGGGCTTTTTTGTCCTTGAGCTTAAGCTAATTGTCACAATTGAAGTTGCACACGGATTTAAGTGATTATAAATACATTCATTTTGTGATAACTAGACATGTGGATGTGGACTTCCTGGTTAAAGCTGAATATTTACAGTTATATCTCATGATTGCCTAAGACAGATATATGTATGCTTACTTGGTATAGGTCTTGGATGAGGCTGATAAATTGCTTCATGCTGATTTTGAGCAAGCTGTGACCGAAATCTTGAAGGTTATTCCGCGGGATAGAAAAACATACCTATTTTCAGCGACCATGACTGAGAAGGTAGTCTAAACTTTGCCTTTGAGAAGACACAATGATAGTTCTGTAATTACTTTTTTGAACCCTTGTTAGTGTAACAATTTCACATGATATATGATGTCTGCTAATGAGGTTGTTAATCGTAAGTGACCTTATTATACCTGCATTTGTACGTTGACAGTGCCTTTTGTCATTCTATTTATCTACTTTTGTTGTTTCAAACAATCTCTTCAAACACACTCTTACATTGTCAACTTTTGTTTCTGTCATCTCTGTTATACTATTAAGGATGCTGTACTGGGAGGGGAGGAAAGAGAGACTCGTAAAACCTGACTGTTTGTTTCAAATTTCAATCAATTTGTCTAATCGAGCAGGATAAAGCCCCACTGGCTATTAGTAAGTTTATTCGCACATAAGTCCCAAATGAACTCAAATTGTGAGGCAAAACCTACTCTAGATTGCAAAGAGGAAAAGAAAACCTTATTTAATGAAAAAACAACGAAAAGTTTGTAACTAAAAACAAACAAAAATACTAAGAAGTCTAATCTAACAGAAATGACAGAGGAATTGGGCTTATTGGATAAAGATCGGATACCAATCAGATCCCTATATAGACCAGGACTCCTTTATGCCACCGATTGGGTTCAAAGCTGAATATTCTGGTCTAATTAAATGTCCGATAAGTGTCTTACAATCTTAGTGAAGCACATGTAGGCTCTTAGCATTAGATCCTAATCCTAGAGAGCGAAGGAGAGAGCCTCCGCCTGCTGGCGGCCGCCGTACCTTTTTGGCTTGGCTGCCCGCCATGCATCATTCCGGTCTCTATGGCCGCCTCTTCTCTTGACCTATAAAAATCTAATCTTTTTGAACATATGACGACACTCTGTATCCTCGTCGACCACTATCTTCCTTGATTCATTTCTAGTCCCTTCCTTGTATATTTAGATGAGATTCATCTTCCATAGGCGCCATAGATCTTGCCTCGTTCAATCTATTCGTTGATGATTATGAGCTGCAGGAGTAGTAATACGAGGAACTCATGAGAGCTTGATACAGTGTGCTTCACGAACGGATCCGACTGATTGGATATTGTTGCAACTGTGGACCTTTCCCCATCTTAGCACCGAATCTATCAAAGGCATTGGCATCATATATGGTTTTCTTATTCGAAGGCATTTACGACCTTCGTTGTTAGCCGGAACAACTGCATCATGACCTTCTACATCCCTTTTGAGGGAAAGACACTCATGCCAATGAATAGAAAGAATTTTTTTTCCTATTCCATTTCATTTATAAATTCTCTCTTTCGTTTAAATAGAACATGCTTTATTAGTTAGTTAACTTCTCTGACTTCCATTCTCATTCCATACTTTTATTTCTTTTCTTTTCAATCTGCAGCCCTGTCCTAAGATATTCCTTTTTCTTTAATGATGTATGTTCCCACCTTCCAGTCAAATCGTTCTCCTTTTTTTCACCAAACACCTAGCTAGTTATCCCCTCTTCAATTAACTCCATATGTTTTCAATTAACCCCTTCCTCTTATGTCGTGGCCCCACAACCCCTTTCTCTTTTTCCGTGGCCCCACAAATTAGGCATTTTTTATCGATTGAACGAGGGAAAAGCAATAGAAGAAATATATGCTGTTGCTTTTGTCCATGGAGTGCTAAAAATATTTTTTAAGGAAAAATTCAAAGGAGAGAATAGAAGGACATGGTCGTCACATCAGCTGCAACATCTATGGGACACATATGTTGCTTCTTGTCTTGTTATTGTTTAAATGGCAGATGGCCATTGTCGTGCCTCCTAACTCCCTAGTAGTACTACAACCTTCTTTTTTCCTGGAGTGTTGTGTCCACCCCAACCGCTCTTCGTTCTTTCCATGGTTGGTGTGAGAGGAGAAATACAGGAGAGATGAGGCGAGGAAGATCACATTCCGCTGCGCTGTATATCTTCTGATCTATATACACTGTTGATTATATGCTTCTTGGAGAACTTACTATTTAGAGATTCATGTCTACATCTTGCTTTCTCAGCTGATGATCTTTTATCTGACTACGTCGACTCTACTTTCTACTTTTTGTCCGTACTTTATACGCACTTTGACATTGTCCATGCTTTGCACATGTTGACTATTTACTTGTCCATGCTTTCTTTGCACGTTGACTACTTCTATTGTGAACCAACACTCTCGAGATTTTTCTACTGTGAACCAACACTCTCCGACTTGTCCATGCTTTCCGTGCATGTTGACCTTCTACTACTGTAAATCAACACTCTTTGGACTTTTCTATTGTGAACCAACACTCTCTGAACTTTGTGAATCAACACTCTCTAGACTGTGACAATAGCGCCTATGATGAAGACCATAATGCTTTGCTGTTGTTTACAACTACTCCAAACGACACATCTTTTTGTCAAGAAGCTTCTGCTACCTGTTTGTGACCTGCACCTGCGACTTGTGACGTACTTCAGATTCGACCTTCTTGCATACATGCATAGTGTTATCTACTTGGGGGGGGGGTATTTGAGTGATGACTGTTTTATTGTAATATTGAGGGGGAGAATTTCTTATATGGGCTTGTCTTATCTTTGTTTCTGCTTCTTTGTTTCTTAGTCTGTTTCTCTGTTTGCAAGCTGATTTGAGATTCTCCCCAAGCAGCTTGAGGAGGAGTATTAGATAGTCTAGTTAATTAAGTTAATTGAGTCTATTTGTATATTGACCCAAGTGTGTCTTAGCCCATTAGTGTTTAGTCTAAAGTCTGTATGCTTCCCCCTTCTCCTATATAAGGAGGGGGATTCCTCTTATCAAACATATCGGATAGCCGTCTTTTAGTTTTTTAACAAAGCACATGTAGGCTCTTTACTGAGGCTTGTATCTTATAAAATATTAGTGTCAATGCTATATTTCTTGTAGGAAAATTGTGAAAGTTCTTTCACCAAGATATATTTTCACGTGCAACTAGATGATGCTTGGCTTATTTGTACCACCTTTATACATGCTGCTCTGTATATATACATATATATATATATACATATATATATATTTATTTATTTCTGAGGTGTTCACCTGTACTTATTATACAATAAACGTTGCATACTGGTATCCTTGCATCCTGTAAGTGATTGACATTTTTTGTTGTTGAATTTTCAATATGAACAACAAAGAGATTAGTTATTCTCAGCTCCTGCTTTCACTTGCTGCTCTACTGCCGCTAATTGACATTGCTGCAAGCTCTACTGCCATGGCTAGCTCCATCATAGACACCTTTTCCGAACCAAACTGGGTTGGTTGGCTTGGTGAACTGCGTTCTAACAATCCGAGAAGGTATAAAAGCCGGCGGTACCTTTTTTATGAGAAAACAGGTGGGAGTCAAGGTGGAATATATGGACCAATCTGGATTGGATCGAGCAACTAGAATACTTCCATGGTTTTACACTATGCACATTAGCACATCAAGAATAAAATTCAAACTTGATACTCTCTCTCTCTCTCTCTCTCTGAAGTGTTGTAGCCGAAAACTGGGAGGGCACATGAGGTGGGGAGAAGAGGAACAAGAGAGCAGAGAGGTAATAGTGCATCAAGGGGTGGCAGTGGAGTGGAGCTTTGTTTTCGCTCTAATCTGACAATAGTGAAGGTGCTTACAGCTGCTCTTCTCGGAGCAAAGGGGATGGATGGGTGGGGGACTTTAGGGTGGAGTTTTGAGATAAAAGGTGATAAAACTTGACATTTAGTGTTTAATTTTGGATGGTTATTTACAGGTAAGAGTATTTTGACGCACTTAAGGATATCCCTTAAACTTTTGAGTCTTGGGATGTTTTTAAGCCCTGATGGGAGTGGGTTGGGTCCAGGAACACAATAAACATTGTTTGTGATACCAGACATTGCATTGAAGCCATATATGCATCTTTTCGTTTATCTTAAAGAAATGGTTCTCTCTAGTAATAGTTCTATCTAAGTATATCTTCTGCATTTCAAGGTTTAAATAATTCCGTTTTTATGTTGGAGTTCCCTTTCTAGCATGGTTGATCCTAAAGCTGTCATGTAAACTAAGCTTTGCAAGTCATAAATAACATATGGCTTCATACTGATGTTATCATAGTATTTCAGGTTAGTAAACTTAAGAGGGTTTGCCTGAAGAATCCTGCGAAGGTTTGTGATTGATCTGTGCACTTATGAGCTGATGATGAACTACTTTGCATGCATCTGCCAATATGCGGTAATCATATGATTTCTGTATTGCAGATTGAAGTTGCATTGAAGTATTCAACTAATGACACACTTAGGCAAGAATTCCTTTTTATTCCTGCTAAATATAAGGTTTGCTCTTAGCCTATTATTTACTTTAATGTAGTATTGTGTCTTTTAGATGACTAGACAAATGAATCTTTCATCTGCAAGAGTCGAATAGAAAGGTCTTTTGGTAGTGGCTTTTAGTACGGGGAGATATGATTTCTAACATCTGAATATTATGGGCTACAGGACATTTATGTAATATACCTGCTGAATGAGACGGCTGGAAGCACAACAATGATATTTACTCGCACTTGCGAAACAACACGTTTGCTGGCTATAATTCTTCGTAATCTTGGTTTTAGAGCCATACCACTAGTGGTCAAATGACTGAGGTCTAGTTTTCTCATCCATTTTGTGTGGTTTTACGTTTCTTTCTCTTTTGTGGAACCCAACCAACTGCAGTCTATGTAACTCCCTACTATCTCCAGAGTTTCTAAATTCATCTTGTTTGCAGGCAAAGAGGTTGGGAGCCTTGAACAAATTCAAAGCTGGAGAATGTAACATACTTGTCTGTACTGATGTAGGGAGTAGGGGCCTTGATCTACAAGTTGATCTGGTTGTGAATTATGACATTCCTCAAAATTCTAAGGTATGTCTGATCCCTGAATAGTATGTTTTCCCAGTATTATTTCAGATGCAGCATCATCGTGTCAGATATTTTTGAAAAATAAAGCTAGATTTGCCTGGCATTGCACATATTTGACCAACCTTTTTTTTGAAGCATGGAAAGTCTGAAGCTGTAGCCACACAATTCCAGCAGCCATGCAATATTCTACGCAAGATGCACGTACATTGAGTTCCCCATTGTAATCCTGCCAATCTAACTACTCAACAGCACTTGGGCATTGATCTACAAAATTTGAACATTCATACATGGGTTCTCCTTATTTCCGCTGACATGAAACAAAACATATGACAAAATTACTTAGTCATATGTATTTCTCTGCTATACTGTTAAGGTTACACTACATGTCACACTCCGTCTTTTAAGAACCTTGGATGTGGACCACCTCCCTATTCTCACTCACACTCCACAACCCAAGGTCATCTCAACCTCCCTGTTCCCTCTTACACCCCTACACTTAAGCATGGGGCTAGACGCTCTCCCTCGGAATCCTTTTCCTTTTCCGTTTTGGTACATGCTGCTGCAGTACCTACATATTAGTACATGATAAAAGATAAAAAATGCGATTAATTAGTAGATGAAAATACAATATTTTGGTCTATAGCTCTTTACCATGGTGAAAGGGCCTAGCAATTTTGTAAATGAAGAACAAAGAAAAGTGAAAAAAACCAAATACGGCGTTCTATTTGAAAAATACAACTAACATTTGTAGGAAACACTTGTCTTTGTTCTTTTGTCACTTTTTGTTACTTCCATAATAAGCAATGCTGGCATTTTCATACGCAGTATGCTATTTTTTTGTTTTGTTTTCTCGTGCTTTATTTCTCCCAAAATTTATCGCCCAAATGATGCTTTTTTGATAAATCTATTGTGTTTTTAATACCTGGTTTAGTCTTGTGTTTTTCTATAGGGAAACATACACATCAAGATTCTCTCACCTTTGCACCTGCTTTTCTCCTCCCTCTACCTGCCTAATGTTCTATCTCATTTATTTTACCGCCGCTCCTCTCTCTCCCCATTTACTCTTGATCATGAGGTGGAACCACCTCTCCTCTCTCTTTCTTACTAAGGTCCGTTCCTGTTGTCCTATAATCCATCTCTTTTTCCAAAAGTGTAACACCATGGCAGCTGTGCTTTGTGATACATGCAAGAAACCTGTAATATGGGTTGTTACTCGTATGCACTTTAACATTTTCTTGACAGTAATACTATGCACATTGTTGCATTGCATCCCAGCATAAATTCTCACTTTCGTAGGAAAAACATGGTGGGGTTTGCTCGAAGGGTCATGTTTGACCCCACCATGAATGCTCAACTTAACAAACCCAAGCACTGATGCTTAGGCCTGGTTGGTTACCAAACCATAAGTGCCTACTAGCCCAAGCCAACTAAAGGCCCAACATCTTTGCCCAATTTCATAAAGATTCTAAAGCCAAGCTACATTGATAGTAGGAGTCCGTCCTTATATAAGTCTTTGACGGGATAGGTTATCAGAGTAGCAATTTATCCATCATGTTTCTATAGAAATTTTCAGTCTCACCCGGGAATACAAATATGGTTGGTTGGCTTAACAACTATTCATCAACTGTTGCTGCTGCCTCATCTATTTATTTGAAATTTGGGATTTGTATTCAACATATATTTTTCTATTGATTTTGAAATTATTTGTTCATCTACTGATTTATATTTATTTTTCTACCGATTTGTATATATTTATATACTGATTTGTATTTATTTATCTTCGGTTTTGTATTTATTTATCTACTGATTGTTTTTATTAATCTACTGATTTGTTTTTATTTATTTACTGATTTTTATTTATTCATTCACTATTTTGTATTTATAATATATAGCTATATATCTAATTCATAAATTGAACATATATCCACTAAAATAATAGATATAACAAAACGCTTGGAAACGCCTGGGCCTCCGCCAGGGCGCCTAGGTGGCCTGGGCGTCCCCAGTCAAAGCCTGGTTGCCTAGCCGCCTATACAACCATGTGTTGCGGTAATATGGTGTAAGAAAAAATTCCCCTCCAACAGACAAGGCTCGTACCTGGGCGTCCCCAGTCAAAGCCTGGTTGCCTAGCCGCCTATACAACCATGTGTTGCGGTAATATGGTGTAAGAAAGAATTCCCCTCCAACAGACAGGGGTCGTATGATACATGCAATGTAACACCACAGCCATGAGCTGTGTGGTATAGAATTGAGTATGTGGAATGGGCTATCTGCTGCTGGAGGTGAGATGGATCTACTGTTACATCAATTGGGGCAAATACAAAATGGTTTTCCATTGATAGAGGCTAGATGAACTTATCCGGATGTTAGTAAATGTGTCGCTGTATATGGGATACTCTGGGCAGGGCATCTATGAAAAGGTAACAGTCATATGTATTCACAAGTCTGAATGAAGGTGTCAGGAGTCTCGGTGAGGGATATTGTAGCATCACGGGGATTTGGTGCGTTGGATATTAAAAGAACGACGGGCACTACCAGTACAAATGAGTGCACCACCTTTTTAGAAGTCCATCGCGACACATGACTTGATGCCTTGGATAAGATGACTTAAAAGAAAGACGGGTACTAGCCACAAAAATGAGTGCACCACCTTTTTAAGAGTTCATGGCGGCATTGCGTACTTTTCAGCATGTTTGGCATGAAGTAGTAATACCATGGGCTTGTATTTTTCCATTATTCTGTAATGTTGAACCAATTTTACTGGCTTTTCTATTTGACTGGCTTGTTCTAAAGGCGTTTGTGGGCTCGTGTTATTATTTCTACACAATTTACAGTTATTTTAATGTTCATATTTGGGACCTTGTACAATATATACAACTGTGCAAGTACTAACTGTAAGATCTTGGAAATATCACTTGTTTATGTTGGAATCTTTTTCCCTTACCAAGCGAAGAATGTGTAAATCTTATTGATGGTTGAATGCAGTTTGATTAGAAATAGTTCTTTAAGCTTGGTACAGACAACCCACCATCAGTATTGTACATTTTGTATGGTCTCTAAGACTCTAACTGGCTTGAAATATCTGAGGACTATTGCCATCGTGTTGGTAGAACAGCTCGTGCAGGTGGAGTTTTTGTCAGTTAAATAGGACAATCTACACAATTCTGAGCACAGACGTTTGTAATACCTTTGCTTGAGTTTTTGTGGTAGCCTTGCGGAGTTTTCTTGTTTATAAAATTGTTTAAGATTTTAGCAGCCTTGTGAGGGTTAGTAAAAGTGAGTTATATCTAGTTCCATTTCCTGCTGATGGCCTATTTTTGTTCCCAGCCGGGGAGAACATTATTATCGATGAATGAAAACTTTATTGATATTTGCAGTTAGAAATCTTAATTTGCAATTAATGGCTATTTGACTTTTGTTGGCACTTGAGTATAAATTGACTGGTCTCCCTAGTGCGATTGTTTTATTAACACTGTTAGTCACCTAACTTCTTTCCGTCTTCTCAACTACCACTCTTCCTTCTTTTGCTTCTTGCCTCGAAGTTTGCTTCTCCCTCCGTATTTCATGTCAAGGTTATAAAGAATCCTTTGTCTTACAATGGTTGAAAAAAGGGAGATCACATTTCCTTGTGGCCTAACTTTATAGCTCTGTCATGATTGGCAAACAAGGAATAGAAGCCCTACCAACACCATCTATCATCACCCCATGAGAGCAGCGTGGATTAGATTCCTCTCACAGACTCACAGTTAGTTGCATCCAGACACTTCCGAGGATCTGATGTTGGAACCCTCACAAGGGTATAGACCAACTTGGTTATCTAACATTATTAATTCTCAACCTTTGATATTGCCTTCGACATTGGTCATGCTATCTCTACTAGCCCTTGTGACTCTTGCTACTGTTGGAGTAGGGCCACTGGGACAAACAATCAAAATTTACCACTGGACAAGGGCCCTCTCACCATTTTGTGCCCCATTTTGAGCGGTGCATGGTCCTCATGAGTGGGACGAGCCCAACCCGACACTATCCCTTAGTTATCAAGGCGCCCGCCTAGGCGTGCCCAAGGAACGAGGTGACCGATATCGATGGCGTTTTGACAGCTTGGAAATAGGTATTTACCGGTATACTGACGAAAATACCGACAGATGCAATCCTGGCCGTTTCGACGCCAAAATGAACGAAATAATTCATGAAATTTTACAGGTGTAATCTCTACACCTAAATGCAACGTTTTATGCAATAAAATTTCATATTGGGTGTGTTGGGGGGGTCCATCATGTGGGAGGTAAGAATGTAGGAATTCAAATATGAATTTTTTCTAGCACAATCCACAAACTTAAATACACACAATTATGCAATAATATACAATTTACAACATAAGAATAACATATTTACTTACCAACTCACATCAGCTGTATGTTGAGTGGCGCGCTGGTTGTCCATACTGTAATGAGTTGATTCTGTTGAGATATTCCTGCCATGACATATGCATCCTATACACTTGGTTGTATGTAGTCACATGCTCCTTATACACATCATCATTAACAAATTGTATCATCCCAATTTTTGGAAAATGCATTTGTAAATCTTTGAGATATTGTGTCTTTCTTGGAGATGTAGGTGGAGGAGCTGGATTAAGTGGTCGTTGACTTGTTTGAGGATTTTGTTGAATAGCTACAGGCACGACCATAGGAAGTATTGGGACTGGAGAAATAGGAAGAACTGAATGACCACCACTCCATGTTTGCCCACCATCCTCAGAGAATGCAAGAGAGTTATACTGATAACTTCCATGTGGGCCTGAGACAATTGTTGTATAGGTATATCCAACATGATGTTCTACTTCTGGCTGTGGTGGTGGCGGCTGATTTTGATATCCAGAGTACCCATATTGAGAATGAGATGGGTAGGGTTGTGCATGTGTTTGCCCAAATAACAATATTGCCAAAGCCTAATGTTGAATCATGTTGAGATTGAGAATCAGAAGCTGAAAAACTCATGCTCCCAAATGAATAAGCAATATCAGAATAATAACCACTATTGTAGCCTTGGGAGCCTGTAGCCGTAGGAGCCTCATGTGGCAATGCACCACTATAGTCTTTGCCCGTTCGGGTTTTCCTCCTTTGAAAAGTTTTATCAGACATGAGATATTCTTTTTCAGCTGGAGGAGGTGCAACCCTAGTAACATAAGGACAATCATCATTCTGAGGATCAACAGTAGGAGGATATTCCGGAGAGCGTTGACCGCCGCCTCCATTGCCACCATCATCATCAAACTTGGTATTTGACCCAGATGTACTTTTTGAAGAAGGAGATTCTGTGCTATCTAGCTCTTCTTTCACTGCTCTGTTAATTTCCATATCAATATTTTGATGCTCAGACTCAGGCTCAAGTCTTTCATGTGGAGTTTGATCAACATTAATATCAGAATCTTCTTCAAATTGCTCTTCTATGTATGGATCTGGACGGCCATCTAGATTATCAAGAATGGGACGACCTATCTCATTCATCCATTCCTCTAAAGGATCTTCTGAATCATCAACTTCTTCTATGCCTCTACGCCTGGATGGGTTGAATGTGTATGCGGTGTCAATGAGATCGTGGGCGATAACGAAATCCACTTCCTTGTAGTTGGCATCTCGTATTGCTCTAACCCTCAATCACATGTTGTAGTGAACATATACCAGATCTCTCAGCCTGTTTGCCCCCAACCTGTTCTTTCTCTTTGAGTTTATTAAATTGAAAGTTTCTTTCACAACCTCCTACAGATGTTGTTTGAGAAAGAATGCGAACAACCACTTTTCTTAGATGGGGGGCACCTGTTCCATTCCAAACCCACCACTCACAAGGATCACCCTACTCACGGTCGATAACTGCATTTGGATGACCAAAACAATCGGTGCCTTCATGAAATTGTCGCAACTGCAAAATATTTAAGATGTTCAGACTTTAGAATCAGAGGATGAAACATCAAACAAGAATGAAGATGTTCATGACTTCATATTAAGTTATGCAATATATATAATTATACCTCATCCATCACTATGGTGCGCTCTTCTGTAGAGGCAAAGAATTTGTTAATCATATCTCGCACATGAGACATTAGAGTTGCATCTAAGTCCAGTTTTCGTGAGTATTGGAACCTCAGATTCAGATAGTAAGCTGTCACAAATTCCAAACAAGGAAATAAGATTTAAATTTTAGATTGAGTTACTTGTAGAGTTAAAACATAAATCTGAATTTAGAAGAAATAAATTATATACCTGCTTTATGCAGTGGATGCAAAAACATATCTGTCCAACGCTTGTCTACAATTGACAAGTATTGTGAATTGGACCTAGGAACTGCTTGTTTAATACCTTCCACCATTACTTGCATTGCATCATACAAGTAAGACATTGTTGCGGCTTTGTCACAATCCACCAGCCTCAACACTTTGACAACAAGTTCCATTATCCGCAACACCTTTGTAACCTTATCCGAGAAAGCCCGACTGGCAATTTTTTCTTCAATCCTTCTGCCAATCGGGGTGTTGTGCTCCTTCATGGAGGTCCACTTCACACCATTGAAGAGCCTCGTAAGTCCATCCCTTTTGGACTTTAATGAATTCAGGGCCAAGTAATTTGTTGCAAATCTAGTCACCCCTGGTCTAATCAGATCACCTCCACAGTACTCATGTCGCCTCATTGCATTTAACAAGAAGGAATGGTTGTAGATGAAACCTGTGATCAACCTACCATCAATTGTCACACTTTTGATGTAATCAATTGTGCCCATGTCCTTAAGAATCAGATCTATGCAATGGGCAACACATGGTGTCCAGTAGACCGGATATCTCTTCATTGTACTTTCACCGGCCTTCTTGAAGTTAGAGCCATTATCAGTCACTATCTGCACCACATTCTCAACCCTGACCTGCTTGATGTATGTTTTCATTAGCTTCTTGATGTAACTATAATTCCTGACTTCACCAGAAGCATCAACAAAGTCTAGAAAAACAGTCGATCCACGACAATGTGTAAGAAAGTTAATAATTTGCTTTCTATTGCCACTAGTCCACCCATCACACGAGTGTGACGCCATATTCAGACCACAATTGTTTCTGGTCTGAAATCCATACCTGTAGATCTTTCTTCTCTTGGGGAAGATACTTGTTCGTCAATTCATATGCATTGGGGGCTTTGATGCCCCTACCAGACTTCCTATCACATCTACCATGTGCTGGAGATAGGATTCAGTTGCAACATGTGCAGGTATACCATGAGCAAAGAAGAACTTACCAATTGCCTTGCCCACCTTCTCTCTCACACCAGTAAACATTGCTTTTAGGGTTTTTTGCCTAGCGTCAGGCTTCCTAACCCCTGGCTCATCAACATTCCTCAATCTCACACTAGCAGAACGGAAAAGTGTATCAATGGTGCCTTTCTTTCTTTTATGCTGAGCATGTTGATCTTCATCATCATCTAGGTCAACAATGGGAACACGGGCAACCCCACTGCCTCCACCTGCACAAGATGGCCCATATCTCCTCATAAGTCGAGCTGTCTCCTCCCTGTCCCACTCACTTTTGCGAGAGTCTCTGAGAGCACACCTATACATATGATGTGTATAAGTAGTATCACACCCTGGAGGATATGCAATGTCATCATCTGATTCAGCAGAAGAACCAGTGGCCCTAACATCAAAAAGTGTATTTGTGTAAGCCTTTTCAACCTGCTTCAACTTTTTTTATTTTTGTTTCTTTGCACCCATCAGCTTCTTGAAGTCATCCCTTACACTTGGGGGGCACTTCTGGCACATTGCCACATTTTTGTCCCCACCAGTGATGTGACGCTTGAATCTAGTAATTCCCCTACCACCAAGTGTTTTCTTACAGTAGTTGCACACAATCTTTGCCCTATTCCCAGACCCATGTACATGCTTGCAGTGACTCCATGCAAAATCTACATTCTTTGATGCAGGTGACCAACCCCAACACCCTCAACATCACTTGAAGACGAAGACATCTTCTCAAAACTCAAAAGTCAACACTAAAAAAAGACAAAGACAGACAAGCAAAGCAAATGATATTTAGTAAAACAAAGCAAAGAAATATATTTTTAAAATAAATAAAGTCTGAAATTATTTTTAAAATCATAAAATATCATATTTACTTATTAAAAAGACAAGTGATATGTTCTAAATGCTAATTTCATCTTATACAACATTAAAACACAACTAAACATATTTTTTTATTTTTATTTTCAGCATTTTAAATAAATAAAATACGAAATATTTAAATATTTTGAACAAGTGATATGTTTCCAAATGTTAATTTCATCTTATACAACATTAACACAGACAATTAAACAGAAAAAAAAATCTTTGTTTAAATTTTTTAGCATTTTAATAAATAAAAAACGAAATATTTAAATATTTTGAACAACAAATATTACTTTCATCCTATACAACATTACCACACAATAAGACAGAAAAATATTTTTTTTTGTTTTCAGCATTTTTAATAAATAAAAAAAGAAATATTTAAATATTTTGAGTACATTTTTGTTTATATATCTTCATGTTAATCTTTGATAGAACTTCTTCTACTAAACCTAAACTATATACCTATTATTAATAGTACGAATTTTATTATTACTATTAATTAGTGAAATTACATGTTAATGTTAATTATTAGTGAGTTAATTAGGTTGATCTAGTGATAAATTAGTAGATCTATATAATACATGGTTATCAGAACCGAACCGGACCGACCAGTTGAACCGGTTGAACTAGTCACTCTACCGGGTCGGTTCCCTCCCAAAGCTGGAAATGAAGTCTGACCGGCATCAAACCGGTGAACCGACTGGTTGAACCGGTGAACTGGCGAACTGATCCAATTTCAACTAAATCGGCTGGTTCTCTCACTTAACAAGTAAATGTATTTTTGCTGCTATTTTTGTTAATTAATATTGAATACTATATACATGTTGGTATATAAATGTCCATCAATAGAATAATATTAGTTATTTGGTCTGTTTATCAAGTTATTGCGAGCAGTTTTGCTAGTATTCATGTTTCATAACTTTTGCAGGGACATTTTCTATGAGTATCAAAGATATTTATATATTTTTAAACTATTAGACGTCACCAATTGAACTGGTCAAACCACTGGTTGAACCAGTGAACCGGGAACCAGAGGCCTCACCGGTTCGAGTCTGACAACCTTGATATAATATAATCATAGATCTAGTGATAAATAGCATTAATCATAAGTTTTTGGGAGTAGATCTAGGATTTGGGGGTGTTTGGAGAATTTTTAAGGTGAGAATAGAAAGAAACAGAGAGGGGAGAGGTTGGAAATGGTGGGAAATGCAAGAAATTAAGTATACATACCTTGTTAGGGCTGATTTGAGCACCAATCTCAAAATCGCCCAAAATCTCCAACCTTTTCGTCCACAAACAGCAGTAGCAACACTTGGATCGAGAAGGCCGGTGTTTTGGGCGGTATGCCGCCCGTGCTGCCTTGTACCGATGGGTAAGTGGTGCATTTTGCACCGGTACCCTCGATATTTGGCGGTAAGCCCACTGAAATGCCGAAATTTGTGATCCTAACGGCAGAATCGTGTGTATCTATACCGGTACCCATCGACATCGGTATACCGACCGGTATATCGCCGATATCGATGGTACCTCTTTCCTTGGGTGTGCCTAAGCGTCCTAGGCGCTAGGCAAGGCGCCCCAAACTAGGCGTCCAACCTATTAAGTGCATTAAGTGGGCTTCTAAGGCCTTTAAGGCCCAAATTAAGCCATTGAAAAGCTAAATTAGGATGAAGCGAGTCTAGATTTGGTCAAATTAGATCACCTTGTCATTTTATGGCACTTTCAATCTCCTTTTACTGCCCTTGTGTTTGTCTTATTCTGACGTCTTCCTGCACAACTTCTACCATTTACATGTTCCTTTTTATCCCGTTTTCTCTGTCCAATTCATACTTATCTTCCTCTTATTGTTGCTTCTTTTCTTCATGTTAATTCTCTTGTTTTGATTCTCCTATAGTTATCAATTCAAATTAGACTTACAATAACATCTAATGAATAAAAATTACATTTTCACATATAGTATCATGTGTACAAACATTTAAATATGTAATTGGAAGAAGTAAAAAGAAAAGGCCCAGAAAGGTCTAGGCGGGCTAGGCGCCCCTTAGCTTAAACCCACCACCTAGGCGCCTTGACAACCATGCTCGATCCTCCCGTGGGTCCACCCAACTTATACATGCCTCATTATCGCTCAAGCACCTTTATATGTAGACACCCATGGTAATAAAAAACCCGCCTTGAGGCTCTCGAGGCTTACGCCTCTTGGCGAGGCTATCCCAAATGCGCCTCGAGGCTTACGCCTCGGCGTACTGGACAGAGGCTTACGCCTCAAAATGTCTGAGGCCCGCCTCAAAGCACTGAGGCTCTTAGGCTTAACTGAGGCACACACCTCAATTCTGGATGATAACGTCTTATGTTAACCACCAAATTAGCCTACTTTTAAGATTATTACAAACACTTTCTTAAAAAAAAATCGAAGTTCTTGTAATGAATTATTATTTTTTGTTAATAAACATTTAACCATCATCTTTTGGTGACACCTTTCAATCTTCACTGGTAAATTTCTCTTTGTTTGCTACCTTCTTATTCACTATACCGGTGAATTTCATATCATTGTTCACTAATTTTGGTTCCTCATTCCTACCATTTGAAATTCTATCTCCTTTAGCTTTTCTATCGACATCTTTTATTGTAGTAGTATAAAGAATTGATATCTCGGTATTTATTTACATACTTATTTTGGTATTGTGGTAGGTCTTTTATCTCTATTTTCATTATTAAGTTTCAGAATTAATTTCTGTTTCATATTGTTGTGCTTGTGTATACCTACTTTTGTTATACACACATTCATATAAATAATATATCAATATATATATGTAAATACATGTATAAATTTATTTTCTATAATCGCCTCATACATATTTTGAGGCTTACACCTCAAACGCTTTGAGGCTTGCGCCTCGCCTCATTGAGACAAAAACGCCTCGTTACGCCTCACACATTTTACAACCTTGTAGACACCTCTACTGGGAAATCACCTCAACACATCAAACCTTTTTGTCTTATTTAATTAAAGAACTCTTGGAAATTCAACAAAATATGTAGAAACTTAAGATAAACACAAATAAGAGTCTAGGACTAAACTCGCACTTGCCAAGGTGGGTCAAGCCACCCAAAGACATTGTCGTATTTATGCCTCAAATCCTTTTTTGAGTTCTTAACTCGATTTATGGGTACTAGTATCCCATCTAGGGTGTTTAATATATCAGCCAAAGTTCGCAATCCTAGAGGCATGGTTACTTTACTATGGCTTAATGCCCTTGATGTCCACTTCAGGTTTTGCTTTGGTCTGTGCCTTGGATCTGATTTTTGTAAGTGGAGATGATACTCAAAACAACATAAAATAAGCATATAATAGGGAAATTAAGGATTAAGGCTTCTTGGTGCACTATGACCGTATGACGTAAATGCCCTCATCCTTGATGCGTTGTTGCCATAACAAGTATATGATTTCTTCAACATATTTCTAGTGAATTTCATCTTATTTTTGTATGCCTTTAATGCTTGGAGCCATTCTTTACCCTCTAGGATTGTGGTTATTGGGGTACATAGTGGAGCTGACTTGGAGCTTTTTCCTTATGAGTTGGGTATATTTTTCCACTTAGCATGACACCTTTTGCTTTAATTTGGTCAGTACAATACTTTTGCAATGAGCATATAGGATTGTGCATTACAATTACCTTTTACATTTCCTCTACAACTTGGAAGGTTTACTATGGTGTATGCTAATCATCATTTGATTGTCCCTTTAAGTTTTAAACGACTTGTAATGGTGCTTGGTTGTAGAATTCAAATGATTATATCTGTGCAAGAATTATCTTTTAGGGTTGTATGGTTTTCAAATGTGGCATGTGAAATAGTCAGTAATGAGATGGGGTCTGGACAAGACCTCATCCTAATGGAAAAGTTCACATGATAGAAATGTAGTAATATATGACCACTTGGCCAGATTCTTGTTAGGGCGTGGGATCTTCCATGTTTAAACAATGTTTATCATGATGTTTGCTTGTTGTGATAGACATATCTCTCTAGAAGAGTTGGCTTGGAAATAACATGTAGATTTTATTAGTAGATTGGAACCAAAGTAGGTATGAGGTCTTTTCTTTCATTGTTTAGGGTTTTTCAGACCACATCTATCTTGATTGAAGAGAGGGAAAGCGATTTTTTGCATCTAACAATATTGTTTCTTAGCATGATGCAAAATTTGAATATCAAAGAAGAATCTAGCAAGCTTTAAGGAGAAGATTGTTGGGTTTTATGGACGACGTCAAGTGCAACCAAAGTAATAAAAAAATGCCCAAACCCGATGAGAAGATCTCGTCAACAACAATGTATTTAGAATGAAGGATACAAGATATACCTAGTTACGAAGTAGATATGATGACATTCCTCGTGTGGTGATGTGCTTTGCTTGGGTGATGCACAAACGGTGGTTGACGACATCCTCTTAACATAGTCATTATGCACCTGCGTCTCTATGCCGTCTACATGGAGACATGGAACTCCACATTGTGCTGCTTGAGCTGACGGGGAGGAGTGATGTGGAACACATTTTGAAGAAGAAGAAAGAATAAGGTAAACAACAATTCTAAAAAATTCAACTGCCTGGACAAAGGCCCCATGGTTAGCTATTATAACACTACATGACTTGACCCACAAGTAATGGAAATAAAGTCCTATTTAATAAAATTCGAAATTAAATAAAACCTGAAATAAAGAAAAGCATAAAACATTTATGATAAACACACAAACTAGATAATTTTCCCTTAGGTCCCTAAATATTAAAACAAAACAAAAACAAGTAGAATAAAGCCTAATATGTCCTACATCAAGGAGTCTTTCAGCAACGTGCTAGGATTGCTCAATCTCCTCCTCTATCTTCCTTTGTGGGTAATGATGACTAGGGATTCTCGCTTGTCTAACGTTTGTCTTGAACCCTATATGTCATGTCCCTTTAAACATGGGAGTCAGAAGATAGGGTTTAAAATATAGCTGATGAAACAACAAACCATGGATTGAATTCTCGTCAACGCTTACAGACTCAACAATTGATCGATTGGTTGGTCTAGATAACTGACTAAACCGTTCAAATTGTTCTGGAAACCATGGTATTAAGTAGTCAATCGACTAATTAATTAGTCAACCAACTAATTACATTAGTTGACTGACTATTGCCCAGTCAATCAGCTTGTGACTCCAACTGACCGTCGGGGGTTGTAGTAACCCTAACATTTACTTAGTCAGTCAACCTAGCATAGTTCTAGCCGATTTCCTAAACATTTTTCAACCATTCTAACTTCATATATATATATATATGTATATGAGGGAGAGAGAGAAGTGTACACTCGAGTGTACTGGAGGCACCGTACGCCTCAGTCATTTTTAGAGATGTAGTAATTTTTGAAAAATCTAAACCTTTGATCTTTTTAAATATCTTAAGAACAGACAGTATAATAAATTTCAGCTCATTTAGACACTTATAGGTGGTGCATATAAAGGAGGCAAAAAACATGCATTCCAAATTAGTTTTGTGCGTCGATTTTGTTGTCCTTGGATGAGTGACTTATACTCGTCCAAATTAGCTCAAATGTTGTATGTGGCCTATTATTATTGTAACCATGAAGATCAATGGATTAGATTTTGAAAAAACATGGTCTAGATAGGCAAACACCATTGAGGTGTATAGCGTGATCTGTACACTCGAGTGCATTCTAGCCCGACTCTCTCTCTCTCTCTCTCTCTATATATATATATATATATATATGATTATGCCTTTCTTCTATGTGCATGCGTGTGATCCTATAGGTTCTCAATTACATTGGTAGTGATGTCTGCAACAATATTACAATTTCACACAATGAATGGTATCCAAGAACACAACATTGCCACCTAAGTAATTGGAGTAGTTGGAGAACAACTTCAACCTCTGTGTGACAAGTGTTACCATGATTGTGTAATCCCTTTGTCTCTGGTATGCAGATTGAATCTAAGGCCTAGAATCGTCATCCTGTTAATATTCTATCTATCTTTCTTGATCTTGAGTAGGCCGTTGAGATAAAAGTGAGCTTTATATCCAATATTGACTCACATGGCATTTCAAAGTCTCACTCACTAAGTGGCCATGATGTCACTTTAGGTAGATGGAACAAATTTCATCTATGTCACTAACAATAATCCACACGTCATAGTGCACACAATCACTGCTATCCTTATTTGCGGTCATGTAGAGTGGTGTTAAAGTACACTGAACAACATGTGCTCACTCCATTAACTTCAGGTCTGATCACAATTAACACTATCACATTGAGATACCATGTGAATGCCATACCATGGTTTCTGTGTATCATCCTCAAAGTGGTTTTGTTCGGTAAACTTGTTCTCTGACAAGTACCTATTTCTCTAATTTGATATCATATCCGTGGTTATCAGTCACCGTGCATGCTAGTCACCATGCATCATTGTTCTAATTTTGACAATAATATCCGACTAGGGACTAGACAAGAACAAATTCTCTTAGCATACACATTATCTCATGTTTAGGTCCTCAACCCAAAAGATGTCATTGAGTCAAACATTCTTAGGACATTATTATATATATTATATAATCATTATCTCATACCGAAACAAACATAAATGGATTGATTTATTAATAATCGAATAAAGTAAAAGTATGGCGTTACAATTATCATATGACAGGTTCTCAGGGCTCAATGTCCACTTCGATATTATTATGTAATGCTAAACATTTTTCAAGCTAAGAAGCATAAGCACATTTCAGATGCTGACAAAAACATGAACACATGGCACACCAATGCTAAATGATGGACGACACAACACCATACACATACACACACATGCACAAGCCTACACAATGTAATATAATTTAGAAATAAGACATATGCACACTTAAAGTTCACAAACCATCCGATCCCCCCTCATACCACACTCATCGACACTACCAGTCTGACTCGCACGTGGACCCATGATCCCCCCTCACACATTATCCTAGGACACAACCCTCGAAATCTAGGCCGACCTGCGTCTTTATCTTCATTGTGCCTCTACCCGGGCACAGAGCTACAACATTGTCAGACATCATTGATGGCACGATAATAATTGCTAGATGCAGGTTCACATGCATTTGTCAGTTGAAGGAGTTGCCGAGCTGTTGTTGCCTCCTCTGCACTTCATTCTTATTTTATTTAACAAAACCACCTACTTCGGACTTCCACGATGTTATTGCCCACCTTCAAAGTAGGCCAGTGACGAGTGCAAGCCATGTTTGAGGTGCTTAATGCTAAAAAAACTGGAAATGGGCCAGCTCTATCCAAAATAGAATGTGGTTTAGGAAAACCAGTACCCCAGGGAAGCGTCTATGCTTCTCAGCTCTTCAGGAAACCAGATCGATATGAATTTCTAGTGCAGGTGGCTTAGTGAAGGAGACAACTACTATTTTTTCAAATGGTGGCAATTTACTTGTAATGCTATGATTTCTGACTTTGGAAAAGTTTCACATTTGTCTCAATGTTCCAATTAATACGTAGTAGGCATTATGGTTAGAATATTTATCGATCTCATGTCTTTGAATCAATGTTCAAAATTTTGACGAAATTGTCGAAATTTTTGGCGAAATTTCTATTTCTGTGGCAATCGGACATCGAAATTGACTGACGAAGCTCTCGAAACAGGCAGATCATCAATTTTTTTATTACTTTTTTATATACTATGTACTAGCTAGAGCATATTTTTTTTTGCACAGTTTTGTGTCTTTAAGTTTATATGTTGTGTTTGTAAACTATAATGACTTAGTTCATTAATTTTTCCATTGAAAATTGACATAAAAAATCCCCATCGAAACAGTTCAGGGTCGTTCACTAAAAAATAACGAGATCCCACCCCCACATATCCAATATGAAATATTATTACATATTTGAGTAGATCTACACTAGTAGATCATTCTGGTAAAATTTCATAAATTAATTCGTTTATTTTGCCGTCGAAATGCCAGGAACACATTTATCGAAATTTATGTCGAAATTTGTCAAAATTTCTGTTTCTGTGGCCACCGAAACGACATCGAAATCGGACATTTTCTTCCTTGCTTTGAATTTTTATAGTGATGGTTTCTATTCGATTTTCTTTTGGTGTCAAATTAGCTTATCGACCATGATGTGTGATTACCATAAAGTAACCAATGCTGTTGAACTCCATCCCTCCCCATCCACCTATAAACCCACGACGGATGCTGCTGCCTTTTCCTCTGTTTTCTTGTGCTGGTGCCTTGTCCACCTTGCTCATACTATCCACCCATGCGCCTTCTACTTCCCTCTTTGTCATGCCCCGTCGTCTGCATGCCTTGCATCACTTCTTTGCTGCTTTGCCCCCTTCATTCCTCATGCCTTGCATCACTTCTTTGCTTGCTGTGCTCCCTACCTTCTTCCCTTAATCTTGCTCCATTGCTCTAGCTACAACACGGGGCAAGGGCAGAGAAGGCGGGTATGCTGTTGAGGAAAGCGACGTAGCAGGTGGGGGTGGAGGAGGTTGTGCATGGAGCCTAGGAAGCACAGATACTTCTATACAGCCCCTGTGCCTGTGTCAGACATGTTTTGGATACAAGACACTTCCCGGACATGGCCCAAAACATTCTGTACATGGCCAGGACATGTCCTGTTCTTTTTGGTCGTTTATACAGCATGGACACACCTAGACTCTCTTTGGACGTTAGCGTAGCAGATGTTGCTAGAACATATTTCAAGGTGTAAAATTGTCAACATACAACTACTGCTCAAGTATGTAATGATATTGAGAAAATGTAACAAAACTGAGATCTAATGAAAATTTCAAACAAAATCTCTTAATTAGAGTCAAATGCAAATCTAAGATGAATGAGATATCATGAATCACATTTGGGCTCATAAATTGATTAACTTGACTTATGTGAACTCATCTATTTATCCTGAAAAGCTACTATATTTATTGGAAAAAGCAACATGCATGGCAGATGCCTAGGTGTCAAGGGGCCACCTGCCTGGTTAAATTGACTTTTGGGCCCTAAGGCAGGCACATAGGACTGCCTAGACGGTTGCTAGGGGCGACTAGGCCGCCTGGGGTGTTTATATAGTTTTTCCCAGTTCTTTTTAATTTTTTGTGTCATGTTAATATCATGAACGATTTTTGTGTTTTTAGGCTTCCACTGCACTCTAATATGACTGTTTAGGATGAATCATACTAAATGACTACACAAATTACCTTATATCATGTGATATATATTGCATATCATATGCTATTTTTGTGAAAAAAAATGTTATGCGCCCCTGTCTAGGCGGTTCAGGCGCTCAGCCAGGTCTCGTCTACTTCATGTTTTCTCTACTAAACGCAAACACACACATTCATATATGTTTATACACATCCATATTCATGTATGATTATACACATCTGTACATAATTCCAGATCTTTATTTTTGAATAATCTAATACATTTATAAATACATTATACAAATATATGTACATATGAAATATATGTTTTCTCCACATGCAGTGCCGCGTCCGTGTCCAATGCTTCAGAATTTTTTGGTGCCCGTGCCCTTGCCCATCTCTAGAAAAATGTCGGTGCTTCCTTTAGGAGAACCCCTAGGAGAAAAAGCTATGGGAGAAAGGGGATGATCTTTTAGGAAAGGTAGGTTGGATCCACTTTGTGCCAGCCTAAAGTCTACCCTCCGCCACTTGAGCACTTATTGCCCGCCCCTAGTCAAGATCTACATGATGGCTAGCTGTCTATGGGAGGATGAAGAGTTGGAAGGGGTTAGAGGTGTTGGAGGGTGGGGGAGGAGCTGAAGCATGGAGGAAGGAGGCAAAGGAGATAAAGAGACAGAAGGAAAGGGGTGGAGTTTCAAGGGCAAGGTCGGATTGCTGTAATCGAGGTTGACAATGATGGCAGGAATAACTTCGATGAAGTGTTCATAGACCATTCATTTCTTATCTGATGGAAGATGACAGGAGGCACTAGTTCGAGTAGCAAGGGGTTAGACATGGTGGTGCTGGTGGTGGGGGGAGCGGGAGATGGTGCATGAAGATGGAGTATGTGATTTGGGACTGTGGGCCTAGGGGAGGTGGGCCCGATGTGGCCCTTGCTGGGTGAACTTGCTCTGCTAACTGAGCACTTGCTATTGTTCCACAGTTGTGGACACCCTTATGCAGGTTGAAAATGATGAGTGGAGTAATGTTGATGAGCCGCTCTGGAAACTATCCCCTGGTTGGTGTGCAACATTTATCATATGTCAATGATTTTTGGATTTCCGCCAAGGAGCAAGTTGTTGGACCTCCTCGATCACCTTCACTCTTGCCTATCATCGTTTGCCTTCTCACTAAACACTATCAAGGTTGGTAGATGATGGAGGTGGTTGGGGTGATGAAATGGGGGGCGAAGTATGGTGAGGGATGACCTTGAGCAAGAATAGCTGCATTTTTATCGAAGTAGCTTGTTAAACTGTTACCTTCAAATCAATGACAGCAATTTTGAGATATTGAAGGCCATGATCCCAATAAATGAAAACGTTGATGAAATTGGCAGCTTGATTGGTGGTTGTGAAGATAAATAACCCTTGTTTGAGATGGCTTATGAAAATATAGGTCAAGGTTAGAGTTAGTGAGGAGATTTAAGGGACCCATTCACCATATTTACTGAAGCTATATGAAAACCAGTTTGACAGGAAAAAGGGTGCAGGGTGAAGACATCAATGCATTAATTTATGGGATATACCTATTTTTGGGGAAATTTCCTTGGGCCCCCATTTAGAGGTCCACATTTAGGTTACCTAAATTTTGATAGTATAGTTACCGGTTTGGAGCAGAACAGACCACTACGTGTTATAGAAAACGGAAAGGCCGGAAGGCGCACAGTTTGCGTGAGTTTCATGCTGAAGTTGTGTGAAGTTCAGAATTACTAGCTCCATTACCCATGCTTCTTGCGATGTTCTTCTGATACACCAGCCTCTGCTGCTGACCATTTCGTGGGGATTAAGAATGCCATTTAGTACTGGCACTGCAAATATCAGGTTATAGTAACATGCTATGTAGTGCTATTTATACCGTATGCAAGTCAACATCTTAAGACGATTTCTCTAGTGTCCATTTTGCACTCATGTTTGATCAATAAGATTTAGTCTTGACTTGCATCAGAAAACATTGAAGTTCATGCTCTTTATTTTGCTGCCTATTTTCATCTTATATTGGATGTTCAGAATTGATCCAGTTATTTTTAAGCTAAATTTTTATAGTGGGATTGATTTGGCTGTCCTTAACTTGCAGGATATTAAGGATAATGGTGGGAATAGAAACAAGAGACGACGGGGTGAAGCTGATGATGAAGAGGTTGATAAACATTTTGCTGACTTGAAAAGAAGGCAAGGGCCAAACAGGGCAAACAAGTCGAGGAGAAGGTAGATCCGAGCCTAGAGAATCTAAGCAAGACTCTATTTTCTTGGTAGTCATGTCACTTTCTGATGTAAAATTCATATTTATTGCCACCCAATTTTGTTTCCCTTGATATGCTTAGTCACTGCCGATAACCCCGTTTGAGGCTGTCTGGGTTATGCTATATATTTAATCGGTGGCTGGTTCGATTTCCACGGGTAATTTTATCGTTGTCACTGCCCATATTATCTAATTATAGATGAAACTAATTATTTTGGATTTGATAGTTGGCTTCAGTTGTCCATTGGCGGAATTGTGCCGAGAAAGAGGAACGTCCCTGTAGCAATTCATATGTAAAAGAATAGCTGCATGTTTCAATTGCATTTTATTTTTGCGGGCATGTGGCTTCGGTTGAAGCACAACCAATTTCAAATAAAATTTGAAAAAGGGTCTGATGGTCACCACAATTGCATTGATGTGTGTCAGACAATGCGCTAGCGTGCGTAATAATTTGGAGTGAACTTTCATCAATTCTTATCTTTTAAAGAATGCTTGTTCTAGTACTCCAAAGGGACATCAAGATGCACCACCTTGATTTGAGGTGGTCTCAAGCTGGGCATTGTAATCACCTTCTTGGGAGTGATTTATCATATTTGTGTGTATTTTTTTGGTAGGCCGTATGAATATCGAACTTAGTAGTGTAGAAGCAACGAAAAATGACTTTCTAGGTGAGGCCAACACAACCATCTCCTTTAGTGTACAACTACCATGGCAAGCCAACACACAAATGACTAACCAAGAGGACAAGTGTTGGTGTACCTAGAGCATTTGCAAAATTTAGTTTCACTACAAAACCTTGAAATTGGGTGTGAATGTGAAAGGATTGACTTGATCTGGTTGACTTCGATCTTAGAAGGGGGTTGGATGCACCATCAATTAATCAAACACTTAGGGCTCTTTGGTAGGAGGTAGCTTGGATTTGTTACACTTAAATGATACATTTTTTGCTTTTTATTTTGTTTGGTAGGGTGTAGTTGAAGCAATAAGATTTGCATGAACTACACACTTGCCACTAAAAACTTTTGAGATGGTACAATGCCAAAATGGAGCGTAGTTAGGTCTAGGGGTGTAGGAACCCTTCTTACCAACTGTCCACATCTCTGGATATGGATCACACCTACGTGGCAGTCACATGTAACTTTTTGTTCCATGTCCTTCCATTTTAGTCAAAATTCTAGACATCAATTGACAACTACACATCTTACACGGTTAAGAGCCAAACTTGTTTGACAACTCATAGGGCTACTAACCCTAGAGATTGGCTCTTACACGGTTAAGATAGAATCCTGTTACATGCACCCACCCTTTCGACTATAGCCCAACTCAAGAATTGAAGGTGTACCAAGGATTGGGTTTTAATGGGCCATATTCATTATAGATTCCAAAATATGAGTGTAAGAAGAGTTTTGTTATGACTACCTAAACATTGCTGATAGTCTCCACTCTTGTTGGATGTCATCTAATCCTTGTGTAAGTGATCATTTGGGGTTATGATAGTGTGCCTCGTACACAACATCTTTTGGCTTGCTTCCCAATAACATTATCTCCGTAGGCCACACCTCGATCAAGGTTGTTTTAGGATAGCCTATTGCACCTAAATACCAGGGTGGAATGCCACTAGTAAGAAAATTGACAATCCTTGTTGAGGACTAGTATTGAAAGAGTGCACCTTGTTAATGAACCTAACTTCATGCCTTGCTTGCTATCATCAAAAGAGTGATAAAAACAAAGATGATGAGTCCAACACCAATAGGTAGGTACAAAATGATTTGGCACAATGCCTTGAAAAAATTCTCAAGGGACGTTGAATTCAATGTCGACAACCACACCTTCAATAGTGCAAAACTCAAAATTATATCTATTGCACGTACAAAATGATGTGTGTGCGTGATGGTCACATTGGGTGATGTAGATTGAATTGTTTAACTTAGATGGTAGTGGTTCCAAATATGTTTTGTGTAATCTCAACATAAATAACCACAAGCAATTGTATGATGTGGTAGTTTTTGTTGGATCGGAGGGCTCTGGAGGGGGGGTGAATAGAGCTAAAACAATTACACAAAACTTGTTATACCTTCAAGTTACTTCAAATAAGTTTAATTACAAATAGTAAATTTGATGGAAATTGAAACATATATAGCAAGGATGAGAGAGATTGGAGAAATCAAGCTGTTTTAGAGTGATTTCACTTTCCAAACTAGGAGAGAGTCAGTCCTAGTATTTCTAGAATTTTTAAGATGTCTACTCCTTATATACACTTATAAGAGTTATACAAATTGACCTTCTTTTTTCGGTACAAGGATATCCAGCTTTCCTTTAAGGCCAAGGGAGCCAACAACCTTACAACCCAAGGTCTTACCTATCCAAGAGATGGCCTTCTACCTCACAAAGGTCTTACCCACTCTTTTGCAAGTAGTTGGATGCCTTCACTAAGGAGATCCCCTTCTTACATTGATTCTTTAAGGCCAAGGGAGCCAACAACCTTACAAACCAAGGTCTTACCTATCCAAGAGATGGCCTTCTACCTCACAAAGGTCTTACCCACTCTTTTACAAGTAGCTGGATGCCTTCACTAAGGAGATCCCCTTCTTGCATTGAGTCTTTTTCCTTGAGGATTTATCCACCAAGCTCCTTGGATCTTCCGCCTTGTCCTCCTCCACTCAGAGAAGCTTTATGCACCGTCTTCTACAGCTTGAAGAAGCTTGTATCTTCTCCTTCACTTGGAGAAGCTTTCACCAACTTGATCTTCAAGAAAGGGAGTTGGGAAAAGGGAGATCTTGAGAGATTCACAAGTATACAAGACAATAGCTCTCTCACAAGAATCCTATCTCAGGTCATAATGCACGAAATGATTTGTAATTAAGAGAGAGAAAGGGGATCAAGTGGACTAATAGCACTCAACTAATGCAAGGACATTCAATAGCATGAATGAGCAACCTTGGAATTAACTCCAAGAGGTCCTATTTATAGCTGGGGGTGTCAACTAGAGTGTGGGAACTCTTGTGCATGTTTTCTAGCCATTTGGAGGGTTGCAATAGATATAATTTTGAGTTTTGCACCCCTCCAACGGTTAGAATCACCTTTTCTACGTCTTTTGTACAGTGCATTCGGTCGAGTTTCAATAAAGATAAGTCGACCGATCACACTATGCGACAAAGCTATTTTAAACCATTGGTCGAGTTTGTCCCGGTGGAAACTCGATCGATCCACTTAAATTGAGTTTGATCTGCAGAGGGATCCGTCGTGTTTTGTGAAAGTGAAACTCAACCGATCAACATTCTTTCCCAATATCCATTAAGTGCCTGTAATGAATTTTACAAAATGAAATTTAAGTGATCAAACATTGGAATTAAGTGTCCCTAGTTTTTTCTCATCTTAGTTACAAGTCATACCATCAATACAAATGATTACAAAATTTTCTAAGGTGGTTTGGAGTGTTTTCCACAAAAGTACATTTGCATTGCTTTTGACTTGAGCTAAACTAAGCTAGGGCTTGAGCAATTTGATCCTTTTCATGTACTAATGCCTGAAATCAATCTTAAACAAACATATTAGATACATATGCATGGAATGGTTAAGTCATGATCAAAATATGGACAATGTGTAACACTTAGGTCAACATTCTCTCCCTTTTTGACAATGACAAAACATTCCTCATCATATTAAAAATGGTATAACAATTAAACCTTTACCTTTGAGAAAGGATTTGAAAGTTAAACCTTTTACCTTGTGAATTGCAAGGGGATACATGATTGAACAATGTGAATTGCTCCCCCTCAATTCATGCATACCTAAACCTTCATGGTTAGCCTTTCCATATCTATAATAATAGCACATATACATACTATGTGGTCCTCTAGCAAGTCATATGATATGTAGATAATTGACAAGAAAATGATCATACAAGCGATAAAACAATATATCAAAAAGACAAGGAGGTAGAAAGAGCTAAAGCACATGTCTTCTTCCTAGATACCAGATTAAGCAATCAACCACATAACACACATCAAACTGAGACGAGATAAAGAGAACCAAGTAATCTAATGTGGAATCAAAATATGAGATAACATACCACCAACTCATAAGATATTGTCAACCAGAGAGTTACAGTACATAAGATTTAGGTTACATCACTAGAACATGTCCTCACTACAAGAATCCACAAACCAACGATAAAATGAAGGAATGATAAATAGTACATCTCAGATACAATGCCCAAATGTCTTAATACATAAGAGTATAAAAAGATATATATGCTCAACACCAAAAGACTAAGGAACTAAGACATTAAGCTACATCTATGCTATCTATGTCCACGAGATCATCATCCGCATCATCATCGTCGGCCTCAGGCTCGTAGTTCTCATCTCCATCTAAAGGTGCAACAGAGACATCAGCATCTTCAACATACTCACCAGAGCCACCAATGAAGCCGTCATCAGAACCATCATCTAAGCCATCATCCTCAGTGGTCTCCTCATCAGCAACAACATCCTCAATAGCCCGGTCAGGCATCTCCTCATCGACAGGAGGACCAAAATCGTGACCGGGCCAAAGGGCATTCTTCTCATCCCAAGTCATGCCAAGAGCATGTTATTCCTGTGCCTGAGGAAAGGTGGGAGCAGAGGTGCCAATGTTGGAAAGCAGGGCAACAAGAGGGCCAACAAGAAAAGCCAATAGAGAAAGCACTCCAGGGGTAGGGACAGGTCCACCACCAGCAACAGATGTGGCAACAGAAGCAGTAGGTGGAGGGGCTGGGTAAAAGTGATTATAAACATAGGAAGTATAGTCATCGCCTGGGTAGGGCTGGTAGGAAGGGTATGGATGGCTGTAGGATAGGTTCATGGTAGACATGATCTGGAAGAGGTCCTGATGCAGGTGATCCTGAACCTGAAGGTTGTACGTTTGCTAATGCATTAGATATCCCATAAGGGTTTCATTTGATACATTGAATGAAGCACAGTCAGGTCGAGATGGTGGTGGAGGCGGGAGTGCATGGGTGGAGGTAGATGTGGAGGCTCTAGGTGTGGTAGAGGAGGTAGGCAGGAAGGTCTTCTTGATCGTGGTTTCACTAATGCAAACCTCTTTCCGACTAGCTTTGTCATTAAGATCATGGAAAAGAGAATTCTGGGTGGCAAAAGTGAACAAACCACCGATCAAGGCAGGGTAGGGTGGATGGGTACCATGGGTGTTCTTCCCGGAGTCAAAGCATGTCATGTGGCGTAGGATATATCAGGACCACTTGAATCCAACATTCTTTAGAAGACTGTACATAATCACAACAACGTTCTCTGCAATTTTCGTTTAATTATTCTTAGGGCGGACATTGTAGTTAACAACTAACTCAAGCAGTCCATTCTTAAGATCGAGGGAATAGGATGGTACAGTTGATTTCTTCCTATAGGCTACCTGATGCTTCTTCAAGCACTTGTGGATGTCAGGAAGAGTAAGATCAAAGTGTTTGTAGAAATCCTCAGGGTCTAAAAGGTCAAAATAGTTAGGATAGTCCTTTCTCCGTGTGTCGGTGACCTCCGTTCCATTGAAAAAGATGTTCAAGGAATCTTCAAAGATTGTGAATTTAATCCTAAAAATCATGGAGGTATGGATGACCTAGCTATTGGGGTGACACTAATGTGTCATAGTTCTATGAAAGATTAGCATAGAATTCATGGACCTCCTTGGTGCTTATGATGGAATTCTGAAAGCACTGACGTTCTACACACAAGGCTCCTAGGTGATGGGTATGGAAAAGATCGACAATCTCAATGATGACCTCATTCGTTACGAGAAAATGCTAAAAAAGAGCTCTAAGCGGGAAGGGGTTCCTAGGGAGAAGCTACTTTTAACGATTGAGAGCTTTAGAGGAGACAAAAGAGGTGCCGTCAAAGGAAAGAAGACGATGGTTGGATGAGGACAAAATTACTCCACCTGGGGTTGCTCTCTTACTTTGTTTGGATGCCATAGAGTCAGATTTGAGAAGCCACAACAACCAAAAGAGAGAAAGAACTACACCAACATGTCGTCTAACAACCTAAAAGTGTGTGGGAAGAGGCAAGAGAGGCTAGACTAGACAAGGGAAGGGATGGTCACACCTAGGCTTTGAGGTCAAGAGGAGCTGGAGTTAGGAATCAATCAAATTTTCTCTAGTTGAGAGGGAGAAATATCAGCCGAAACCTATTTTAAGTTTGGTCCAGCCCATACTTCGATCGAGTTTGTCCAGGGGTAACTCGACGGATCAAGAGGAAAATCCTTGACCTCGGCCTTGGATCGGTCGAGTTGGCAACTTGACCGACATGTAGCCTGTCCAAAAACTTAAAATTTTGATTTCTAGCCTGTAGGATGCTAATTAATTTTATTTCTTTAGCTTATTATGCATTTTAGACATATTGAGGAACATTTCACTCATTATAGGGTACTATTTTGTGATAAATCGAGCGTTTGCAAAAAATACCTAAAACGAGCAAAACAAGGAATAGAAATAAGAAAAATTTAGCACACATCAAACAAGAGATGGTCAAAATGAGCTAGAAACATCTAGGCAATAGAACAACTAGCTAGAAGGCATGTCAATATCATCAAGATGAGTAATAAGCAATTTTGATCTAATAAAAGCAAATTTCTCTCTAGCTAGTGTTTAGTGAAAATGTTTGCTAACTGATTCCCCATATCCACATGCGTGATATAAATATCCTTTTTGGCAATGTGGTCACAAAGAAAATGATGACATACCTCTATATGTTTAGCTCTACTATTCAATATAGGATTATAAGACATGTTAATTGCACTAGTATTATCACAAAAGTAGGAGAAGCATCAAAATGAATGTTAAAGTCTTGGAGAATTTGCTTCATCCATAGGACTTGGGCACAACAACTTCCAGCCATAATGTATTCAACCTCGGTAGTTGATAGAGCCAAAATGTTTCGCTTCTTGGAAAACTATGAGACTAGGCAAGGTCCTAGGAAGAAGCAAGTACCACTTGTGCACTTTCTATCAATCAAACACCCTGCGCAATCAACATCACTATAATAAGGATCAATAAAGTTCTTGGACTTAGGATACCATAGTCCAAAATTTGGGGTTCTGGCTATATACCTCAAAATCCTCTTAACAACTATAAGATGTGATTTCCTACGACTTTATTGAAAGAGAGCACACAAGCCAACACTAAATATTGTATTAGGTCTAACGGCAGTTAAATAAAGTAAACTTCTAATCATACCTCTATATAGCTTATCATCTATCTTTTCACCTTGTTCATCTCTATCAAGCTTGACAGTGTTTGACAAGGGGTGTCCATCAACTTGGTGTTCTCCATCCCAAAGCGCTTTAGTAGCTCACTTTTGTACTTGCCTTGGTTGATGAACTTACCTTCCTTGGTCTACTTGATTTGGAAGATGTTGAAAAAAGTGAGTTCTCCCATCATGCTCATCTCAAATTTAGTCTACATAAGGTCACTAATCTCCTTGCAAAGATCAAGATTAGTTCCGCAAAAAATGATATCATCAACATAAATTTGAATGATCAGAAAATTATTAGAAGTGTGATTCAGAAACAAGGTAGAATCTACTTTGCCCATGATATATCCATTATCGAACAAAAAGTTCTTTTGTTTCTCATACCAAGCTCGAGGTGCTTGTTGAGACCATAGAGAGCTTTTTACAACAAATAAACATGGTTAGGCAAGTTATCATGTTCAATGCCCAAAGGTTGTACAACATACACTTCCTCCTCAATTGTATCATTCAAAAACACACATTTAACATCCATTTGATATAGAAAAAAGTTTTTATGACTAGAAAAGGCAAGTAGCATTCTAATAGACTCATGTCGAGCAACAAGTTCATAAGTTTCATCAAAATCTATACCTTCTTACTGATTGTAGCCCTGAGAAACTAACCTTGATTTGTTTCTTACCACCTTTCTGCTTTCATCCAACATATTGCGATAGACCCATTTGGTGCTAATGATCTTTCTATCACATGGTATTGGCACAAGAGTCCACACTTTGTTTCTTTCAAACTACTTCAACTCTTCTTCCGTAGCTAGGATCCATTCATCATCTATGAGAGCTTCTTTGACATCTTTAGGATCAAGCTGAGAGATGAAGGTGCTATCTGCTTGTTCTTTGTTGTAGGCAGCCCACATCTTCATCCTTTAAAAATGATTTCCAATGATGAGCTCTTTAGGATGATGTTTTGTAAAGTGGGGGGATGGATCTTCTTTTTTTCTTCTTTTTCTTCTTCATCAACTAACACCTCCTTTCCACTATCACTGATGATGAGCTCTTTTAAGAGAGGAATCACCTCACCGGCAACATCATTATTTGGAAAATTCTTGGAAATAGAGGGGTTAGTCTCAACAAATCTAACATTTATAGATTCTCCAGACTTTACACAGTTCTATATTATATACTCTATATGCCTTGCTGGTAGCGCTATAGCCAAGAAAGAAAGCCTTGTACGACTTTAGATCAAACTTGTTGAGGGAATCCTTGGTGTTGATAACAAAACAAGGACAACTAAAAACATGAAATAAATCAATGGAAGTCTTTCTACCATGCCATAGCTCATAGTTTCTTTTAAGCAAAGGATGAGTAAAAATCCGGTTTTGCACAAAATATGAAGCACTAACAACTTTGGCCCAAAACTTCTTTGGAGTGTCATACTCTAGAAGCATGGTCCTAGACATTTCCTATAGTGACCTATTCTTCCTCTATGCAACCCCATTTTGTTGAGGTGTTCGAGGTGAATAAAAGTTATGTGCATAACCGAATTTCTTACAAAAGCGTTCAAACAAATCATTTTCAAATTCTACCCCATGATCACTACAGATAGATACAATCCGACAAGAAACTTCATTTTCCACACGTTTTCAAAAAGACGAAAAAACATCCAGAGTATCACTTTTTTGAAACAAGGAAAAAGGTTCAAGTAAAGTGAGAAAAATCACCAACAATCACAAGGCAATACTTGCTACCACGAAGCGATTGCATACACATTGGTCCAAATAGATCAATATGAAGAAGCTTAAGAACTATTTTGGTTCTAATCACTCTTTTGGATTTGAAGGAGGACTTGGTTTGCTTTCCTTCGGTACAAGGTTGGCAATCCTCATCCGTTTTGAAAATACAATTAGGAAGTTCCTTCACCAAATCCTTTTTGCTCAACTTCTTCATTTGATGCATATTTATATGACCAAGCCTATGTGCCATAAATATAGATTATTCGAATTGGCAAAAAGACATCTACCAACAATAGGCTTAATAGAGTCAAGCACAATAATGTAAATATTACCATTTCTAGTTCCCTTATATATGACATTGTAGGAGAGGGAATGTTGAAGCAAACATTCTAAGAAGTAAATAGAGCAAGATAACCATTATCACAAAGTTAACTAATACTTATTAGATTGTGATGTAGGCCATCCACAAGAAGTACATTCTTGATGCAAAGTGAATCACCTACATCACCACACCTATTACCTTATCCTTGTTGTTGTCCCCAAATGTCAACAAACCTCCTTTCTTATTGGTGAATTGATTGAAATGGCTAGTTTCACTTGTCATGTGTTTGGAGCAGCCACTATCAACAATTCATTTGCCTTTAGCCTACAAGAAAGGAAGATAATTGGTGCCCAATTCAAACTTTGGGATCCGGGGTTAGCTTGGGGACCCACTTCATCTTGGGGTTGGTCCCCATCTCCTTGTAAGGACAATAAGTAGAATAATTATCATCACTCTTACAATGAGAACAAACCATAGGGTTCTTTGAGCTGGAAGACTCTTCATGGAAAGTTGGAGGTTCCTTGCTCTTGTTCTTCTTACCCTTACCTTTGTCTTTTGAAGTACCCTCATATTTAAGACCACTTTTACCACTATGTTTGGTGGAGTGATCCAAGACTTCATTAAGGGACTTCTTCCCTTTCAGGAAAGTTTGCAAGGTAGCTCTCAAATTATGATTGTGATCGGTAAGAGTGATAATGGTAGAATACAAACTACCAATATCATCATTAGCATGCAGTATGTCAGCCTCTAGACATCGGGCTTTAGTCAAATATGAATCTTTCTCTAGAGTAATAGAAGCAACATCCTTGCTAGTCAAAATAGGTCTAGAAGATAAGTCATTTACTTGAGAAAGCAACCTAGCATTTTTATTTCTAAGAAGTTTAAGATCATCAAGATAAACATTTTTCTCATCCCTATGAGCATCAAAAACAAGCTTAAGTTCAATATTTTCAATTTTAAGCAACTCAAGCTCATCAAGGAATTTTTTGTTCTCTTCCTCAATAATAGTGATACTCTTAAGGTATCCCATTCTCAACTTTAACCCCATTGTATTGGAACTCAAGATCAAGAAGTTGTCCTTGCAATGAATCAATGCTCTCAAGATGCAATTTTTCATTTTGGTCAAGGATGTCAATTTTAGCATAAAGATCATCAATAATCTTGCCGAACCTCTTTTTCTTAGACTTGTAATTTGAATTAGAGGAATGAGTAGTATGAAGCATTTCAATAATCATGCAAGCTTACCTCACTTACCTCACCAATATCTTCACTTATGGAGGCCATGAGTGCAAGATGACACTCTCCTTCATCGTATCTTGAGCCACTTGAAGAGGATTCTTCCCGGTCACGTGAGCTACATCCTTGCTTTATTTCTCCCTCTTATCCTTACTATTGTACTTTCCTTCCTTCTTGTATTCATCCTTCTTCTTATGGCTGCTCTTGTGGTGGCTCTTCTTGGCCTTTGGGCATTCATTCTTGTAGTGCCCCTTTTGCCCACATTCATAGCACCTAGGAGTTGATGATGAGGAAGGCTTTCCTTTGAAGTTCTTGTCCTTCGAGTAGTTGCCTTCGTGGTCACTAGGGCCATCATCTTCACTTGAGGATATAGGAGAGGACCGGAAAGCAAGTTGTTGTTGAAGGATCATTGCCTCCACTTGGGCTTTGAAAGCATTGTCTTTAATCTTATTTGACTCCTTCACTTCTTTCTTTTCTTCTTCCTCTTGCTTGTCTAGCCTTGGCTCATGGACTGAGAGGTTGCCAATGAGATCCTCGGTGGCTAAGTATCCAAAACTTCTTACTTCTTCAATTGAAGTCACCTTGGGTTCCCATCTCTAGGGAATGGACCTTAAGATCTTTAAGTTAATGGTCCCCCCTATCCAAGGTGTGGCCCAAAGCATCCATCCCATTGATGATGGTGTTGAGCTAGGAATACATGTATGCCACTCTCTCCTTCTTGCCCATCTTGAAGTTCTCAAGTAGCCCTTTGAGCATGTAGATCTTGGACTTATTGACTTGCTACATGCCTTCACATGTGATGCACAACTTATTTCAAATCTCATGGGCTATGTCCCAAGAAGAGATTTGGTTGAACTCAGAAGGAGTGAGGGCAGCATAGATGATACTGATTGCCTTGGCATTGAGCTGCGCCTTCTTGACTGTAGCTTCATCCCAAGTAGATACATCACCGGTTGGCTCCCTGTGTGGGAGGATCACCACCTTCCACATGTTGTAGTTAGTCCCTCGGAGGAAAAACCACATTCACCATTTCTAATAGAGGAAGTTGGTGCCGTCAAATACCAATGGTCGCATGGAGAAGCTTCCCTCCAGATTGAGTGGCCCAAGTAAGTCGCCCATCTTCTTGTCTCGTGGGAGATGTGTCGGAGAAGACTGTGGCTCTGATACTACTTGTTGGATCGGAGGGCTCTAGAGGGGGGTGAATAGAACTAAAATGACTTACACAAAACTTGTTAGACCTTCAAGTTACTTTAAATAAGTTTAATTACAAGTAGTGAATTTGATGACAACTGAAACATACATAGAAATGGTGAGAGAGATTGAAGCAACTAAGTAGACAAGCTATTTTAGAGTGGTTCCACTCTCCAAACTAGGAGAGAGTCAATCCAACACCTAGAGAGGTTAAAATCTAAGATTTCTAAGATGTCTGCACCTTATATTCACTTATAAGAGTTACAACAATTGACCTTCCTTTTCTGGGACAAGGATACCCAACTTACCTTTAAGGCTAAGAGAGCCAACAACCTTACAAACCAAGGTCTTACCTATCCAACAGATGGTGTTCTACCTCACAAAGGTCTTACCCACTCTTGCAAGCAGCTGGATGCCTTCACCAAGAAGATCCCCTTCTTGCATTGAGTCTTTTGCCTTGAGGATTTACCCACCAAGCTCCTTGGATCTTCCGCCTTGTCCTCCTCCTTCACTCAGAGAAGCTTTATGCACCTTCTTCTACAACTTGAAGAATCTTGCAACCTCTCATTCACTTGGAGAAGCTTTCACCAACTTGATCTTCAACAAAGGGGGTTGGGGAAATGGAGATCTTGAGAACTTCACAAGTATACAAGACAATATCTTTCTCACATGAATCCTATCTCACTCATAATGCATAAAATGAGTTGTAATCAAGAGAGAAAAAGGGGCTCAAGTGGGCTAATAACACTCAACTGTGGTAAGGACCTTCAATAGCGTGAATGAGAAACCTTAGAATGAATGCCAAGAGGTCCTATTTATAGCTGGGGGTGTCCACTAGAATGTGGGAACACTTATGCACATTTTCTAGCTGTTTGGAGGGTTGCAACAGATATAATTTTGAGTTTTGCACCCCTCCAACAGTTAGAATCACTTTTTCGGCATTTTTCTTACAGTGCATTCGATCGAGTTTCAATAAAGATAACCCAACCAGTCACACTATGCCACAAAGCCAATTTAAACTACTGGTCGAGTTTGTCCTGGTGGCAACTCGATTGATCCACTTAAATTGAGTTTGGTCTACTAAGGGATCGGTCGAGTTCTATGAAAGTGAAACTCGACCGATCAACATTCATTCCCAAAATCCATTAAGGATCAATAAAATCTATAACTCGACCGATGGAGAGCATGTAATTAATTATATAAAATAAAATTTAAGTGATCAAACGTTGGAATTAAGTGTCCCTGATTTTTTCTCATCTTAGTTGCAAGTCACATCATCAATACAAATGATTACAAAAATATTCTAAGGTGGTTTGGAGTGTTGTCCATGAAAGTGTATTTGCATTGCTTTTGACTTAAACTAAACCAGACTAGGGCTTGAGCGATTTAATCCTTTTCATGTACCTAATGCCTGAAATCAATCTTAAACAAACATATTAGATACATATGAATGAAATGGTTAAGTTATTATCAAAATATGAACAATGTGTAACACTTAGGTCAACATTCTCTCCCATTTTGACAATGAAAAAACATTCCTAGGATCACTTTCACCCTCCAAGAGTCTAATTGACATACTTACAACCCATTTTAGTAGTTGTAGCCCCCTAGTTTAAAGATGCCAACAATTTCCCCAAAAAGCTAAGATCTCTTGGATAAATAAGTACAATAAACCGAATTTTATAAAGCAACAAACATAATGCATAGAAATCTAACTATACCATGTTGTGAAGTGGTGTCCCAATATGTCTTTTGTGAGGATGTGAATATGAAGCTTATGTCTGGATATAGTTTTTTTTTTGAAAAACTTGGACCCAAATATAAAAATTGTCATGTTAAAGAACCAAGAGATATTACTTCAATATTCCATTTGACAACAAAGTATTTGTACTCCTTGAAAAGGAATTTATTTTTGAAGAAACTAGTGGGAGAAAAATAGATATCAAATAAGTTTGAGATGGATAAGATAACATTGAACCAATGGAGGTCAGATTCTTTGCATTGACATGGACTGCATTTTAAGAACTTAGAAGAATCAAAAGTAGTCATATGTAGCATTTTTACACTTGAGCCTCATAAAGCTTCTAATTTGAATGTTATCTTTAGGAACTTAACTGGGTTTAACCCTAACGGTATGATAATTTTCTTCATCTACATATCTATACTACATGCGTTATTTCAACAAAAATGCTAAAAAATTACAACAATTACTAATTTTTGGATTTTTTTCACGACTGTAAGGCCACAATCAAGGTCAACAACCTCCCTAACTTCAACTAGAAATAACTAAATGACTTACCTGTAATTGCAAGGCGATGATTGGTTACCCAAGGTCAATCAGACCTAAGAGATCTTCACCATGATCTATAGGATCATCTTGAGTTGTGGTCGATAATATCCATTTTGGATGTTATATGATTATTTTACCCTCCATTTCCTTCACTATTTTTTGGTTTTAGCGTATTAAATCCCATGCTTACTTGCTTTACTTGTGATAATTGAATTGTAACATTTTACTCCTTTTTGTAGTAAAAATATCAAAACTTGGTGTCTAATAACCTATTCCATTGGTTGGCAACCGATACCAACAAGTTAGGAAGGTCATTGATCTTACACAACCTAGAAGTCCATCAGTTGGCAATCCGCAAAGCTCTAAATTATACCAAGCATTATAGGATCAACATGCCACGAATTGATGACTGCATGAATTAATGAACATATGACATTAACCATCAACATTCATTACTATAAAGTCATCATATTAACCAATGAAAGGAGTGTCAACCAACCGATTAATGGAGGAGACACTTTCCAAATGATGGTAGGCATGAGAGTCATCGATTGATGACATCCCTGCCTTTGTCAATTGATGAAGGGATGTGGCCATCACCCATAGGCTTCATTGATCATTGTCTAATGAAAAGTCAACTTCCATCTACTGATAGAAGCACTACCTTATACAATCGATGAAGAGTCATCTTCTCTCAACCAAAGGAAATATGGTGGACCTCCATCAACTGAGGGGAATCTTACTACCTCTACTGCTAACAGAGTTAGTTGTGTGCTTGCCACAAGGCAACTACATTGATGTTTAGAGAACAAGTAAAGTACCTCTATACTCTTGTCCCTATACCACACCACCACTCTAAATAAATAGGGACCCATGGCTTCAAAATAAGATATCTTATCCTCATCCCCTCAATGAAGTGCTGCTGGACTGAGGCCACAATATCAATTTCCATTGATGGAAAAAGGCAAAGGCCCTAGCCTCCATAAGTTTGATTCATTAGGAGGCATCTACTACCTCTATCGAGAACAGGAAGGTAGAGGAAATCTTCCCCACCATCATCCTCCCCATTGAGCAATGAATAGGAGGCCTCCATTGAAATTCAGTAATCAAATTGAAAGATCTAGAGGAGGAATAGAGCTTTACGATAATTTCAATCAAATATAACAACTTTACTTAAAGTGCAACAAAAATATAATGTGAAAGAGGCAACCACATGAGACACATGTTTAGAGTGGTTCCATCAAATGTCATCAGTCTACTACCTAGTTGTTTCCAAGATTTCTAAACCATGTATTTTATTTCCTTTAGACACCGATACACAATACACAAAATTTACCGATGTATTTTGTAAGACAAACCCTTCTTTTCAGCTCAAGGATAACTTCCACCTTCTTTGTCAGGCCGCCAAAAGGTCACCCTCTTAGAGAGAATCGCAATCGAACTCCACCGCCTTTGTTGCAGACTTCAACCTTGAAGTAGCACCAAGACAGATTCACTACAACCTTCTTCCTTGAAGTAGTGAGAAGAATCAACACACCGTAGTACAAGAACAAGAGAGGAATAAGGAGATTATAATTCTCTCTTTGCAATATGTACAATTAAGCAATATAGACACGTGATGATGATCTTCTTCCAAAAAGTTTAGGCAAAGTTGAATTTGGTGGAGAGGACACTCGGGTTCAATCTAGATTGATGTCAATGTGAAGTGTAGGGACCAAGCACTTTGAGGAGGATGTTAGCTCAAGTGTATGTCAATGTATACACAATTGTTGCTCAATAGTTGTATCTAAGTGTCCTAAGACCACTATTATTTATAAGAATGGTTTACAAGTGGCTAGGATAACTTTTGGGAGTATCTAGAGTGTTCTAGGTGGTCAACTAGCCGTTAGGTCGAAGTAGATTAAGTTGTAAAAATTAGTTTGATCATTAATTAATTTTCATTCCACAACATTTCTTGGTTAAGAAGCTTTTTGATTGGAAATGTCTAAGTCATGTAATTAGTCGATGAACATGTTCTGTGTCTAAAAAGGCTCCAACTTCTATTTCTTGGTCAAAGGTGTCACAAGGGCTCTTTGTCAGTTGAACTTTTCTTTGATTGAATTTCTTGGTCGAGAAACTCTTCAACCGAGAATGACACAGGGATGAATATATACAAAGGTTGTTGACAAAGACATTGACAGATAGGCCTTCGGTCGACAAAGAGTTTGACCAAGATAGACTCTGAAAAAGCAAATTATGTGAAAACATATATAATGACTCTTCTAATATAACTTATCAAAAACCTATATAATGACTCTTCTAATATAACTTATCAACCCTAAAGGCTTCATGTGAGTATAGGGTAGGGGTTTTAGAAGATCATTACTTTTCCTTACATCATATCTATGAAGTTATACAAGAATATATTTGTACAATTTTATTTACTACACAACTTGGTCTGCAAGTATCCAAACATATATAATTACATCGTCTTTTGTAATTGGATCTTGACTTAGTTCCTTGATCACATGAAATACATAAAATACATGTTAGTGATGTAATATGGGAAATATTTGCATCACCAAAATATGAGTGTGGCATATCAAAAATCCAACAATATCCCCTTTTTTAATGATGAAAAATATTTCCATAAGATAGATTGAAAGTAGAAAATTTAGAACTTTGTACCTTTAAATTGCTTTAATGATAACCTTTGAAGTCCTTTGTTGATAGCCAATCTATCTCATGGGTTATTCTTCCCCTTTTGTCAAAGTAAAAAAGGATCAATACTTACCAATGCTCCCCCTTAAGCAAACACCCCCCAACAAGATAGTCATTTTGGAGAGGGAAAAGCTTATACTCAATGTAGTAAATGAAAAAGAATACAAATAGATGGGAAATCCAAAAGTATAGACATTGAGGCATAGTCGAAAAGCCATATTATCAAGAAACATTAAAAGGCTGTCTAATTTCCAATGAAAGGAATGTTAAGTCCATGATGACAAAAATATCCCATAAAGTGCAAATATAAAAAAGATACTCTAAATAAATGGTAAGGAATGTTAAGTCCACCATGGTATAGAACTGCCATGAATATTAGGCAAAACCAAAACTGATTTCTCAACCATTTTCAAGGGATGTGAAGCCCAAAAATGATTAGAGAATCCATTAAGCACAAAAATGAGGTCAAAAGTACCTCTAGATCGAATGCAAGGGATGTTAAGCCCATGTTGATATAGAAAATTCATTAAGAGCAAAAAGATATGCAAGTTATATTAAGATATTTTGAGCTCCCCCTTAATTCCATACCAAGTAAAAAATAGCTCAAAGAAAAGGAATTACTAAAATATAGCCATTTAATATCCCAAATGATAAAACATTATTATTAGATGTAGAAACCAAGATTGTACGGTGCTATCAAGATTTAATTCAAGCATTGAAATTTAAATCTAAAATTTTTAAGGTATGAAGTAGATTTTCTTTTCATACACAAATTTGAACTTGATAAGACACATTTTAGAAATAAGATCATGTTTTATATAACATAGATGTCATGTATGAAACTTGCAATTTTCAAGACAAAGAATATGTGAAAGTATGTCATTTCAATTTTGTTTAAGGAAAGATATGCAAATGAATATTTATAAACAAAAGGATAAGCAATTCAGCCTAAAAATTTGGTCGAGATAAGAGACAAATATTTTTATCAAATTAAGAATAGGTCAAACCTCAAATTGTTTCTATTTTTATTCTAAGTTGGGATTTTACGGACCCAAACCATATCGATTGATCTTTTCTTTTGATATTCACATGAAAAGGAGTACGGATCAAAATGTTGACAATTTTTTTTTGACTTACAAAATAACTTTCCTTGCAATTTCCTATTTCATCCAGAAAATCTTATAAAGAACAAGCTAAAGCGAAGGTAATAAAACATGGTATTATGAGTACCATTACAATTATTATTATCTGCTAAGCTAAGGATAGACTTTAGGTCTATCAGCCTCTCAGTAAACTGAGAGAGAAAATGTGTTTTAGGGTGATGATTAACCAAGCTCCTTTGAACTTGGATGGCTTCACATGCCATTTGAGTCTTCAATGGCTTGAAAGGCCTAAATGACCAAATCAACAATATGTATAGTCTAGTATAGACCTTAAACTGCATTAGTTGCAATTTGAACCTCTTGATTAATTCTGTAACCATTTCTCAGGTTGTACATGGCTGCATTTGTGTGGTTGAACCTGGATCCACTTCAGAGGTCGCTGCTAGACTCTGAATATCCTCAATCTCTTTTCTTAAGGCTTTGTTTTCTAGTCTCGGGCTTCGCCTGCCACACCTCTTCATCGTTGTGCCACTTCCTTTAATTCTCCTACCTACTGATTGCTTTGGTGTGACATCCATGTTGGCTGCCTTGATTTTGTTTACTGTAGAGGCTTGAACTAAATGCTTGTTTATGTGTGATATATCTTTCTCTACATCAACCTGGACAGTTACTACTTCTATTACTCCATCCACGTTCTGGTAGACTAATGTGTGACTGCTGGATTTATCCACTAGCATTGCATTGTCTCCCTCTGTAGCAACTTTCTTTTTCCTCCATACTTTCTTAGTTCGCTTGGGTTGCCCTACAGTACCATTCCCGTCAGTGGTTTTATCTGTAAGGGGTTCTGAAATGTGCTCCCCATCATCATCCTCTAGGTTGGCGAAAGGACTGCTGGTGTTTATGACCACTGTGTTGTGGTTATTGTTATTGTTCCTCCTCCCGCCCTTCCTGTACTTATGTGTTTGCCACTGTTTCTCATTCAAAGTATTATTTTGAGTTGGCTGTTCGTATTGCTTCTATTCCCCATCCCTTTCCCTAGGGGTTTTGTAATTGTCAAAGGTACAGTCCCTAGATGTGTGCCCCTCCTGGCCGCGCGAAGCGCACGCCCAAGGGAGGCCTTCGTATATAACCTCATACTCAATCCCATTCATCAGTATAGATTGTGCCAGGCCGCACGTGGTAGCCAGTTCCAGTGCAAGCCGGGAAAACTTGCTCCTGGTTCTGCTAGCCGTGTGTGCATCCACCTTTATCATCTTACCCAGCCTCTGCCAATGTAGTCAAACATCATGGGGACATACAGATGTAATGGTAAGTCCATGATTTGTACCCACGATACAAATGAATATGGATATTCCTCTTTCAGCTTGAAGGTTGGGTACGATTTCCATACCAATAGATTTAGGCCAAAAAGCTTCTAGGGCCCTCCTATTAAAGCTTCTTCATAGTCTCACTGACATGATAGTTGGATAACGAAGTGGCCTTTCTCCATATCATACATGTTGAATCTGCCTATTATCTTCCACAGAGGTTTGAGGCGATCCCGTAGGGTCATGTAGCCAATGTCATGAGATAAAAGAAATTTTATTTCTTTTTTCCACAACATAATTTTTAGGCACATATACAATTTTAGTCTTGAGTGCATATGTCTTTTTGGTTCTAAGCATATGTGAAGATTGATTCTTTGGCACATATCCTAAACCTCTTCTTCCTATTTGTTTAGAAGTATTAACTAAGATGTTATCAAAACTTTTGTTTCCTTCCGTTAATCTTGAATCTTGTTTTTGCAACTCAACATTTTCAACAACCTTTTTAGTTACATCTAAGTTTACTTCAGCAAGATTCGAAAGTAAATTATATCTTTCTTTTATCAAGGTATCACAAACTAAATGATTGCATAAAATAGGTTGAGTTTGATGATCATTTAGTTTAGAAAGCATAACAACATTTTCTTGAGAGAGAAGACTATTTTTATTTCTAGGCATAAGCATTTTACTCTTACAACTTTCAACAAATTATTCAAATGCTTTATTCAGATATTTTAGAGTATCATTTTTTAGAACTAAGATTGTTTAATTCAATTTTAAGTTCATTTATAGTTTTGGCAAGTTTCTTCTTTCATTTCTTCCAACCAATATATTTAGCATGAATTTCTTCAAGACCATTAACTAATCTTCTTTGATAATTAAAAAAATATTTACCTCATCAATTTCTTCATCTTCTTTTGCCATAAAACATTCTATCTCCTCCTCTTCACTGCTTATATTATCATCGCTTGATTGATTCGAAGCAACTTGTAGGATTTTTCTCCTTTGTCTATCTTTTTGGATGAGGTTTCTTCTTCTTAATATTTGGGCAGTCAATTTTCAAGTGGCCCTTCTTTCTGCATTAGAAGCACCTGGAAGAAGAGGACAAATCACTACGAGTTCTGTTAGAATGAAATTTCATATATTTCTTGACATCTACAATCAAGACGCTTATATTATTATCATCACTTGTGTTACTACTTTCTTGAATGATGTTTATAGATTATGTTTTGTAATAGATTTCAAAGAAAGATACTTCCTTCTTCTTATTTATTGTTCAACTTCGGTTCTTTGTTCTTATTTTAAAGTGACTTAGTGTGTCTCCAGATTCCCGATGTGCAGCCCCATATTTAAAGCTGTAAGATCTTTAGCTTTCTCGATAGCAGTAACCTTTGGTTTGTATCTTATATGCAATGATCTAAGTATGTTGGATACTTGATCTTCTTTGCTTACATTCTTTCCCAATGCACTTAGGCTGTTTATAATGTTAGGAAATCTTGCATACATTTATGTAATGTTTTCATTAGGTTGCATACATAATAATTCAAACTTATTTTTAACATGCCAATTTTAGTGTTCTTTACTTGTGTAGTACCCTCATGAGTTACTGAGAGTTTATTCCATATTTCATAGGCTATTTCACAAGTAGATGTATGATTAAATTCACTTAGAGATAAAGAATAATAAAGTATGCTTACAACCTTTACATTTAATGCCGCTTTTTTATCATTTCTACATCCCATTTTCTAGTTCGTTAGTTGGGAGAGTGTAGGATCTGGTGATCATCTTCTAAAGATTGAAGCTTATTCCTTAGAAATAGAACTGTATCCTCCTCTTCCAGTAGGTGTAGTTAGATCCTTCAAATACTAGTGGTTTGTTCACATGTGTTCCTTCCATGTTGAGGTTGCCAAGTATGCCTACCCTCATTCTTCAAGACATGTTAAGGCTCCTTGAAGACATGCTTTGATACCAATTGAAAGATCTAGAGGGAGTTGAATAGAGCTTTACAATAATTTTAATCAAATAAAATAACTTTACTTAAAGTGCAATAGAAATATAAGGCAAAAGAGGAAACCAAAAGAGACACAGATTTAGAATGGTTCCATCAAATGACATCAGTTCACTACCTAGTTGTTTTCAACCAAGATTTCTAAACCATGTATTTTATTCCTTTTAAATACCAATACACAATAGACAAAATTACAAGTCTCTTTTGTAGTTCAAGACAAACCCTCCTTTTCAGCTCAAGGAGAACTACCACCTTCTTTGATGGGCCGTCAGACGTCACCCTCTTGGAGAGAATCCTAAAATCCACATCCACCACCTTGGTTGAAGCCTTGAACATGTTGAATCAAAGTCTAATTTACTCTTAAAGTCTAATTGACTATACCTTTATTTTTATGAAGACAAACCATTCCATTTATTTGTGTCTAATGCTCCTACTTGAGTGATTTCAGATTAGGTAAAGAAACACTCCAAATTTCCTAACTTACACGTCCTAACTCGTAGAAAGACAAGTCAAAATCAATGCAAGTGCACTTTTAGGGAAAAGGCCTCAAATCTATTATAATCATGTTGTATATCACTTATAATGATTGTATAACTGTAATCAAGATTAGAAAAAATAGGAGTACTTAAACCAAATATTTAAGCACTTCTATGGCATTTTCCAAAATTCATCACATGGACTTTTGTCAGCCGAGTTTCATCTAGGATAAACTTGTCCGACACCCTTGATGGATCTTGGGAACTGCCAGGGTTTCCCCAAGACAAACGCGACCAACACCTCTATACAAGAAAAATAAATTTGAAACTATCAATCGAGTTTCATCTAGGATAAACTCAAATAATAGTTCAAATTTTCTTTATCACATAGTGCTGTTGGTTCAGTTTCCCAGAGTACACCTGACCAACTGCACTATAGAGAATGTGCACAATAAGTGTTTCTAACCATTGGAGTGTTGTAAAACCAAAAAATATGTCCATTGAAACACCCCAAATGGATAGAATTTATCCTTGAGTGCTTCTACTAGCTAGGAGGCATCATCAACTATAAATAGGACCCATTGGGCTTCATCCCATGTTTATCTAAGAGCCTCCTTATATTATAAGAGCCTATATGAAGGTCCCTATATTATACTTGAGTGCCTCTAAGAGCCTCCTTCCACTCTTAAGCTTCATCACTTTCTACATCCATTAGAGTGAGTAGGATATTTGTGAGAGAGATAGTCCTACATGTATATCTTGTAAGGCTCTCACTTCCTCCACCTCTCCTAATCTATCTTTCTACCATGAAGATGAAATTCTCTATCTAATCTAACAGAGGTGAACAAGAAGAAGGGAAGGAGTCCCTTGGTGAATGCTTCTCCTTGGTGAAGGTGACATCAAAGGCTGAAGATCCAAGTCTAGAGTGGGTAACTCCTTCAAGGCGGAAGACTTGTTGCAAGAGTGGGTAAGTCCATGGTGAAGTGGAAGACTCGCTGCAAAAGTGGTTAAGTCCTTGATGAGGTAGAAGACTCCTGGTCATGGTTGGGTAAGTTCTTTGTGAGGTTATTGGCTACCTTGTCCTCAAAGGGAAGCTGGGTATCCTTGTCCTGAAAAAGGAAGGTCTTATTATATTTCTTATAATGGAATATAGTGAAGGTGAAATGATTGAAAAATCCTAGAGGTTGACCTCTCTAGGTAGTGTATGTACACTCTCCCAGTTTAGAGTTTGGAACCACTATACAAATCTTGTGTTCTACTCTTACTCAATCTCTCTCATCCTTTCTATGTATGTTTAGTTTCACTCAAATTCCATATATGCAACCTTATCTCTTGACATAATTTGAAGGTATAATAAATTTGTCTTAAGTGTTTTTGGGCGATGGCTCTTGTTTCATGTAAATTAGATGTCACTCGCCAACATGAGTGGGTACACTCATCAACTTGGGTTGGGAGTAGCCACAATGACCTCCCAACTATGTAAATGTTCATATATCATGGAATGTATATAATCATGATTATGTTTACATCCTTACTCTTGTTCTTGATTGAATCACTTTCATGCCTAGATACCATCTTATGATGTTTGATTTCTAATGCCTCGAGAGGGTAGTATTAGATTTGACCTAGTATTGAGGAATAGCGTGAAATCAAAGAAGTGCTGGTTCACTAGAGATATTGATCATATGGCTGTATGTTTTAATAGTTCATTTGTCATCATGAGATAGAGAGCCACTTATAATATAGATCCAACAAAATCCATAAAGTTGAGGAATTAGACATAAATGATGATTTCACATAAACTATGCTAAAGGTATACAACATATACGAGTGTTTGCATGTTGGTGAGTGCACTTGGTTGGTAACATGTGTAAAATGTGCTTTTAATATGCAAGTGCATGTGTCGTGTAATAAAGGCCAAAGAGTCCCAAGTTTTCGGACTCATGGAATCATATACCGAAGATTATTTCTAATTGAGAACAAATCATCAAAGCTGAAAGAAGTTGATTTAGTGCTATTAAAATAGAGACAAGAGTTAAGAAAATTAAATCATGGATGGTTCTAAATAAGATTTAAAGGTTTCCAAAGAACTTATAGTTTCATCATGTTACATAGTAAAACTAAATAAGTTTATCTATACTTCATCACATTTAATCTAAACTAAATACTTTAGCTAGAAATACCCACTCTTGCAACATAATACACTACTCAAACTATGCCATAACCCACTCCTGTGTAGTTTAGTCAAATTATTCTAATTGATTAGTAATTTCCTCTGGGTTATTCTTTCATAGCTGTTAGTCCTCTTTGGAAGCATATTATTAAATATATGAAATTGTGACTTTTCTAACATCTGAACCCTCTCCTAAAGTAGTTAGAAGTCTAGCAACATTGGTTAAGTTGACCAGACAAAAATAATCATTGATGAGATCATAAATTCATGTTTAGATTAAAGGAAACTATATTGTAGAATCATTAAATTCAATGTGTCATGCTATTCTAGGGTCCTAGGGATAAGAGGGGTTAAGTCCCACATGTTCATCATCAGATAATAGAAGAAAGAGAAAGAAAAGTAAAGCATCAGAAAACTAATGGAAAAACCATGAATAAGTCGACTCAATGCTCCCTTCTGATGAACACCACACTCATCAACTTTTTGCATGCATATCCATCCTCTAGAAGTGCTCAGATTGTGTAGTTGGTGGCAATATCCTTCATCTCCATCCCCTTAGTGTATGCATCCATAGTATACATGATAATATTCCTCTATCCTCCATCCTTAGGTGAAAAGTGAGGCCTGATTCTCACTTAATTAATAGACATTAGATATAAACAATTAGTGATCTACATTAAATCACACAAGCTTAGTACTACCAACAGCCTATTGGTGGCGCCGAGTCTGTAGATCATTTTGCTTTATCGCTCTGTATTGGTACTATCAATAGACATGTCGATTGAACACATTGATTCTTGTGAGTGTATGGATGCTGAAGTTGGTACCACCGACACTACTGTCGGTGGCATCAAGATGGTTTACTTGAAACTCTGATGCTCACTAGACCTTCAATAAGCACCAAAAGTCTCCATCTCAGTGGCATTGAGTTAGTGTTGTTAGCACTGATTAGTCCCTTGTAGCACAATGCTCCTCTTCTTATTATGCTCTTGGGTGTAGGATGTCGGTACCACTGAATGGGATGTTGGTGACACTGAATTTTTTAGTAAGTACCTCTTTTTCCTAAAATAAGAGGAACAACAACATAAGTTCAAGAATATGATAATTAAATTAGGTATACTGTTAGAAATAAGTGATTATTGACACATAAGTAATTCACATGCTAATAAATAGAAAATAAATCAAGCACAAATCTAAATAAGAACATTAGTGAAAAAAACCATAAAATATCATGTAGATAGTGACATAAAATCAATGCATCAATCTCTTTTCCAAGTTCTATCCAAAATATCAAATTTACCAAAGAAACTACTATTTGTTTTGTTTGGTAGTTTAGTGTAATTTTGAGTATTTCCTCTTATTTTGGTTGTTACATCATTCCATAAGGAACACCTCTTTTACATCTTGAATTGTCTAATATAATCTAATATCTAAGTTCCTAACAATTGGTCACTCCTAGTCTGTATGTCAACCCCATTTCACTACTCCTGACCCCATAATATGTTGTGGGTATCTCAAGGGTTTGAGTTATTAATTGAAAGTCCAATACTTAAGGACCATATCAATTATTCTCATATTTTGTACACACATTCCAATGCAATATAATTTTTGTGCTATTATCGGAGACAAGACAGTGGCATAACATGAGCTCCTGCATAACAAAAATTTCCAAAGAGGTTTTGGAGGAGTCTAAAGGTTGTGGGCCTCCACATAAGGAGACTTGGTGGTGGAATGATGAAGTACAGAAGGATATTAAATTGAAAAAGGAGATCTATAGGATCTTTCCCAAATCTGGAGATGATGCAACGTTCCAAAGTTACAAGCAATCAAAGAAAGAAGCTAAAAAGGTTGTTCGGGAGGCAAGGTCTAGATACTTTGATGATATGTATAAGAAGCTAGACACTAGAGAAGGGGAAAAAGATATATTAATAAAATGGCTCGTATAAGAGAAAGGAAAGGAAGACACTTGAGTCAAGTAAAATGCATAAAGAATGAAGATGGTAGAGTATTGGTGAAGGACGATGATATCAAGAACCAGTGGAGAAATTACTTCCATAAGCTTTTCAATGGAGATAATGCATATAATGTTAGAGACTCATGTGACATGAATACAAGAGATATCATTTACACACGATGAGTTTCACCATTTGAGGTCAAGAATGCTTTGAAAAAGATGAAAATGAGAAAGGCATGCAGACCAGACAGTATTCCCATTGATGTATGGAAGAGTATGGGGGATGAGGGAGTTACGTAGTTAACAAATTTCTTTAACAAGATCATGAAGACCAAGAAGATGCTGGATGAGTGGAAAAATAGTACTATAGTCCCAATCTACAAGAACAAAGGTGATGTTCAGAGCTGTACAAACTATAGAGGTATCAAGCTGATGAGTCACACGATGAAGCTTTGGGAGAGGATTATTGAGTAGAGGTTAAGATCTATAACGCATGTATCAAACAACCAATTTGGTTTCATGCCTGGAAGATTAACAACAAATTCTATTTTTCTGATAAGGAGGCTTATGGAGAAGTATAGACAAAGCAAAAGAGATCTTCATATGGTGTTTATCGATCTAGAGAAGGCTTATGATCGAGTACCCATAGAAGTGTTATGGATGGTTTTGAAGAAAAAGGGTGTGCCTATCCAATACATTGACTTGATCAAAGACATGTATGATAGCTCTACTGCAAGTGTCAAGACTCTTGGAGGAGAGACACCAACTTTTCCTATCACAATTGGGGTACACCAAGGATCCACACTTAGCCCATATCTATTCGTTCTTGTTATGGATGAGTTGACAAAGAATGTTCAGGATGATATTCCTTGGTGTATGTTATTTGCTGATGATATTGTTTTGTTTGACGAAACTAAAGATGGATTGAATGATAAAGTTGAACGTTGGAGAAAGGCATTGGAATCAAATGGATTGATGATTAGCAGGAGCAAAACTGAGTATATGCATTGCAATTTCAGTCAATCTCGCAGTGTGAATGACGGAGCCAAGTTGGACGGAGTAGATATACCAAAATGTGATAAATTTTGTTACTTGGGTTTTATTAGTCAAATAGACGGGGATGTCCAAAATGATGTTTGTCACCAGATCACTGCAGGATGGTTGAAATGGAGGAGTGCAACTGGAGTATTATGCGATCAGAAGATCCCTCTCTAGTTAAAAAGTAAGTTTTATAGAACATCTATACGACCAACCATGCTCTATGGGAGTGAATGTTGGGTGGTGAAGAAATAAGGTCTCAATAAGATGAACATGGCTGAAATGCGTATGCTGAGATAGATGTGTGGGAAAACAAGAAAAGACCGCTTGGGAAATGACTATATCAGGAATAAAGTGGGGGTGACGAGCATTGAGGACAAGTTGCGCGAGGGCCGACTCAAGTTGGTACGGACATGTGCAACGTAGACCTACTAGTGCGCCTATACGAAGCAATGCTATTGAGCCAAACACTATAAATAGAAGAAGAGGAAGGCCTAAATTAACATGGGATGAGCTTATAAAGAGAGATTTTGAATCTCTACATCTGAATCAGAATATGGCCCATGATAGAGCTGAATGGAAATGAAGGATCCATGTAGCTGACCCCAACATAGTTGGGATTGAGACTTAGATGATGATGATGATGATCGGGGACAAGAAAACTAACAACTTCAAGGACCCGGTGCCTACTTAGACTTCGTCAATACTTTTGTTTCTAGTAATAGGTTCCATTGCACATAACCTGAAGAAAATATTTTCATGTACCTACAAAATTCAGTTTTGTATCTAGTATTTCCTCCAAACTGTCTAATTTTTAGGAACTATGTGTTAACTACCTTTCATTAAAAGAAAGTGACCATAACTAAAGGTGAAGGTGTAGCAGCAGATGCAACCACAAATGGAGTGAAAGAAGGAGAAAGTGTAGGTGGAGGAGGCGCTGAAGAAGTCCCACTAGTAGTTCTTCCATATCTCCATTCCCTCACTACAAAAAGAGCTAATGAGAGATGACAACTAGTTGTACCTCAAAAAATGAAGTGGCTAATTTCAAACTCAAACATGCATTTATTGATATCATATAGCAATCAACTTTTGGGGGGAATTATCTTGAAGGTAATCCCTATCACCATATTGATACCTATAAAATGTTTATGATACCTTAAAGATAAATAGGTTTTCTTAGAAAGTGATCTATTGCAAGGCTTTCTTGTTCTCTATTCTAGACGAGTGGCTATGAAAATAAGAGTCACATGAATAATCCAAATTACATGAAATAAAATATGATTCACCTAAATATGGATGAAATGAAATATATGCCTTCTAAATTCTACTAAAAAGTGTAGAATGATGCATGCAAAATGGGACGAATTCTAATGATGATTTAGAGAAAAGGTGTGGACATGAGAACATTCCCACTTTGACCTTATATATTACCCCATAGAATATGACATGTTGCACTTAGGAATCCTTTTCCTCCTTTTCTCCACTTTTTATTTCTTTTTTCCAGATTCTCTTTTTTCTTTCACTTGTTTTAGAAGGATAAATAATTCATGCTTGGGTCTTTTTCACTCTCTCTTTTTTTCTCTGTAGGAGTAAGGATGTACATTTTTATTTTCTCTATCTTAATGGACAAAAATGATGACGGGGAATAAAGATACACAAAATGCAACACATGAAATGATGAATGCAATCTATATGCAAAAAATTGTTATGAAAAACTAAATTCTTGAATGATATCATGTGCAAACATTTTTTCTACTTTTATAATGCCAAATAAGATGAGCTAACTATATGCTGTCTATCATGCCATGCAAAGGAATCAAGAAGAAAATAATTTATAATTAACTTGATCATCCTAAGGTGGTGAATGAAAATGAATGGAAGTGGATGAGATCACTTAACTATGAGACAAATGACTTCCCCAACCATGATGTGCCCCTCTCCTATTAACTTGTGTAAAAGGGTAACCTTAGAGTTTATTTATAAAATTATCATTATAGATATGCTACTTTTTGGTTAGTTTGGACTCAAACATTTTCATCACAACAGAAAGATTAGGGTTAAGTTAGGTTTTAATTCATTCCATATGCCTTCAAGCTGACTAATCCAAGCAATTAACAAATTAGCTTCAAGGATATGGTATCAAGACATATTCAGATTCAAAAAGTTTTAAATTCACTTCAGAAGCATTAAGCACAACACTTTTTACTAGACATATGCGATCATGATTAATTAAAATACACAATTACAGTAGATAGATGTTGATCCTAATAGTATGATGGAAAGCAAACATAGATAGAAAATACAAGCTAAAATAGAGAACAAATGGTGCAAGAGACCTGTTCCATTGTCCACTAATCTTAAATTGACTATGTATTCATAGTCCAAAATCAAGCAAAGAGGTGGAATGGGGGTACCAGATGGTCAGGAGTGCGGTGAAGGAAAAGTTCTTGATAAAATATGTAGATCTGGTGGGTAGTAGGTGGCAATGAACTGCAGAGGCTTATTGGGTATGTTTGGTGGTTGAGGGTATCTATCAATGTCTTCATGGCTCCAATAGGATGTGGTAAAGGTATCTAGAATGATAGGGGATCGATTTGTGGTTCTAACACACTTCGTTTCATTGAAAATAGATAAGTATTGCTCGAGATAAGATCATTTTACAATTTTCTGTCCTGGGCGGCGTCGGTCACGGTCGTGGTATCAACACAGTGTCGCGGGTCGCGCTGTAGACACAGCGTCGCCGGTCATGGTGTAGACCGCAGTCACGATGTCAATGTAGCATCACAGGTCACGGTGTCGATCGCGGTCGTGATGCTCTGTATATGTTTACTAAAAAGGGCATAACTCTCTCATTTGAACTCTGATTTGATTCATTTTTTTGTTGGATTCCGAATTGAATTCTCTACAACTAAAATATTATTTTGATAATATTATTAAATAAAAATTATTTATTAATTATTTCCTCCAGTGTCACTAACTCTCTTCTTGCATACATGTATGAGTTAATGATATGTTACTCCAACTCGAACCTTTATAGTATGCTCAAGTCATGATTATGAGTTGCCCAAATAAGTATTTAAAGTCACCAAAATTATGACAAAGTACAACATAGAATATTACTAACAAAACATGATAAGCATAAAGATTATCTTAAATCTCTTGGATTACCAACAAATCTAGGAACGGGTTGTAACACTAAAGTTATTCATGAAGGTGTAGTCATAGTGGTATATCTTCATACATGTATAAGTTGGTACTTTCTAAAATTTAGGTAACTCCTTAGAGGAGCTTTTTATGCAAACTTATAAATATATGTTCATTAATTGAAATTGTTTACTATTATGTGTTGTTTGTTGAATCTGATTCTAGAATTCATGAGTAATGATATGTGACTTTAAGGTCCTTTGGACACTCACAAGTGCAGGTCTTTACACACTCTCCCCATTAATTGTTAAAACCCATCATGTTTGCTTAGATTTCTTATGCTAGAGTGGTAGCTTGCCTTCATTGCTTTTTAGCTAATTGCTTAGTTATTGATAGTTAATCTTTGCTAGGGTACCTAGTTCATCTTTTGTGCTTGCCTAGTCTAGTTAATTGTAATCCAGGTCTTGAATTGCTCTAGTGCTTAACTTGCTTCGTTAGAGTAACTTCATAGTAGTTCCTTGCTCTTGCTTTGTTAGTTGTCTTGTTTTATTAATTAGACTTAACTTGTTTTGGGTAAATTACGGTTTCAGATAATCTAGTTTCCCTTCTTGACTTTAATTTCTTGAATCATTAGTATAATTAACCAAATCACCAAAAAACGCTAAACACTGTACACTCCTCTTTAGTAACATAGTTGCGCTAACCTAGATCTAGTGCCCCTTCTCTCCCTATAGATTGATCCCTTGCTTGCCATTCACCTATACTACGAAATGATCCCATGCTCTTACAGTGAGTATTCTAGTATTGTGAGTAAACATTGTCAAGGGTTTTATAAATTCAAAAGATCCACATGCCTAAAAATCACACCAGTGGCCCGCAGACACCTATGGGTAACCCATTTAACTAAGTAATTATACTACTATTTAAAATAAATATGAGCATCTATTGCTACCCAATAAGTTTTAAGGAGTTCTAGTCAAAATTCAAATCTAATCAACAAGTTTTGATATCAAAGAGAAAGATAGTGGGGCAAAATATAACCAATGTACAATTCTCTATCAAACTAAATATGGTGTTCTAGTGCAAGTTACTAGCTCTAATTTTGTCGATCAAAACCATACATTAGAGGATTTTCATTTTCAACCAATGAAGTTGCACCCTAGTAGTAAAAGTGATGCTGTAAGACCAAGAGGTGGCGACGGGATGAATGAATCACCAAATTAAAAAAAGAGGATTTTCATTTTCATTAGAGAATTTTCTCTAAAATAAAGTAAGTGGTTCAGTGTTGTAACATTTAACAACATATTTTTTTGTTTGATACAAACAATGTGTAATAGTTGGTTGTCTTTTAACTATATTTCATGTCAAAATATTAGAAAGTGGGCTTTTCTTTACCACAACAGTAGCAACTTGCAAAAAATATTTTTCAAACACAATTATATGCGCTCCCTTGGGTGACCTACAATGTGATGAGACAAGTTTCGATTTATTTTTTCTCGACCCGTTTAGAAATGCATCTTTTTAGCCTCTACCTATGAGACCCAAAACCTCAATGACCCAACCCAAACCTAACTCACTTACCCATTTAATAGGTCTATACTTAATAGTACCACATCTAGTTCAAATCTTATGTTCTTGAGACAATGTACCTAGCAAATTTCAACTGTTTATTCCACTATGAGTCCCACAAGTCAACGCTTCAGATGTTATAGGCACAAAAGTGAGCATAAAAGATAACCACTCCAAGTGACTCCAGTACCTCAAATGCACTACAGATGTGATGTTGTGTCACGTGGGAGTTGGGGGAGAAAATCTCTCGTGCCTTCGGTAAGAGCTTGTAGCCCAAGATTCAAATGCAGACTGAAAGAAAGAATAATCATCTTATACAGCTTATACACTTTGACATTCTCAAGTTTAATAATAAAGATTAGCATGCACACACACTACAATTTTGTAAAGTTTTTTGGAGACTGAGGTGACAGTTTAATTGCAATGTGCTCCTAGTCTTGAGTATGAGAGTGCAACCCTTTTTCCCTACTTTTTGGAAAACCTCAAAATAAATCTCATCACAAGTTGAATACTACATCTTGAATCATCAACCATCACTAACATTCAAATAAGACATCTTTCTCCCTTGAATATGATACAGTTCAATTTCATCATGTACAAAAACAAAGTTAATATACAAACCCCATCCAAAACAATAAAAAATAGTCTAAATTGTTACTATTTACATATTTTTATAGCAATATATATGACTAAAAAATAATAAGAAAATCAACATGAGACTAGAATAAGCCAATTTGGTGGTAAATTTTCACTCCAGCTAAGTTAGCATGTATCACCTAAAATGCAGTCCTAACATGAAATATTACTAATTTCTGAAAACATAATAGTACATCCAAAGTATGCATTTATATCATTTCACATCTTCATATTTATTATCATTTATCATATCTATCATACAAGAAACCATCACATATTCTATAAATAGAATCTTTTCACAGTGGATAGAATATTTCACATTCTGAGTCAAATACCATCATTCTAAATAAATTTTATTTCATGCTTGTGAATCCCTAGTATCCCAATCAAGAACATTTTCTACAATCCTACAATCGAGGATTACACACGGTACATCTACCATATCATATAAGTGGTTGTGTTAAAAGTAAGTGTGTGTGTCCACAAGTATGGAAACTACTTCTAGCATCAGTTAAAATAGCCATCTAATGTCAATTTTGTACCCACACTTAAGTGGGCGATACTACAGTCAAGCATTTACAATGTCGATTTTTTGGGAACACATAAACTTACGACGGAGATCCATCCTCAGTTGCTATGATTAACGAAATTGACACAATTAAGAATATGTTTTGTCAATTTAGATTCAATAAATGATGTCCTAGTTCCATACCAGTTCACATTTGTAACTAATAAAGGTCTCTATGTTGTCAGTTTCTAACATAAACCAACATCAAAATACATTTGGTAGCACAACTTTCTTGACCGACACAACTATTTTAGCAACTTATTCATCAGTTTATACAAGTAAAATCGAGAACACAAACATAAGTAGGTAGCACGATCGTCAGTTTCTACAATGTTGCATGATTAATGTTTGGGTTATTAATAACCCATATCTTATTAGAACCATGTTTCTAATGAGAAACATGAATACTTGATGAGAGAAGATAACCTAATATTGAGAATTAGTAGGAGAGATATTATGATGGTTATGGGGTAAGGAAATATATATATCTAAAATATGTAATGAATGACAGGGTGAATGTGACGATGGATTTATGGGTTTGTATTTACATGAAAGTGATATGAATCGTAAAACTTAATGTTGTACATATATATTTGTTGGCCTAAATATCTGTACGAGATTTACTCATTAGGAGTGAATCTTAGATAGTCCTTGATTTGGCACTATTCTTGAAAACTTAATCTCACTTAGGATGTAAGTGCATGATGTATATTTGGTTTTCAAGATGTTTTACCATTTTTTCTTTAAGTACATATGTTGGTGGACATTTGCCTATATACATCAGTGTATTTGGAGAACTGTGGGGAAATTTTGTCGAAATCTTCTTAAAAACCAAATACACATTATACTTACTAGTGAGAATTAGCTGTTCAAGAATGGGATAGGTGGTCAACACATTCGTTACTGTACCCAAACCCTAAACCTAAACCCTTATCCATATATCCTAAATGAGAAACTCTATTTTGTAATCCCTAAACCCTAATAATGTAAACCCTATATACTAATACTTGTTTTTTATTTGACAATAGAATGGATAGATCGTGGATGTCCTGTCCAAATCACTGCACCCCTGGGTTTACTACTAGTCTTGACCAGTTTATAAGATTTACGGAGCAACATCAGAAACAACCTGAAGATAGGTTCTATTGTCCATGTAGGAATTGCAGTAACAACTTGAAAGTCAACACCGTTGATGAAATAAAAAGTCATGTCATGTGCAATGGGATTCTACAGGGATATATAGAATGGTACTGGAATGGAGAGAATCCAACTATGAGAATAGTAGTCGATAGTAGTACTTGTGTTGAAGAAGAAATTATTGTCGATGATGTAGATGCGAATGAAACAATTCTGATAAACGTGGTTGATGTGATGCTAGATATTTGTTGGGTAGAGAACACTAATCCATGTGCATGATTCTTAGAGACCGTTATACTTAGGTTGTATTAAGTTAAGAAGCTAAGTATTGTGTTGAGATTGTATACTCTGAAGGATAACAATAGATGGAGAGACAAAATCTTCACATTATTATTGTCTTTGTTGAAAGAAATTCTTCTTGAAGGCAATGAGCTTCCAATCTCAACTTACTAATTAAAGACAATGTTGTGCCCAATGATAATGAAGGCTAAGAAGATACATGCATACCCGAATAACTATGTGTTATTTAAAAAGGACTATGCCAATTTGAAAGATTGTCCAAAATGTGGGGTGTCAAGGTATAAAATGATGACTTCAGGGAAGTCCCAAACTGGATCTCCTACAAAGGTGATGTGGTATCTACCTATAATACCACGGTTTCAATGCATGTTTGCCAATACCATGGATGCAAAGAATTTGAGGTGGCATGTACAAGTAAAGAAAAATAATGATGGGATCCTACGACATGTGTCTGATTTCCCACAATGGAAGAAGATTGATTTATTTTACCCCAAATTTGGTAAAGAAGTTAGGAATCTAAGACTTGGGCTTTGTACCGATGGGATGAATACATAAGACACATTAAGCAACCAACATAACACTTGTACTATTATGATTGTTACATACAATCTTGCTCCCTAGTTGTGTATGAAAAATAACTACGTCATGATGTCGTTGTTGATATCAGGATCTAAACAACTCGACAATGATATCAATGTTTATCTTAAACCTTTGATTAATGACTTAAAGAAAATTTGGGGAGAAGGTGTGATGACCTATGATACGTCATGTAGAGAGACAGTTCATTTACATGCTATGTTGTTTTGCACTATTAATGACTTTCCAACATATGGGAATTTGTCTGCATACAATGTAAAAGGATCCAAATCATTCCCTATATGTGAAGAGAACACCGATTCAATACAAATAAAACATGATGGAAAGACTGTATATCTTGGTCATTGAAGGTCTCTTGTAAAAGTTCATCCTTACCAAAGGTTGTACAAAACATTCAATAGGTCGAATGAGGAACAAAGTGCCCCTAAACCTATTTTAGGGGATGTTGTTTATGAAAGAGTAAAAGACTTTTTCAATGCATTCACTATGAGATCACAATGTACCATTCCCACATAGAGTGACAAATCTTTATACAAGAAGAGTTTAATATTATGGGATCTTCCTTATTGTTAGGTTGTAAAGAGGCGAGATCACCCCTTTACTAAAATTTAAAGGAAATACAAACATCCACAATTTTAACAAAAATTTAGACTTTGAGGATGATTGCATAATATTCCAAGTAAATAAGCATGATTCCAGATACATAATAAAATGTCAATAGCAGCGGAAAGAAAGAAATAATAAGCCTTCTAATGGCTTTATTGTTTATTACATCATGGTTCCTAAAAGAAAAGATAAGATAGATAAGAGGATCTAGCTATAGCAACCTAGCCATCCTTCTTGACAAGCTAACGATCACAACAGAGGAATCTTTCTTCAAGCCATTCCTTCACCTTGCTCAGCACCAACACCTGGGTGGTTGGGAAGACACCCAGCAAGAGGGAAAACAAAGAAAGTATGTGTTACCAGAATATTCTAACAATGTCTAAGAAAATTTGTAACAAGTAAATTAGGCTAGATATTTGGTGTAAGAAGAGATATCAAAGAGTATGAGGTTCTTAGGAAGGAAACTTGCCATTAACAAAATAATTAAAGGTTTTAGCATGTCAATTAATATGTCTACCTAACTAAGTAGGGTTGAGGCACCTACCGGACCTCTAACCTTAGGTGAGGGAAGAATTAAAAACATTTCCAATCACCTACAATTTTCAATGGGGAGAATAATAAACATTCCCCTAGGGCGATTTTATACATGCCCTCTATGGGTGGTTGTACATAAGTACCACTACTTAAAGATTAAATAGAACATTTAATTTCATGCTAACAAAAGATTTATGGCAAGGATAGTAAAAGAATATATATAACATGGCAGTGGGGTATGAATACCCAAACAAGAGAATACTACATCTACTTTTGAGACAAATAAGCAATTTAGGTTTTCAAGATTCAAGGGTTTAGATCAAGTTAAACCTCATAAAGAACAATATGTAATGAACTAATGATTTCCCAACTGTTAGGTAGATGCACAATCAAAACACATACTAAACACATACCTTAGCCTCAGATGTTCTCGAATCCCCTTTTCAACTCTTCACACGAATTATAAATCCAATTTCCCTAATACATCATTATATTCATAAATTAGATTTACACACATTCATTTAAAAGATTAAAAACCCTAATTCACTAACTTTTTGTACAAACTCTCGATTCAGACTTCAAAAACCTCATAACCAACTTAGTCAGGTTTTCCTGATCAAAATAACATATAATATTGTATATTTTGGAAATATAGGTTCTTAGGGTTAATTTTAGTGATTTTAAGATAATTAAATCGATTTTAAAAACACTTTTTCACAAACCTCAAAACCAGATCTCAAAAATATTTTTATTAGATAGATCTCGTTTTCATGATTTCAAAACACTATTTATTTTTAATTTTTGACCAACAGATTAATTTATAAAAAATTATTTGCCTCGACCAATCACATCCTGCCACGTAGGCAAGGCCGGATGGCCGAGCGGTGATGGGCGCTTGGCAGCGGTGACCTGTGTCCCGCGATCGCCCGCTACCAGCCGCGTGATGCGGTCAGGCGGAACGGAGAAAAGACGGAGCTGCCCTCGCGCAAAAACTCAAAAGAAGAAGACGGCCAGGGGCAAAACGATAAAAAGCCAGGCGTCGTCTTCCTCCTCTCGCCCGAGCAACGCGAGCTGCTGCTCGGCCCAATTTTTGGGCAAATCCGCAATACTCGACCAAATCGCACGTTCAAATACTCGAAAGAAAGGGAAAAGAACGACGAATCTAATGGTACCTTCAATTCGAAACGAGGTTGACTGAGACGAGCACAATATGCGCCGCAAGCTATGGATCTTCGGAGGCTTGTTGGGGGTTGGTTCGTCCACGAAAGTCCAAATCAAGAACACGAATGAGTTGCTAAGGTGATGGCGGTCGCTGGGGTTGCATTATTTATAGGCAAGGAACCCTAGACTAGGATGTGGGTAGGAGCAAAGTAAGGAGGTCGGCGGCCGAGTTAGGCATTTCTCGAAAACGCATCAAATCCCAAACTATTTGGGATAATTCGGTTCAGAAACTCACAAGGAGTCCAACGCAACTGATTTGAGCGAAAATCATCGAGTAAATCTCGAGATATGTCGATTAAAAAAAACAAAAACAAGGACCTGTTTCCTTGTCCGGCTAGAGGTAGAAGACGAATGCTGATCGTCCGATCGATTGACCCAAGTCCATCAAAGATTCTGAGCCGTCTAATCTCACGTTAGATCATGGAAATAACCCTTAGCAAAAGTCGATTAAATCTATTATATTTTCAAATGTTTTTCTCTCTCTTCTTTTGGAGGCTCAAACGTTGTCCAAAAATTATGAAATTTTATACCCTGACTTATTTCGACACGTAGAATCCAAATATGGAGTTAGTTTTGCATTTTGAGAAAGTTTAATAGGTGAAATAATTAATATAACATTTTCTCTTTCCTCCTTCAAAAGAGGTGATAACATTATCTAAAATTAGTGTAACTTCACCCATAAGTCTCCTTAAAGGTTTGGAACACGATTTTGTAATTATCTTCACAAGTTGAAATTATCTTTATTTTTATTAAATAAATAGAACATTCTACACACCTTCTCTCTCTCTCCTATTTTACTCATTATTCCTATATTATCCAAATTAGTTGCAAATTTGCACAGAGGCTTATTTTTATGTTTAGAATACGAATTTGAAGTTATTTTCCTGATTTGAGAACATTAAGTATTTTATTTCTCTTTATTGGCATATTTCCTATATTCTTTTGATAATGTTATTAATATTTATATTTATATTCCATTTTAAATGATACTTGGCCCTTAAGTTACTTTTTGCTCAAGGAAACGAATTTAATTATTAAATTATCATGATGGTTTCAGATTATAATATTTGTTGCAAAAATCTTTCTAATTATCTTCTTTACTCATAAATTCTCATGTTGCCTTTAATTATTATATTTATCTTCTTTTTTTTTATAAAATTCGGATTTTCTTCATATCTCTCATATTCTAGGATATGCTAGAAAGTTCTAGGACGAATTATTTTATCCCTTTTTATTTCTTAATGTGAAATTGCATTTTAGACCCATTATCTAATTCTAACAGAGGTATTTGTGCATGAAACCTTGAAATAAGAATATATGGGAAACATTATCCAATAACCATCTTAATTTCTTTTAAATCAAAACCAAGGACAAAAGGAATGAAAATGAAGGACACAACTTATAGAAAAGAGTACAAAGAGGTACATAGGAGATTTCAGTATGTTACAACACTCCACCCCTTAAAAAGGATTTCGTCCCCAAAATTTCATACAAAGAGGGAAGGGTGAGTACGTAACATCTCATCTCTCAACTCCCAAGTGGTTTATTCTAAACCATGGTATCTCCACAAAACCTTCACTAACTCTATCTCCTTACTCTTCAACTGCTTTACTCGGGAGTCAAGGATCTTCACAGGTAGTTCTTCATAAGTCAGATTCTCATTAATCTCCACAGGTTCAATGGTGAGTACATGAGACGGATCCTTAACGTACTTCCTCAACACAGAAACATGGAACACATTGTGAATCTTATCATAAGCAGGAGGCAAAGCTAGACGATAAGCACAATCCCCCACTTTATCTAAGATCTCAAATGGTCCAACATAGCGAGGACTCAACTTGCCTTTTACTTTAGATCGTGCAATAGAACGTATAGGCTTGACCTTTAGAAAAGCATAGTCTCCCACTAAGAAACTTACATCAGACCTCTTCTTATCAGCATACATCTTCTGTCTGTCTTGAGCAGCTTTCATCCGTTTCTTTATCAGCAGTACCTTCTCAAGCATCATCTGCATGTCATCAGTCTTCACTAGGGAACGTTCCCCAACATCATCCCAGTGCAAAGGTGAACGACAAGGTCTACCATAAAGAGCTTCAAAAGGTGGCATACCAATACTGGCTTGGTAGCTATTGTTGTAAGAGAACTCTGCTAATGGTAGATACCGATCCCAGGCACCACCCCAATCCATCACACAAGCATGTAGAAAGTCCTCCAGAATCTGAACTGTTCTCTCGGACTGACCATCAGTTTGCGGGTGGTAAGCAGTGCTGAAACGCAGATCAGTACCCATCTCTTCCTGAATCTGACCCCATAAGTGAGAAGTGAATTTCGGGTCTCGATCAGAAACTATCACAGTAGGGACACCATGTAGACGAACTATCCACTCCACATACAACTGAGCCATCTCAGCAACTTTATACGTGGTTTTGAAAGGCAAGAAATGAGCAGATTTTGTAAGCCGATCAATCACCACCCAGACAGCATCATAACCTTTCTTGGACTTAGGGAAACCGGTAACAAAGTCCATTGTGATCTTCTCCCACTTCCATTCTGGAATCTCAAGAGGATGAAGAAGACCACCGGGTCGTTGATGTTCAATCTTGACTTGCTGACATGTCAAGCACTTTGCTACAAATAGAGCTATATCATTCTTCATGTTCTTCCACCAGAAGCTTTGCTGTAAGTCCTTGTACATCTTGGTTGTGCCAGGGTGAATAGTGTACTTGGAACCATGAGCTTCACTCAGAACCTTCTGTCTCAGATCACCAACATTGGGTATCCACAACCTTTGTCTGAAGCGGATAGCACCATCCACTCCGACAGAGAAGTCAGATTGCGGTTTCTCAGATAAAGCTTTCAACTCTTCAAGCTCGGAACTCTCCAACTGTGCAGACACGACTTCTGAGATCCAGGTTGGTGTAACGGTCAAACTGGCCATATGAACACACAACTTATCTTCATCCACTGAATCGACAGGCTGAGGTCTCCAACTGGCAACAAGTTCAAGGTTTTCCCACACAGAACATCTCAGAGCAGCACAAACAACATCCTTTTTATGACTTAAAGCATCAGCTACGACATTTGCTTTTCCAGGATGATAGGTGATGGTGAAGTTGTAGTCTTTAAGATATTCCATCCACCTACGTTGTCGCAAGTTTAGATCCTTCTGAGTCAACAAATATCTCAAACTCTTGTGATCAGAAAAGACTTCAAACTTTTTGCCATAGAGGTAGTGTCGCCAGATCTTCAAGCATGAACTATGGCAGCCAGCTCCAAATCATGCGTAGGCCAATTAGCTTCATTAGGTTTCAACTGTCGAGAAGCATAGGCGATCACCTTTCCGTCTTGCATCAGAACACACCCTAAGCCTTGTCGGGATGCGTCAGTGTAGATGACATAGGGTATGCCCTCAACAGGCAAAGCAAGCACGGGAGCAGAAGTCAGGCTCATCTTCAACTTTTGAAAACTATCCTCACATTCAGGGGTCCATGAGAACTTGACCTCCTTCAGAGTCATCTTGGTCAAAGGTAAAGCCAACTCAGAAAACCCTTTGATAAACTTCCGATAGTAACCAGCTAGACCAAGGAAACTACGGATTTCTGACGGGTTTTTCAGAGCATTCCACTTTGTCACAGCTTCTACTTTTGCAGGATCAACATCTATATGGCCGACAGAAATCACGTGACCAAGAAACATCACTTCCTTTATCCATAACTCACATTTTGAGAATTTTTCATACAATTGATTTTCTCGCAATGTGTTGAGTACAATCCGCAGGTGCTCGCGATGTTGTTCCAACGTCTCAGAATAAACCAAAACGTCATCAATAAACACCACTACAAACTTGTCGAGGTATGGGCGGAATACTCGGTTCATCAAGTCCATGAACGCAGCAGGGGCATTCGTCAAACCAAAAGGCATGACCATGAATTCATAATGCCCATAGCGAGTTCTGAACGCTGTCTTCAGAACATCATCATCCTTCACACGCATCTGGTAGTAGCCACTTCGCAGATCCATTTTGGAGAACACGGTGGCTGACTTCAGCTGATCGAATAGGTCGTCGATGCACGGTAATGGATAACGATTCTTCACTGTCACCTGGTTGAGCATGCGGTAGTCCATACACATCTGCAAAGAACCATCCTTCTTCTTCACGAACAAGACAGGAGCTCCCCAAGGGGAAACACTAGGGCGAATGAAGCCCATGTCGAGAAGCTCTTCAAGCTGTTTCTTCAACTCCGCCAGTTCAGCAGGAGCCAAACGGTAAGGTGGCTTCGATATCGGTGAAGTTCCAGGTATAAGCTCGATGGAGAATTCCACCTCGCGAGTTGGTGGCAACCCGGGTAACTCCTCAGGAAAGACATCTGGGAAGTCCTTCACCACATCAACATGTTCTAGAGAAGGAGGTGTAGCATCAAGAACTATGGAGGCTAGAAAGGCTCTACACCCTTGCGAGACGAGCTTTTCAACTTTGATGGCAGAGATGATGAACTGTCGCTCTCCTCGCTTCTTGCCCTTGACACACACTCTTCCTTCATCAGGATGAAACAGACTAACCTTGGATTCCTCACAATACAAAACTGCTTCATACTTCTTTAACCAGTCCATACCCAGGATGATGTCAAAGACGGTCATATCAAGCAAGACAAAAACTGTGGGAAACATTATTCCAGATATACAGAGGTTCAAGGTAGGAGTTTGGAGGTACGAGGAGCAGATTTTACCACTAGGAGTTTTTACATCTAACACATGATCCATAAAATCAGATTCGATTTCAAGCATAGAGGCAAACTGGCTAGATATGAAGGTATTGGAGGAACCAGAATCAAACAGAGCTTTTAAGGGATGCATATTGAGGTGTAGTGTACCTTTAATCACTTCATTGCCTTCACCATCTTCTTCAGCATTGAGAGCAAACACTCTCCCATTCCGCCTCTCAGCTGGGGTCGCCTCGAGTTCTGGTTGTTGTTGTTATTGTTGTTGTTGTTCCGCGGTGGCGGGTTCTGTCTCGGCTGTTGCGGCTGCGGAGCATTATTCCGCCCTTGCTGGAAACGGGGGCAGTTGGGTCGGATATGCCCAACCTGGCCACACTCATGGCAGGTTGGTGGAGGAAGGTTGCCAAAACGAGCAGGTGCATTGTTGGCGGGACATCTTCCAGGAGGATGGTAGCAATTGCATCTGTTGCAGCGATCACATCCACAGTTCTCATGCTGGTTCGGATTCTTCCTCTTGTTGTTGTTGAAGCCACTGGAAGCTTGAAATCCTGGGTAAGACTCGATGGCGAGAGCCTTGTCCACCATTTGTTGAAACGTGAGTGGTAGTTGTGGAACGAGGCTTCGACCAACATGATAGTTCAGGCCTTCCAAGAACAAGTTCGCTCTTCTGTCAGCTCCAAGGTCGGTGGCGTAACGTTCTAACAGCAGAAATTTCTGAACGTAGTCGGCCACGCTCATGCTTCCTTGCTTGAGACTGTAAAACTCAGCCTCCTTCTTCCTTAGGAAAGCAGGGCAGATGTACTTCTCTCTGAGCAACTTCAGGAACTGGGTCCACTCCATGGAGGAGGTGTCTCGAGTGCGGGCAACACCGTTCCACCAAACACGCGCCGGTCCATCCAGCACGTACGTCGCGAACCGAACCTTCTGGTGAGGAGGGCATGCCATACCCTCGAAGGTCCGATCCAGGGCCAACACCCAGTCGTCGGCTTTGTCCACCATGTTAGGCTCACTCTCACCCTTGAAGTAGGGTGGTTGCATCTTGATGAAGTCAGTGAGGGTGAACTCCCTCGGCTTGGAGGCAACAACAACAATGGTGTTGAGTTGTCCCATCATGGTGGAGGACAACAACTGTCGCAACATCGCCAGTTCTTGCTCAGGTGTGAAGGCGGGAACACCAGAAGCTGGTTGGTTAGCAGGAGTCACAGGAGTGTCGGGGTTGTCAGTGTTGGACTCTTGGTTTGTGTTGTCAAACAAGTCACCTCTCCTGAAATTAGGGTAATCATATTAAATTCTCAGGAGTAAAGAATCATAGATGAGAGGGAAAAGAAATAGAGATGAGAAAAAGGATAACTAGAATGCTATTGCCTAAAAGCATACTATTTCGGGCAGTTCATTTCGGCGCAGGCCAGGCCGGATCATATGGGCACAGGAGTCCTCGTATACCAAGCTAGTGGGTCGGAGGAAAATCTTGCCAGCCCCCATGCCCTGATCCTTTCTAGACACCCTTGCCTCAACTGCATGCCCTAATAGTCGCCTAAAGGCTCTGATACCATGTTGTAAAGAGGCGAGATCACCCCTTTACTAAAATTTAAAGGAAATACAAACATCCACAATTTTAACAAAAATTTAGACTTTGAGGATGATTGCATAATATTCCAAGTAAATAAGCATGATTCCAGATACATAATAAAATGTCAATAGCAGCGGAAAGAAAGAAATAATAAGCCTTCTAATGGCTTTATTGTTTATTACATCATGGTTCCTAAAAGAAAAGATAAGATAGATAAGAGGATCTAGCTATAGCAACCTAGCCATCCTTCTTGACAAGCTAACGATCACAGTAGAGGAATCTTTCTTCAAGCCCTTCCTTCACCTTGCTCAGCACCAACACCTGGGTGGTTGGGAAGACACCCAGCAAGAGGTAAAACAAAGAAAGTATGTGTTACAAGAATATTCTAACAATGTCTAAGAAAATTTGTAATAAGTAAATTAGGCTAGATATTTGGTGTAAGAAGAGATATCAAAGAGTATGAGGTTCTTAAGAAGGAAACTTGCCATTAAAAAAATAATTAAAGGTTTTAGCATGTCAATTAATATGTCTACCTAACTAAGTAGGGTTGAGGCACCTACCGTACCTCTAACCTTAGGTGAGGGAAGAATTAAAAACATTTCCAATCACCTACAATTTTCAATGGGGAGAATAATAAACATTCCCCTAGGGCGATTTTATACATGCCCTCTATGGATGGTTGTACATAAGTACCACTACTTGAAGATTAAATAGAACATTTAATTTCATGCTAATAAAAGATTTATGGCAAGGATAGTAAAAGAATATATATAACATGGCAGTGGGGTATGAATACCCAAACAAGAGAATACTACATCTACTTTTGAGACAAATAAGCAATTTAGGTTTTCAAGATTCAAGGGTTTAGATCAAGTTAAACCTCATAAAGAAAAATAGGTAATGGACTAATGATTTCCCAACTGTTAGGTAGATGCACAATCAAAACACATACTAAACACATACCTTAGCCTCAGATGTTCTAGAATCCCCTTTTCAACTCTTCACACGAATTATAAACCCAATTTCCCTAATACATCATTATATTCATAAATTAGATTTACACACATTCATTTAAAAGATTAAAAACCCTAATTCACTAACTTTTTGCGCAAACTCTCGATTCAGACTTCAAAATCCTCATAACCAACTTAGTCAGGTTTTCCTGATCAAAATAACATATAATATTGTATATTTTGGAAATATAGGTTCTTAGGGTTAATTTTAGTGATTTTAAGATAATTAAATCGATTTTAAAAACACTTTTTCGCAAACCTCAAAACCAGATCTCAAAAATATTTTTATTAGATAGATCTCATTTTCATGATTTCAAAACACTATTTATTTTTAATTTTTGACCAACAGATTAATTTATAAAAAATTATTTGCCTCGACCAATCACAGCCTGCCACGTAGGCAAGGCCGGATGGCCGAGCGGTGGCAGGCGCTTGGCAGCGGCGACCCGCGTCCCGCGATCGCCCGCTACCAGCCGCACAATGTGGTCAGGCGGAACGGAGAAAAGACGGAGCTGCCCTCGCGCGAAAACTCAAAAGAAGAAGACGGCCAGGGGCAAAACGGTAAAAAGCCAGGCGTCGTCTTCCTCCTCTCGCCCGAGCAACGCGAGCTGCTGCTCGGCCCAATTTTTGGGCAAATCCGCAATACTCGACCAAATTGCATGTTCAAATACTCGAAAGAAAGGGAAAAGAACGACGAATCTAATGGTACCTTCAATTCGAAACGAGATCGACTGAGACGAGCACAATATGCGCCGCAAGCTATGGATCTTCGGCGGCTTGTTGGGGGTTGGTTCGTCCACGAAAGTCCAAATCAAGAACACGAATGAGTTGCTAAGGTGATGGCGGTCACTGGGGTTGCGTTATTTATAGGCAAGGAACCCTAGACTAGGATGTGGGTAGGAGCAAAGTAAGGAGGTCGGCGGCCGAGTTAGGCGTTTCTCGAAAACGCGTCAAATCCCAAACTATTTGGGATAATTCGGTTCGGAAACTCGCAAGGAGTCCAACGCAACTGATTTGAGCGAAAATCATCGAGTAAATCTAGAGATATGTCAATTAAAAAAAACGAAAACAAGGACCTGTTTCCTTGTCCGGCTAGAGGTAGAAGACGATCGCTGATTGTCCGATCGATGGACCTGAGTCCATCAAAGATTCTGAGCCGTCCGATCTCGCGTTAGATCAGGGAAATAACCCTTAGCAAAAGTCGATTAAATCTATTATATTTTCAAATGTGTTTCTCTCTCTTCTTTTGGAGGCTCAAACGTTGTCCAAAAATTATGAAATTTTATACCCTGACTTATTTCGACGCGTAGAATCCAAATATGGAGTTAGTTTTGCATTTTGAGAAAGTTTGATAGGTGAAATAATTAATATATCATTTTCTCTTTCCTCCTTCAAAAGAGGTGATAACATTATCTAAAATTAGTGTAACTTCACCCATAAGTTTCCTTAAAGGTTTGAAACACGATTTTGAAATTATCTTCACAAGTTGAAATTATCTTTATTTTTATTAAATAAATAGAACATTCTACACACCTTCTCTCTCTCCTATTTTACTCATTATTCCTATATTATCCGAATTAGTTGCAAATTTGCACAGAGGCTTATTTTTATGTTTAGAATACGAATTTGAAGTTATTTTCCTGATTTGAGAACATTAAGTATTTTATTTCTCTTTATTGGCATACTTCCTATATTCTTTTGATAATGTTTTTAATATTTATATTTATGTTCCATTTTAAATGATACTTGGCCCTTAAGTTACTTTTTGCTCAAGGAAACGAATTTAATTATTAAATTATCATGATGGTTTCAGATTATAATATTTGTTGCAAAAATCTTTCTAATTATCTTCTTTACTCATAAATTCTCATGTTGCCTTTAATTATTATATTTATCTTCTTTCTTTTATAAAATTCGGATTTTCTTCATATCTCTCATATTCTATGATATGCTAGAAAGTTCTAGGACAAATTCTTTTATCCCTTTTTATTTCTTAATGTGAAATTGCATTTTAGACCCATTATCTAATTCTAACAGAGGTATTTGTGCATGAAACCTTGAAATAAGAATATATGGGAAACATTTATCCAATAACCATCTTAATTTCTTTTAAATCAAAACCAAGGACAAAAGGAATGAAAATGAAGGACAAAACTTATAGAAATGAGTACAAAGAGGTACATAGGAGATTTCAGTATGTTACATAGGCACTGTACTAATGTCATGCATGTTGAGAAAAATGTTTGTGATAACTTCATCGGTACTCTATAGAATATACCAGGTAAGACTAAAGATGGCATCAAATCTAGAATGCACCTAGGTGAAATGGGAATAAGGAAAAAATTAACAGAAGTAGTTATGAGTGGCCGAGAAACATATTTACCTCCTGCTTGTTGCACATTGTCTAGAAAGGAGAAGAAAACTTTTTACGAGTGCTTTCTTAATGTTAAGGTACCATATGGATACTTTTCCAATATCCATTGATTGACATCAATGAAGGATCTGAAGCAGATATGTCTTAAACCCCATGATTGTCACACTCTAATGCAACAAATATTGCCCATGGCAATTCAATCTATACTACTGAAGCATGTTAGTTTGCAATCACCAGACTTTGTTTCTTCTTCAAGACTCTATGCATCAAAGCTATTGATCCTGAGAATCCCGATAAGTTGCAAAGAGAAGTGGTCATTACCCTATGCCATTTTGAGATGTATTTTCCTCCTTCATTCTTTTATATCATGTTGCATCTTGTTGTCCATTTGACTAGGGAAGTGAAAAAGTTGGGACCAATTTTTTTTGCATTGGATGCATCCTTTTGAATGATACATGAGTGTTTTCAAAGGTGATGTTCAAAACTATTATCATCCTAAAGGGAGTATTAATAAGGGTTATATGGTCAGGGAGATTATGGAATTTTGCAATGACTTTTTGAGTTGTAATGAAGCTCATGTAAATGATAAGAATATTGAGGACTATTCTGACAAATGAACTTTGGGAGCATAACTAAAAGTAATCAACTGTGAGTTGTGGGAACAAGATCACTTGTATGTTTTACATGACATCAAAAGAAGTGAGTGTTTATATCACTGAATATACCAATTTCATCAAGACAAAATATCCTCGATCCAATTAAATGTGGCTTGCTAGAGAGCATAACAAGATATTTATTAGGTGGTTTGAAGATAAAGTCTTATGTCAACTATCTCAAACACCAAATAATTTTGCTAAAAATATCAAATGCCTCGCCTTTAAAACAAAAATGAAAGTTATGTCTTATGAAGGGTTTGACATAAATGGGTTTTCATATTACACAAAGTGTCAAGATGATAAGAGCGTCATCCAAAACAGTGAGGTTACCCTTCAAGCATTTTTTTGGCGCAAAGGTTAAGAATCCAAATGAAGCTAAAATGTCATATTATGATGTCATTGAAGACATATGGGATTTTGACTACATAAATTTCAAAATTTCGCTCTTTAGGTGTAATTGGGTTGATAACACCAAAGGAGTTGTAGTGGATGAATTAGGTTTCTCAATTTTGAAAAGATAGGTGAGAATGGTGAACTATTCATAATGGCATCACAAGCAAAGTAGGTATTTTATATCGATGATCCTACTATTAAAAATGGTTAGTTGTTCTTCATGGTAAAAGGCAATTCATCGCAAATCCTATAGATGAATTAGAGTACTATGACAAGTATGCTGACACCAGTCCATTCTCAGTTGGCTTGCTAACACCAAATATTGATGCTGACATTGACTCATATATGCATGAAGATCACATTGAGGGAATGATAATCGATATAAGATCCAAATATTAGAGGCATGCTTTTATTTTTTTTAATGTTAAATAAGCATTTTACATTCTTTACCGCTTATATTTTATCGTTTGCCTATTTTTGATATGACATTATTTCATATGGCGTCTAACCATGAGTTTGATGATCATAATGATGATTACCATGAGGATGAGCACCTTGATAATGTGCACTGCGAGGATGCACACCCTGACACTACTGTAAGTTGTATTGTTTTATTACATAGATGTGCATCTTACAATGTCTATCTAGTTGTATTGTTTTATCCATTTATAAGTTATATCGTTTTATGACTAATGTGTTCTTTTTGTCACTTTTAGCATGAGGATGTGTGCCCTAAGGATCTTGCCGAGCTTGATGCACAACATCATAAGCATGCAACAATATGAGGCATCACCATGAGGAGCAAGTTACTAAAGTAAAGGGGTAACAGACTGAAGATGGTCATTGAGTTTGATAATCAAGGAAATCTTGTTGGGAAGAACCGCTTTTGTTTTGTGTCATATCTAGGGGTTCTAACTGTTGCAAAACAAATGAAATTGTAGAATATTGGCATAAAGTTGATCCAAGAAAGAAAGAATTAATATGGAAGGAATGATGTGTGAGATATTATCATTTACAATTTTTTAAATTTTGTTTATAGTTCTAGTTTTAAGAATATTTCATTAAGCATATGATATTTTGCAGAGCATATTTGATCTGGATGAAAAACTGCATGGTAAAAAGGTGATGCAACAGTGTGGTAGGGTACTAAGGAATTACATGACATATCTAACAAGAGAATACATATGAGGCGGTGGGAAATAGAAGAAGTCATCCACTAAGCAATAGATCTATCTTGACCCAAAGGTGTGGGATGTGTTTTTTTGCTAAGAGACAAATCTATGAATTCAAGATATTAAGGCTCACTCCTCATATTGAATTCATTGTATCACATATTTAACATATGTTTTGGACTAACTAGGCTATAAGAAATGCTCAAAGAGAAAGGTTTGCAAAGAATGTGCACAACCACACGATGGGACAAGGTGGCTATGCACATCTTCGCCAAAAGTTACTGCAAGCATCTTCTTCTCAAAAACCTACTCCTGGGACCGCTAAGTCCTCCACTTCTACTAAACCTCTACCTCACCATAATTTTTGGATAGTTGGGAGGCAAACCAAATTTAGAGAAATACCCGACCCCGCAACTACTGAGGGGCTGTAAAAATGGTAAAATTCAACCCTCAGAGCAATTAGTATTGATGCTTGTTATATTTTACTTACCAATTGATAATGATGATGATTAGAAGGAGCTCCACAAGCAAAGGGAACAAGGCAAGTTCACCTCTTAGGGAACAAGGGATGAATTGGTAGTTTCTCTAGGTAACCTCGAGCATCCTGGGTGTATTAGGATTGTGGCACTGGTATCGGGATAAGAGCCTTCTTTGGGCCATCAGAGCATAAGAGAAATGAAGGATTCTCAAAGAAGGTAAAAGTGATGATTGCAAAGGATATATGGGAAGCAACGAGAAAGTATCATTCTTCTCATACAGTACTTTTGGCTCCCTACTCTTCATATAAGGTGGACCCTCCTACGACAAAGGTGATTGGGAGTAATCCCTTTGACCTACCACCTAGCACGTCCACTATAAGTATATTCATGACATACCAGTCTTTCAATATTGTATGTTTAGTTATATATATAACACTATATGCAAATTTGTAGGGGTTGAGGCCATGTCGTATTAAATTACAAGAATATGTCATTGTTGTAGGTGAGGATTACCACCCCCTTGTAGGTGGCATGATTCATGGTGCTCCAATGCCCACCGATGTGGTTAGCGTGACTCCAAACTTGTCTACCCCACTCGAAAGCAGACTACACTGTCGTATGAACACCCCAAGTACGAGACGATAGGTAAAGAAAAAGGTGACGTGGTTGCATAGCCCAAAGTAGGAGTTGTCTATAGTGATGTATGGTAAATTTACATTGCATTTGTATCTATATATACATGACAATTGATATGACATTATATATATGGAGGAGATGGCACCTAAGAAACCTCTTACAGCTCATCCTCCACCTCCACCTCCACCTCCACCTCCACCTCCACCTCCACCTCCACCTCCACCTCCACCTCCTCCTCAATTACTGGGTTGTCTTACAAAGGACCTATTCAACTCGATAGGTCTTCAGTGCAGGGGTATGACATTATGGATATGCGAACATGAAGAATGACCACCTATGATGGTTTCTATTAAGGATGGTGTTGTACGTCAACCTCATGGTACTAGTATATTTCTGCAAGATGTTTTGAAGTTGTTTGGTTATGATTGGTTGAATACATTTGTGATAGAACTTTGGATATGGTGAGATGTTATATATCTATATACCTCATTTTATATATGTTGATTTATTTTCTTATATATTAATGCATACACGATATATGTTTTGCATCCACTTACATAGGGTTTGTATAGAGTTTTCACTGTCCCATGTGGCATTTCTAGTTCCATCATTAATTAGATGTGTGGTTAAAGACCATGCTTCAGTTACCCAATACTGCTCTACTACATTTAAATATTTTGATAAAGTATGTATAATGTTGAGTAAGTTTACTCACTTTGATTATACTTTTGACTTAAGAATTACATTTCATTGTGGATTTTGAGTTATATTTTGTTTTCCTTCTTATCACTTAAGAATAACCATCGGGTGTTATTGGTTATTGTCCCTGTGATGCTAACTATGTATTATCTAGATCCGAAGGGTGACAAAGTATACATTGAGGGACATGATTTGAAAAAGGCATTATTCACGTGTGTACATTTTTATATTTACATACGTTAATATATATATATATATATATATATATATATATATATATATATATATATATATATATATATATATATATATATTACATTACTTTTTACTAATGCAACTCATTGTGTTAGATTAACGTATAGGGCTATAAAAGAATTCAAGAAATCTGGAGGAAAGGTGGACAAAAAAATAAAGTGATAGTTTGGTAGAATGTTGAGGTAGTTTTCAGACTCCATTGCATATTTATTCCAACTATGCTTAATTTTATTTATTAACATTTTGTATGTTGAAATTTATAGTGTTCTATACAAGACAATGGTTGGGCATGCAGATACTACGTAATGCGGTATGTGGACATGATTGTCAGATATGGAGCACCATACATCAACAACATACAAAATGTAATTTGTATATAGTCTTGATCATCATAAGTATATGGTCTCATTAGATAATATAAAAATACCAAACATATTAATTATATATGTTATTCTCTTCACAGATGTATAAAACAAAAGACTTTAATACGCTAGAAAGCTATAACACATACAAATGCCCTATACAACAGAATAACTAGATGAGATATGAGAACAATGGGCACAAGACTTCATTAATGATGTCAAATTTAATTTTGATTGGGATTAAAGAATGAATTTTCTAAATTTGATGTCATTATTTCTATATATATGTGGTTCTTATGACTTCTATCAACTTTAAATTTGATGTGAGTAAATTATTGGTGCATATGTGAACGATGATATATATACATGTGTGTGAATGTGGAGGTGAATGAATAAATTGTGTTTTTAAATGTCATGGGTGGAATTGGTGTATATGTAAATGAAGTATCGCGTGTGTGAATGCATGAGAAGATGAATGAATAGAATTATGTTTACACATGTGATGAAATGGAATTAGAGAATGCATAGAATTATGTGTATGCTATATTTTTATTGAAGGTTTGGTGGTCTATTGTTAAGTTGGACTCACATGATGTTGTTAACCTACAGTTCAGAACTCTAGTTCCAAACTACATGTTCTGCATCCTACTGACCAGTTGGATAGCCGGTCTGCAATCCTGCTATTTAAAAAAACATAGTCATTGGTTGTTCCAGAAAACCGTCATTGTAGGTTTGGGTCATCAATTTTAGTCATATAATTGACATTAAAGACTAAACTAAAACGGCCATGCTGGGTTACACGTCATAGTCGTCAGTTTACTTGATTTCATTATCATTGTACCTCATAATCTTCAATTGTATGTGATGAAACTGATGACTTAAATTCTAATGAGGTGTGAGCTATTTTGAAAATCTATGACTTAGGTACATTTCCAAGTTATAAGTGTGACCTGGTATGACATTATGGAGTTGGTTGTTGCACTAGAACCGGTGTCAGTTTTTTTGAAAATCAACAACTTAGGAACCTTTACTAGTTTTAATTGTGACCCAATATGGAATTATAACATCGGTTATTGTACCTAAATTGACAACTCAGTCTCCTATGGGTGTCGGTTTTTTCAAACATAGCAACTGAGGCCATATCTCCATCATTGGTTTTTGCATACCCTAATAACTAATAACTTAGGTCTGTGACTATAGTGTTGTCCACTTAGGTGTTGGTTTGAAACTGATGTTATAGGGTCAGTTTAACTGATGCTAGAGGTAGTTTCTGTACTAGTGATGATTTATATGGAAGAGAGAGAAGGAGAAAAATCTAAGGGTATCTTTACCCTAAAGGAGCCTAAAGAGAGCCCAAGATCTTTCCCAACCTATTCCAAGTGGTCAAGGATATGATACAAAGCAAGGAACATCAAAGATGAGCAAGTTGAAGGTCAAGGTGCAAGGAAGAAGCCTCAACGTATCTATGGTACATAGCCATAGCCATGGTGCAAATGCTTCATGTCACAGTTGAAGTGCCAGTTTGAAGCTGCTAGCCACCAGTCCAGTGGTGACCCACCACCCCCATGGGGACCGAAGTCTACCATGCCCGTGGTTACTACCACGATTGTGGTACTGACCCTCCATAATTGCAAATTTATCTAACTTTCTCATCCAATTTTTACCTCGCTTATGTCCATCCACCACGGTAATAACCCCACTCCACCATGGCCATGGTGACCCAAACAGTCGTGGTGGCCAACAACCCTACTATATTTCCTGCACTACTCTACCCAAAATGTCCCCACTTAACCTAATGCTTCCCCACTACCTATATATACCTAGGTGGCGGTTGTAGCATGATGTTACATCCCCTTGGCATTCATTTATACCCCCATTAGCATTCAAGACCTCTCACCTACCTCCCATCTACCACCCACTCCATTTCCACCTTCTCCCACCTCAAAACCCTAGTTTTCTAGGGTTTCCACCACTAAACCTCACCTTTCAATGCCGTTTACCTATCTTGGAGGGAGGTGCTCGAGCTACAACATCTAGTAGGTGAAGAATGAGGAGCTTTGGTGGATTTCTATGGCCATCTTATTCTTTCTCATTTCTCTTTTTCTATTTTGTTTGGTCATGTGTAGCTAAGCCCCCTTAGTGGGTTGTTTGGGGGGATTAAACGTTACTTTAATACCATGTTCAGGGAATATAACTTGTAATGAACATATTTTTGTTCTATGATGATTGTCTCTTTCTTATATTTTCTACTTGTGCATGTGCCTATAAACATTGTTTGCCTATTGTTGGATGCTTGAAAACACCTAGATTCTAGGGGGGAAATGAATTGTATGTGGCTATCTTAGGAACTGCTCCTAAGTCCAACTAGTGGATCCCTAGATAACACCTTATATTCCTATATACAAATCTCTTCTCCTAAAACTAGGTCTGAGATCTAATTGGCTAGTGTAAGAGTGACTAGTGCAATTGTCTAGAGTTTTCTAAAGGCTAGGTGTGAGTAACATGAGGTGAAATACCCTAATCCCTACTCCCTATTCCTACCCTTGGTTGTCAATTTCCCTAATAACACTTACCTTAGAAACATACACTTGCTTATTCCTAATTGAATTACACCTAAAACCTAGTTCAATTGAGTCTCATAAGGTTGGATTAGGTGTGCAAGGGTGTAATTCCCCTACACACACTCCATACCACCCATGGCCAACTAGTAGTTTAGGATAATTCGATAGCACTTATATTATTGTTTGGTCTGGAAATCTAGGATGAAAAGATAGAATTTGCATGTTATATCATCCCTCAACTTTGTTTCATCTAACATTCCCCCAAACGTCCCACACTTCCCATAACTTGCTAAAACCTTATTTGGCTTTCTTGCTAGATCATGCTTGCTTAGTTGCTTAGTTTAATTACTCTTTAGTCAATTGCCTTATTCTTGGTAGTTAGTCCTTGATAGAATAGTTAGTGCATCTTTGTGCTTTCTTAATATAGATAGTGGTAGATTAGGTCTCTAATCGCTTTAGCATCTTAATTGCTAGTCTAGTGTAGTCTTGTACTCTTTCCTAAGTAGTTGTTTTCATTATTAATTAGAATTTCTTATTTAGGGTTAAATTAGGGTTTTGCTTGTTTAGTTTCCTTTCTTTCCTTCTTTCTTGAATACTTAGAGTAAACAAAAACAAACCAACTATAAAACCTAAAATACCTAATCTCCACTTTAGGAACATATCTACATTAACTAAGCTCTAGTACTCCCTCTCTCCCTGTACATTGACCCTTATCTTGCCCCTTGCCTTTAACATGATCCTGTGTGCTTGTCGATGAAGTGTGATTGGTGTAAGTGAGTGTATTAGACTTGGTCCTTATAGATTCAAAAGATCCAAGTGTGTGAAAATGCACCAAGCTTTTTGGTGTTGTTTTCGAGGAGAAAGACAATTGGCCTAACTAGTTATTGTCTCTTTGCTTTTCCTACTGCCCTCATCATTTCTATTATGTATTCTTTGTGTTGTTTTTGCATCTTGGCTTGCTAATTTGTGTTCTTTTGTTTGGTTGTGCTTTATGCATGTTAGAAGAAACCCTTTGAAGTCAAGATGGTAGATTAAGATGCACGAACCCCTCAAATTCCTCAACCACCCTACATGATGAAGATATTGGCAGAAATGGTAAATCTCATGAATATTCATGTGGGAGGTTCTTCAAATGACTCCACCAACTCCATGGAGGCTCTTGTGAATATGTGCAAGTTCTACAATCCTATGGATTTCAGAACAATTATGGCTCCATGTCAAGCTCTTACACTTCAAAATGGATAAATCATCCAAACTTTTCATGAGAGCAACAAGGAGACCAAGAGTCAAGAAACAACTCCATGTTTGAAGAAGAAGTTCTTGTGAAGTTAAGAATCCTTGATGAAGTGAAGAGAGAGGCTTCCTCCCATGGAGAAACTATTAATTGGCTTGATAAAAGGCTAGATCATATTCCCTTTCACTTTCCCAATGTGAGGAGGGAATACTCCTTTCCCAAACCATGGCCGACCCAAATAGTAAAAATGGTTCTATGGGTGTTCGTCGAGGCATCTATGCTCGACCACAAGGGTAAGTATATACCTTGCAACAATATCAACCTCCCTCCAACCCTTATGCTCCACCAGCTCCTCAACCTTTTTACAACTTCCAATACACCTCACAAACACCACCACAATATCAACCACAAGAGTCACCCCCATACCAACCACCTCCAAAACGACCATCCTACATCCTTCAAAATCCTACTACACCAAACCAAAGACCACCACCACCACAACCATCAAATTCCCCCCTCCTCTCCATGAGAAAGTGAAGATGGTTTCAGTATTGAGGTGTGACAAGGTTGTTGAGAAGTTGAATAAGGGAGGGAAGGAATTTGATAAAGATCATGATGGAGAACCCCTTTTTGGAATGTCCTAGTGGGAGTGCCACATGCACTAGAGATTTTTACGTACCACCTCATGTTGAGAGTGACAAAGGCAATAGTAATTTTTCATTCAAACTCCTTTTGAAGCAATGATACCAAGTGCCCTATCAATCTAAGAGAATGCCTAGTGCAATAATAATTCTAAAGTCCCATTGAATTATGAAAAGATAATATATTGTGTCCCAACTTCCTCTGAGATGACACCATCAAGTGTCCCAATCGCCGATCCAAGACATCCTAATGTGATATTTCAAGGTTCTCAAGTGTCCAATATGATTGAGACCCCTCTTTGATGCCTATAAATATGCATTCCTCAAGGGAAAGCAAAACTATGGCACAAAATTTCTGAAGGTCTTAAGGTTGATTAAGGTAAACACCTTATTGTTTAACATCATTAAGCAAACCCCAACTTATATGAAGTTCGATAAGGGTGCGTATACCTTCAAGAAGAAGATAAGAGGGAAGCTTCCTTAGGGGCTCATCTTGAATGAGTTGAAAAGTTACGTTGATGAGGATTCTTACTTTGAGATTTATGATAATGATCCAAAAGGAGAGAATAATGAAGAAAAACACTTGAGAATCTTAGATGACTCTAGGGAGGAAGATCAAGTAGTGAAGGAATTCGAGAGGATATCCTATGATGAGGATGGAAACATTTTTCTTTTGGATAATGGTTGATTGAATCAAGAACAACAAGCCTGACTGAAGGCTCTAAATTTAGTGCTAGCGGGAGGCAACCCACTTGGTTTGAGACTTTTTTTCCTCAAAACCCATGTCGTCTTGTTATGCTTTGTTTTTACACATTCCAAGAAATGCACACCCACACTATACTTTTTGGTTTCTCTATTTATGAATCATGTTAGTACAAGAACAATGGTGGAAGGATGACACATGAAGGATCCTACCAAAAGGAAGATCAGAATTGAAGAAAAGATTACAAAATAGTGAAAAAGCTACATGAAGGAGTACAACACGGTCATTACACACAACACGGTCATGTTGTGGCATGCTAGAAATGTTCTGGTAGTATGGCTTGCTCACCTAATGCATGTTGATCTCACCCATCACTTGGCAGATGTCTACCATGACTTCATACCCTCTTCCCTATCATTCTAAACTTCTATTTCATGATGAAGATGGCATGATATATTAGTTTGCGGTAGTAGGGTGGTAAGCCCTTCATTTACCTCATTTTTCTATACATTCCTTGTTCTAAAGTTCTGCTGAGATGATCAAATAGTCTAACTAACTCTTATACTTGTCCATCCATACTTTGTGTGATTTCTTTACATGCATGCATACCGTGTAGTTAAATTTCATGCATTTTGTGTAATTTCTCAAATTTTTTTGCTTTACATGCCATGCATTGCATTTTATGTAGATTTTGGTAATTTTTGCGTGATGTATCTAGGATTTACATGATTAATGCTTTCCATTCCTTAAACGTAGGATTAGATGTGATTGAATGCATGCAACATTTTGGCCAATTTTGCCCAAATTCAGAATTTCTTGCCTAAAATCATGTTTTGACTCGATCTCTACTTAATGAATTGAAATTGTTGATCTTTGACAAATGCATGCTACATTCTTACGTTCTATGGCTAAAAAGTCTTAATTGTTGACTTTCTACATGTGAATCACTTCTCTCATATTTGTGCATTGTTTGGCTTAATTATGATTTGGGCAAGCTATATATGCTTAGGGTTTGTGGAATTCCATGGTAAAAGTATGAATTTCATGTTGTTCACTCATTTGGTGTGACATAATTTGATGAAGTGTTAGAATAATTTTCATGCAGGAGATCTTATGTTGACCCCCATTTACTGTACTTTTCTTTCATCATCTTCTTACCTCTCCTCCTCATGAAAGGATGCCAAAATGCATATATTTAGCCTTGGCCACCTCCAAACTTTGGGATAGCCATATCTATATCTCCCTGCTTCACTCTCACCACCGTATGCCCTATCTACACCAACAACAAAGAAAATATAAAAATGCAAAAAGAAAATAAAAGATGCTTCTATCAAATAGCATCTAAATAAAGAAAAGATGACCGCTCCTATATAATAACACTTGAATCTCTTACCGCAACCCTTCTTCCTTTTGCATACCCATTGAGCAAGGAAACATCAAACCTAGATCACTTCACCCTTTTTTGCATCCATGTGGGTCATATAGTTCGATTTGAAGTATGAAATTGAATGCATGAAAAAAAACACCACTCCTAGTCATCATTGATTATCGCCATCACGAAATGATCTAATCAGAGCTACATGAAGGCCATATGTATTAATTGTGCATTCTATGTACTATATATGAAGCTTGTATGATTAGTGTTAGAATCATGATTGGATTGTGAAAAGTGAAGAGGAGAGAGGTGGGATACATGTACTTAGTCATCGTTGAGTCCATTTAGTCAATATACATCTGTTGCAATGCATTTGTCATTCCTTATTTGTTGAAAAATTAAAGAGTGGTTGAATTGAAGAATACTTGAGGACAAGTATGTTTTAAGTTTGGGGTGGTGATGCAGTCCTATATTAGCGCTTCATCTTGTGTCTTATTTCACTTCAATCACATATACAACTATTAGATTACATGTTATTTCCCTCTATATGCATATTACTATAAAATGCACTTATAGATGTTCTTTGCATCATTTCAGGTACTTTTACCATGATCTAGATGGAAGAAATAGAAGGAGGAGAATATAAGGGTTTCTTTACCCTGAAGGAGCCTAATGAGATCCCAAGATCTTCCCCAACCTATTCTAAGTGGTCAAGGATCAGCCCAAACTAAGGAGCATCAAAGATGAGCAAGTTGAAGGTCAAAGTGCAAGGAAGAATCCCCAACATGGTCAGACACATGGCCATGACCGTGGTACATATACTCCATGTCACAGTTAAAGTGCAAGTTTAAAGCTGCTAGCCACCAGGCAAGTGGTGACCCAAGTTCACCATGCCCATTGTGACTACCAAGACCGTGGTACTGACCCTCCAGAATAATGAATTTTTTTGACTTTCTTGTCCAATTTCCACCTCACCTGTGGCCATCCACCATGGCCATAATCACCCCACTCCACCACGTCTGTGGTGACCAAATGGTCGTGGTGGCATGCAACCCTACTGTATTTTTGTACTACTTTACCCAAAATGCCCCCACTTAACCTAGTGTTTTCCCACCATCTATATATACCTAGGTGACGATTGTACCATGAGGTTACACCCCCTTGGAATTCATTTCTACCCCTCTTAGCATTCAAGATCTCTCACCTACCTCCCATCTACCACCCACTCCATTTCCACATTCTGCCACCTCAAAACCCTAGTTTTCTAGGGTTTCCACCACAAAACCTCACCTTTCCATGCCATTTACCTATCTTGGAGGGAGGTGAACGAGCTATAGTATCTAGGAGGTGAAGAAGGAGGAGCTTCCATGGATTTCTATTGTCATCTTCTTCTTTCTCCTTTCTCTTTTGCTATTTTGTTTGATCATGTCTAGCTAAGCCCCCTTAGTGGGCTGTTTGAGGGATTAAATGTTACTTTTTGATACCATGTTGAGGGAATATAACTTGTAATGATGATTGTCTCTTACTTATATCTTGTTTTCCATTTTTCTACTTGTGATGTATGCCTCTAAACATGGATTTCTTGGTGAATGATGCTTGAAAATGCCTAGATTCTAGGAGAATGAATTGTATATGGATATCTTAGGATTTTCTCCTAGGTCCAACTAGTAGATCCCTATCTAGCACCCTATCTTCCTATATACAAGTCTCTTCTCCTACAACTAAGTATGATATGTAAGTAGTTAGTGTAAGAGTGATTAGTTCTATTGCCTAGAGTTTTCTAAAGGCTAGGTGGTGAGTAACACGAGGTGAAATACCCTCATCCCTACTCCCCATTCCTACCCTTATCTCTAAATTGCCTTAATAACAGTTACCCTAGTAACCTAGGTTTGATTGGTCGTATTAGAATTACATCTACACCCTAGTTCAATTGAGTCTCATAAGGTTAGATGGGATGTGCAAGGATGTAACTTCTACAAACACTCCATACCACCCATGGCTAACTAGTAGTGTAGGGTAATTCAATAGCACTTATCTTGTTGTTTTGTTTGGAAATCTAGGATGAAAAGATAGAATTTGCATGTTATAGAATCCCTCAACTTGGTTTCATATAATATTCTGCAAACAATCAACACTTCCCATAACTTGCTAAAACCTTATTTGGCTTTCTTCCCAGTTCATGCTTGCTTAGTTGCTTAGTTTAATTAGTCTTTAGTCAATTGCCTCATTCTTGGTAGTTAGTCCTTACTAGTATAGTTTGTGCATATTTGTGCTTGCTTAATCTAAATAGTGGTAGTTTAGGTCTCTAATCTTTTTACTGTCTTAATTCCTAGTTTAGTGTAGTCTTGTACTCTTGCTTAAGAAGTTTATTTCCTTCTTAATTAGAATTGCTTGTTTAGGGTTAAATTAGGGTGTAGCTTGTTTAGTTTCCTTTCTTGCCTTCTTTCTTGAATCCTTAGATAAAAAAACCAAACCAACTTTAAACCCTACAAACCCTAATCTCTAATTTAGGAACATAGCTATGTTAACTAAGCTCTACTGCCCCCTCTCTCCCTGTGGATAAACCCTTATCTTTCCCCTTACCTATACTACAACATGACCCTGAGAACTTGCAGGTGAAGTTTGATGGCCTAAGTGAGTGTGTGAGACTAGGTCCTTATAAATTTAAAAGATCCAAGTGTAAGAAAACGCACCACCAACCCCCCATAATCACGACCTAGAGAGCCAAATAGGTCCTTTATTGGGTGTGGTTGGAAGTGTTGGTGGCCCAGGCAAAAGCTCAAAGGCGTCCAAGCTCCAATTTGTGGCAACGACATCCAAGCTCTACAATAGTGGTGTCCAAGCTCCAAGTTGTAAGCGATGGAGGCATCCAAGCTCCAAGAAGTGGCATCAGAGAGCTCCAGTGGATGGAAGCGACGTCAGAGAGCTCTGATGGACGTTGATGGTGACAAGTAGTAATAGTAGCAGTGATGGAGGCAAGTAGCAGGAGAGAAGTGGATTGTGATGAAAGCTCGATCAGGGTGATATAACTAGATTTAGGTATATGTCCAACGATGAAACAAAGAATGGGGGGAAGAAATTTTGTGGGTGATATTAAGTGGGACATTGTCATTAGTAATATGTAAAATTGAAAACTATGTACTTAGTTTTCTATTTGATAGAGAGAAATGATGACAGAGGTAGTCCTATCTTGTCATTTTCTTTGGGAAAAATTGACGACTATGCCCCTTATCCTACTAAAAAATCTCAACCTCATTAAGGACTTAGTCATCATTTGTGGAGAGAGAAACCAAAGACTAAGGGATCACTTGGTCATTAGTTTGCTAATAGAAATCGATGCCAGATGCCCTTATCCAAACTAAAAAAAACCAACCTCGGTCATTAGTTGTTTCTTGACAAACTGACACTAGAAAGAAATTTGGGGGAAAATATTTTTGCAAGGATGTGGAGAAAATACTCTGTCATAAGTTTCTCGACATCAAAACAGACACCGAATATACAATTTTTCACAGTTCATAAGACTTACAATGCCGGTCTTGCTACTAGAAACTAGATAGAAGTATTTTGTAGGAAAAATTTATTTTGCGCGAAGGTGTGTGTCGCCGATCCTTATGAAGTCGAAAATAATCTTAAATTGTTGGAGGCAAATTTTTTTCCTAAAAAATTGTATTTCACGGGTTATCTAAGATGCCATTTTCATTAATAAGAGACTTACATTATAGAAAAAGTGGTATTCATGTCTTTTCTAAATTGGCAGGAATTGACCAGTGATGATGGTTGAACCAAGGTTCTTTTATCTATGGTGTCAGTTTTTATGAGGAATCGATATTAGGAGAAGTGACATTAGAGGTGAGAAATGTACTAGTGTTCATAATATTAAAGGGACTCAAAGAGGCCTGCATATTGAACTTAGGAGATCAGAACTACTAGAGACTATTACAAACTGAAATATATCAGCTAGGTCTAAGAAAATAGTTCATTAAGTGATCAAATCAACACAAAAAATTTAAAATTGAAAAAGGTAAAGTGGATGAAATATGGATACTTTATGGTATCAAATTCACCATAATGTTAACTCATGTATGAATTTTATCTAATTAATATAACTTATCTAGTATCTTTAGATTAAGTTTTAGTTTTTACTATATGCTTTCGTAGTATATTACACCATTTAGCCTAATTATTAATCCACTTTCACATTATACAGATAAATGATAAGATTTTTATGTTAGTTGATACTTCATAGTAGTTAGCCAACTTTCCCAGTTCAATCTAGACTTTGATGATAACAAAAAAGCAAACTAGTAACCCCACTTTCACAATAGTTAACAACATAACATCTATTCATATTGATCAACCATAAATAAGGCAATAAAGCTTTTCTCCTATAAAAATATGAAAGAAAAAGATAAACCATATTGAATCAAACATAAACATGCATATAATTAATAGAGGGCTACTGTCACTTACTAAAAAATGAGAATTTTAGCACCTCATGCTCAACATAGAAACAAAGGAAGGAGATGAGGAAGAGAAAGCTATATAAAACTCATATAATATAGTGCAAGGTTTCTCTGGTGTGTTTGTCTCCTCTTTAGGAGTTGGTTTCTTCAACGAAGACCAATGAGATGGCCTTCACATGACATATCATGCTCTCTGGCGAGATGCCTCCTTGTGCGTACCCTCCTTGTGTTTATATAGGAAGAATAAGTGAATTACTTGTTTAATAAGTCACCAGACATGTCTTTGTTAAATCTTGGCCATTAGAGAGAAATTGGTGCCACAAAATTTTTCAATTTTTTGCAACTTAGGACTTTTGATCTAGGTGCTACCGATATCGCTCGATGGTACTGAGAATTCTTTTAGCGATTCTCTTTCACCTCAACTAAATTTGTATTCTTTATATGTCAGTTCTCGTCATTATCATGTCAATTCCACCGACACTAGTTGGTGATATCAACTTTCTTCTATTTGTTCTTATTCATATATATAATTAACCAACAATGTATTACATAAATAATAAGATAAAACAATTTTGGGCCAAATATATGAAAAGTAGATATTATAGATGCATAAGAGTTATTTTGGGCATTTTAGAAAATTGTACACAAAACACATGAATATGAGAGAATCCTCAATAAAATTGTTTGTATTAGCCTCAATTTTGGTGGAAAAACTATGTGTATCAAAATCTTCAAAGCGTAAATGTTGCTCGACCTCGAGTAATATTGGTATGGATTTGGTTGAACAGTCAAAAGAGAGACACAAATATGGACTTGATCATTCTTATTACCTCGACTCAATAGTCCCAAACTAGTCATGTCCAAACACAGAGCGCATAGCTACTATATAGGCACTCAATTAAGAAAACCAAAACATCAAAATTAGTTCGCTTAACATATAAGCCAAAATAGAGAGATATCATGGGAAGTATGAGTTGTGCTGAATGTAACACAGGAACTCCCTATCTACACTATCCTATTCAATAATTTCATCAAATACAGATGTAGTTCCCTAAATATAATTGCAAAAAAAAACAGTGGCCTACCATGTTTAACAGTGGATGGATGAAATGAGTGACAATAAATAGAAATCACACATAATCCTAACAATTTATGCAATACAATAAAATAATGTACCTAGGTGATGGATGTAATGAAATTGAATGTATCCTAAGGCCTACTATTTTAGGTGGAATGGTAGATATAATGAATGCATCATCCTAATGACGAGGTGGAAGGTGATTTAGCATAGAATTCCACAATCTATATTTTATACAACATGCATGTTTTAAGACCCCTGACCTGTATTTATGGTTAACAATGCTTAACTAACTTAATTGGGTGGTTAATTCCTTAATCAAACCCTAAGTAATGATTTTATATCATAAGAAAAAACTAAGTTTCAAATTTGTTCAAATTTGGACTTTGTTTGCTTAAGTTTTGCAATATATGTGCTTATATGGACCTTTGTTAATTTTCCCATTTCTAGGGTTTTATCTGTAATTTTCACACATGCATGTTGTGCTTTATACTACTATTCATAATGTTTGATATACTTGCACCTATGGATGCCTACATGCACCATCAGATTGTTTGTTCTTTCCCTCTAGGGTTGAGAACTTATGGTTTCTCATCTGAGTGATGATTTTCTTGAGTATGTTAGGAATCCGATGGTATCACCTAGTAGGAGAATGATTTGATGGTTTCTCGTTGTGGTAGAAGGTCTTATGGGTTTCAGTTGAGGTCCATAATCTGATAGTTACCATGGTTGAAGCACACAATCTGGTGGGAGATCAAACCTTGCAAAATGGCCAAGTAAACCCTAGAATCCGATGGATTTTCTAATGACACATGTGCATAATCCGACGAGTTCTCTGACAATGCATCTTGGTGATTTCACTAAGGCATGAACTAATGGAAAAATATGGTAAAGATCTGATGGATGTTTTGACATGCATGGATAAGATGGATTTCAAGTTTTGACACACAACAAGACAGTTTTTCAACCTTTTGACCACCCTTCTCTCTCTTCTTGGATATATATACCCTCCACCTCTCTCTAAAATGAACCATTTACACCCATATCCTGTTCTTGCTTCTAGAGATACCCTAGACCATAATCTTGTGAAGGGGAAGCTCTTGGAGGTCGAAGCTTGGAGAGATCATGGATGCATGTTGCTCTAGAGTTTGGATCAAGCTTCTCTAAGGATGTTTGAAGATTCATAACCTAGTTTCTTTCCTGAAGCTAGTAAGATATCCTTCTCTACCCTAGTTTCCTTGATGTTTTCTTTCTTCACTCCTCATCCATGGGTGTAACTCTAGAAGTTCTTGATGGAATGTCATGCATGTGGTTGAAGAGACTCTTTCCTTCTCCATTTTGCCCTAGATCTACCTTGTTCTTGAAGAGAGGTGCTACCTTGGAGCTTTAGGAGTGCAAAGTTAGGGTTTTTCTTGAGTCACCTTGTTGTTTGAACGTTCACCTTCATCTTGAGGTGAGTTATATAATTTTCATATGGTTTCTTGCTTTCTTTTGAACTTGTTCCATATAAACCTTTCCCCAAAACTTGGTATTATGTAAAGAAATGATCTTATGTGCATTACCTTACTTACATACATTGTATATGTGAGTTGTTTAACTATCCTTATATCATATAAACGTTCCTTCTAGTATGGACATGGACTACCTTGGTTTTGGTGGTATGAAACAAGGTCTGCTTAGTGTAAAGAAGTGGTCTTTACTTAGTGTAGAAATTGTTGGTTTTACTTGGTGTTGGATGGATAGTGATACTTAGTCTAGATGGATTTGTCTTTCCCTTGAAACAATGTTTTTTTAAGTATAGGAAACAATGATATTGATTAGTGATCTGAATAAGTGACTCCACTTGGCCTCTAAACCGATGGCTTTTACTTAGTGCTGAAAATGATAGTCACACTTAGTCTCAAAATTGATGGTTCAACTTGTCCTTAAAACAATGGGTATTAAAGAATAGGAGATGATGGTGTTACCTAGAGTGAGAAATATCAATACTAATTAGTAAGTGAACTAATGGATATGTTACTAAATAATCTAATGGTTAAGTAAATGAGTTGATGAACCAATGGCTTGATTTGGTTAAGTGCTTTGATGACCTGATGGCTTTGATTTTGGTTAAGCGTCTAACGATCCAAAGGTTTTTTTATTAAGTATCCAAATGATCCGATGGTCTTGTTGTTGGCTATGTATTCTGATGAACTGATGTGTTCAATTGATAAATATAATGATATTTCATCTAACACTTAATATGATGGTTTTGCTGTCCACTAATGATCCGATGACTATCTTCTGTGGCTCCAAATAAATTATGATATCAAGACACAAAATTCGATGACTACTACAGTAAAGGGAGCAAACTTTAACATGTGGAGCAACTAATTACAAATGTGCGAGGTTTTTGTTAGAAATCATAGCTGTGCCACTTGAGGTTGTAGGTAGAGAAATAGAAGAACACACCAACGATACAAAAAAAATTGACAAAGAACTATGTATACATTCACCTGGCGGTCTATTTATTCCACTTTTAGAAGACTAGATTTTTCAGTCTTTGATGGAAGGGCCACTGTTTGTGAAAGAATCTGAGCAAACAAATAGATTAGATTTTACACTTTGTTAGTTCTTGGCCGACTGATTAGTGATTACTAGTACATCAGAGATAGAGATTGCAGTTCATTGCCAACTAATTAGTTCTGAAGATGAAAGCTTTGATGATTGAGATCTAATGTCGAGAGCTCAGCGGGGCCAGGTGGATGATGTATGGATGGATAAATGACAATGTGGGCGTGTCTTTGTCTGTGTCTGTGTATGTTTGTATAACAAATACCACTGCTGTCTGAGTGCGTACGTCCTTCCTTCGTCTGTCAAACAACAAGTGGCACTACCCATCCGCGTGGAGTACTAGCACGTGGGTATGAATTAATCAATGACGAGATGGAAATATTAGGGGTTTTTTGGATTGAATTATGGAAAATGTTCCATAACCTATTTGTACCTGATTTTAAATTTGGTTTCCACTCCCAAATAACTGGACTCAATAAAATGCACTATTTTTAGTGGACTACACTAATAATAAAGATACGAGAGAGGTGAAAAAAAGTATGAAGAGATGAGAAATTATTTTACTTATAACTTTTGAACCATAATGAACTTTTTGATGAAATAAAAACATTGAATTCCTTCTAAAAATGCATTCATATAAATTAACGTTGACATATATTCATGAAAAAACCAAGTATAAAAAGATAAGAAAATGAGTGTTGTTATATATGTATATGTATATATATAAATTATTATATATATGCATATATATATAAATTATTAATTACAAAAACATATATACAATACTTTTTTTACAAAAAAATATATTGAAAATATGTATCTCATTAAAAAAATTAATGTATAAAAATATGAAAATGAGTATTGCTATGTATATATGTATATATCTGTAAAAATGAGTATTATTCAAAAAAGTATGTAAAATACTTATTTTTGTATAAAAAATTAAAAGTATGTACGATCTCATTAAAATATTGTTATTCTAAAATCAATACCGCATTGGGGATAATACTCATTTTAGAATAACGAAATAATCCAAAATGAGTATCGTATCATTTTGGTTCATTTTTATGTCATTATTTTTTTGAAATTTATGTTGTGCTTTATTTTATAGGACAATACCTATTTAAAATATAAAGAATTAAAAATAAGTACTATCAACTATATTTCATTACTCATTGTAATACTCATTTAAAAATACAATGACATCAAAATTGAGCATTATATCAAAATGAGTAGTATACTAAGAACAAGGAAATGCAATACTTATTTTTAAATTAGCGTGTTATCTAAAAAATGAGTATTACTCTAATATACAATAATCATATTTATATTTTGTATAAATTTGTTAAAAAATGTCAAACTATTGTTGGATTTTTATAAGGATTTCAATGATTTTTATTTCATCATAAAATTTATTTTGGTCTAAAAGTTATAAAAAAAATAAGTTTCTCTCTCCTAATTGATCTATTTTCTAGGCTCTTTTCTTTAACATGCTTTTCTCTCACCAGGTCTACAACTGTGCTTGGCATACGATCGTAGTAGGTTTATTTGCTGTAGGTAAACTAACCCGTAATATGTTAATTTTGTGTAAGATGACTTTTTTTTGGAGCAACGACAAACAAATTTGGTGGTAAGATGACCGTCACTCGGTGCCCATGTAAGAAACAATTAATTTTTCATATAAATTCTGTTATATCCTACACGTAAACATACAATTATCAAGAGGTCGGTTAAAGGGTGTTGTAGGAAATAAACATCCGCGACAAATAAACTTATTTCTAGCCACAAGGATTTCAACCGGCACATTGTTACAAGATTTCCTATTAAGTTAATCATGACGTATCGACACGCCATTACAAATGCAAGTTAAAATTCCGATAATGATTGTTTGCTGGGGTGGAACGACACACCAAATGCAGCATGTATCATTACTTATAAGGTCAGACGTGCTTTTCACATGTCAGTGTGAGTAACGCCGGCAGTCAGCCTCACCGCATCCTCCTCCAGTGCCACCTCTTTGATTTTAGTTGACAATGTATATGCATATGGGATTGACAGAGCATAGGTGAAAAAGTGATGCCAAAAAACCAAAATAGCGTGTTTGAGCATTTTAATTACCAAAATGACATGATTCAAAACTTAATTCCCAAAATGGAAAGTTTCTGACACAATACGCCCCCAAAGAGGATGTATTACTCTTAGTGGAGACAATATGTCATATAGGTAGACGTATTACTATTATAAAAAAGCAATAAGTCGCCAGTGAGGATGCATTGTCTCCAACAGAGCAATGCCTCTCCACCGAGGATGTATTTTTTTAAATTTTTTTACTTTTTTAATTATGATACCTTGTACGATACATATATATATATATATATATATGTTAAATTGCTAAATGAACATAATCTACATTAACTTATATACAATTAACCATATATGTTAATAATACCTAAACATAATAAAATAATAGTAGAATATTATATTTTGTTAATATATAATATTTATAATATAGACAGAAGTATTTAAAATGAATGGATACAATGCTAAAATTATATAATACAATTTAAAATTATAGATATAAAACAAATATATACATACATACATATATACACATAATATATATATATATATATATATATATGTAGACTTAGAAAAAGGAAAAAGACAACTAATATAGAAACATATACCATAAGTTGATATGCACAATCTATATATATGTGTATAAATGGGTGTGTGTGTGTTTTTATATATATATATAAACATATATATATATATATATATATATATATATATATATATATATATATATATATATATATATATATAGAGAGAGAGAGAGAGAGAGTCAGGCTAGAATATACTCGAGTGTACAGATCGCACGAATACACTCAAGTGTGTTTGCATATCAAGACTATTTTTGTAAAATGTAAACCATTGATCTTCACCGTCATACTATAACTAGGCTGCATACAAATTTTGAGTCCATTTAGATAAGTGTAAGTCACTCATCCAAGGACAACAAAATCGATGCGCGAAACTAATTTGAAAGGCATAATTTTTGCGGTCTTTATAACATGACCTATAAATGTCCAAATATGCTCAAATTTTGTGTATGAGCTATTCACAAGATGTTTAAGAAGATCAACAGATTATATTTTTGAAAAAAATATTGTATCATAAAAAACTACTTGAGTGTAATCTGCTCCAAATACACTCCAGTGTATTCTAGCCTGACTATATATATATATAAATATATATATATATATATATATAAATATATATATATAAATAAATAAATAAATAAATAAATAAATAAATAAATATATATATATATATTTATTTATTTATTTATAAGGACCGTGACCTCCATTTTGGGTTTACCCTGTTTGCTTTACCTAAATCTTGTGTTTAGATGGTTGCTTATCACTTGAGTTGTGATTAGGGTTCTATTTGTGCCTTGTTTAGAAGTTGAGGTGCAACTTGCAATTTACCCAAATTCTAGGGTTGGTGTGCAAGTTTGTCACCTTAAGAGATATATTTCTCTCTCCTTGCATCCTCTAGGGTTGGGAGGATGGGTTGGGAGCCTTGCTTGGTTTGCTTTGAGCCTTGTTTTGGTTTGTTGAAGCTTAGGCTTGTTGTTGGGCTTTCTTGGGCCTTGTTTGAGCTTGGTGCCGCCTCCTTGCTTTGTGTGTCGGGAAGGGTGTGTCAGCCAAGTGTGTACTGGGTATAAGTGTATCGGCCAGGGTTGCATCGGCCAAATGGTGTATCAGCCATGGCACCATGATGGGCGATACACACCCTCCTGACCTAGCCTCGTTTGTGTCACCCTTCTTTGGACAAGTGGCCATTGCTTTGCTAGTTGGTGTCAAGTCATGAGCATGTGGCTTGGGATGCTAGCAAGGTGGCATAGTTTGGACAAGTGGTGGTTTGGGCGAGCACATGTGGAGCAACCCCCTAGTGGACGCCCACTTAACCCCCTTGCATATATACCCCCTTCTTTGCTAGCTTGGGATCCCTTTAGCTCTTTAGTTGCTTCCCTTCTTTCTTGGTGGCTGATATCTCCCCTTGGTAGAGCTTGATGGCCGATCTCCTTGGTGGAGTCTTCTTCTTCCTCTAGTGGTGGCTGAAACCCTAGATGTGCCTTGCTCCTTCTTCTCTTGTGGTAAGTATCTCTCCCTTTCCTTGGCATCTTCTTCTTCTTCTTCTTCTTCCTTCTCTTCGGCCATGGTGGTTACAAGTTGTTCTTCTTTGTGTTGGCTGAAGGTGGTGCCTTGGAGCTTGGAGATTGGTGCTTGAAGCTTGGAGCTTTAGAGCTTGAGGCGGGTTACATAACTCCTACCCTAGATATATTACCTTCTCTTTATGTTGCTTGTTTATGTGCTATCTTGATTAGCCATGCTTATCTTGTTGGAAATATCTTTTCTCTAGTATGTACCCTTAACGTTGTGGGATATGTTGTCACAGTTATGTTGTTTAGATGTGTTCTTGGATCTTGTTGGACGAACCATTGGACTAGGGTTCCTTGGGAAAAGCCCCTCTCTCTTGGTTGTTGAGAGGTGAGCCTAGGGTTTCCTAATTCCATGGTGCGTGTAGTGTGTTCTTGGGGAAAAACCCCTTTCTTTCCTTGGTCTTGAGAAGTGAGCTCAAGCTTTAGTTGTGTGGGCAAAATCCCTCTCTCTTAGTTGTTGAGAGGTGAGTCTACACTCTAGTTTCTTGGGAAATACCCCTCTCTTACCATGGACTTGAGAGGTGAGCCGTTGGTTGGTGTTGACCTAGTTGAGGTTGGATGGATGGCCATTATGATGATAACCCACCTTGCTGCCCAATATGTGATGGAAGTTGTGCAAAACCCCTCTCACTTGGTTGTTGAGAGGTGAGAAAACTCTCTTGATCTTTTAGGGTTTGGTGGTTGTCTTGAGGTTGAAGATGACCAACCTGATATGGCCTTTGAACCCTTACCCGATATCCCTTGTTACCCGATATCTTTGACAACCCAAGATGACCTACTGATATCGTTCTGTGTAGGGTGGTGCCCTATATCCCTCTCCTAGGGTTGAGCTGGGTGATGAGTGCATACTCATTATGATTTTCAATTACCTTTTTGGAACAATTTAATATCTATTCCACATCTTTTCACCCTGATATGAATCATAATGCACAAAACTACTCAGTGATTCAATAATCAAGGTTTTAACTAAACACCTTTCATTTTATGCAGGTGTAGCAGGCAACTCCATGCAAACGGTCTCAAGACCGTTTGGATCCATGCGGTCTCAAGACCGTTTGCTGGAATACACAAAGAACAAGACGAAACCAGTTGCCCAAGAAGTCCACGCGGTCTCAAGACCGTTTGGTCCCATGCAGTCCCAAGACCGTTTGGTCCCATGCGGTCCCAAGACCGTTTGGTCCCATGCGGTCCCAAGACCGTTTGGTCCCATGTGGTCCCAAGACCGTTTGGTCCCATGCGGTCCCAAGACCGTTTGGTCCCATGCGGTCCCAAGACCGTTTGGTCCCATGCGGTCTCAAGACCGTTTGGTCCCATGCGGTCTCAAGACCGTTTGGTCCCATGCGGTCCCAAGGCCGTTTGGTCCCAAACGGTCCCAAGACCGTTTGGTCCCATGCGGTCCCAAGGCCGTTTGGTCCCAAACGGTCCCAAGACCTTTTGGTCCCATGCGGTCCCAAGGCCGTTTGGTCCCAAACGGTCCCAAGACCGTTTGGTCCCGTGCGGTCCCAAGACCGTTCGATGCAAGCGCAAGGATCGATTGAAGAACTAAGCCGCGCGACCACGCCAAAGCCAGGTCCGATCAAAGCAAGACCGTTTGGCGCTCAAATGACCTCCAAACCGTTTGATGCCCAAACGGTCTCAAGACCGTTTGGTGCCCAAGCGGTCTCAAGACCGTTTGGCGCCCAAACGGTCTCAAGACCGTTTGGCGCCCAAACGGTCTCCAAACCGTTTGGAGAAAATATTTCCAGCAACTTATCCAAACCGTTTGGGATCAGATCTGAAACTATAAATAGACCCCCAGGGTCCCCATTTCGAGGGATCGGTTCCGGACGCCGAGAGGCTGCCAGAGCACCACACCGATCAAGTTCCACTCCATCTACCGCTGGTGTTGCATCCAAGGAGGCCAAGAAGAGGAAGAAGACGGCGCAAGGAGCGCATCTTCTTCACCGAGCTGCATCCACCCTCTGCACCGAGCTCATGGCGGATCTATCTTTCTCTCCTATCCTTCTTGTATCTCGTATCATGAGCGAGTAGTCCTCTTTCGCTGGGGTGCGGGGACTAGCCCCGCTGCCCATGCAAACCATGTTCTTTTGTTAAACTTTCCAAGGCAATGTATATAACTCTTCATTTTGTCGTTTATCGTTAAGCTTGTAGGTTGGTTATGTGCGTGTTTTCATCTTTGTGCTCCCTATGTTGCGATAACTTCAATGCATGGGTTCCTATGTTGCGATAACTTCAAGGCATGGGTAGGAACGTCGTTTAGCATGTTTGACCCTTGACGATAACTTCCGATGGGTTCCTTGAGGTCGTAAGTGTATGATCCGCGAGGGGACGAGCCATCTAGTATTCGGTGACGCTTCTGTGCGCCTAACGCCTGTATAGGGGGTTCACAACCTTAGTTGGATTTTGCATCATATTGCTAAAACGTCGATGTTTGCTCGCATGTCACCTTCCTGCTTGTTTATCGGTTAACACAGCTGACTCCCAAACTAGAAATAGGATGGGATTTCATCGAGGTCGTAAGTGTATGATCCGCGAGGGGACGAGCCATCTAGCCTTCGGTGACGCTTCTGTGCGCCTAACGCCCGTATGGGGGGTTCACAACCTCCGTGGATTTCTGTATCTTCAGAGCCGTAAGACATGTGATCCGGATGGCGATGAGAAATCGGCTGCCTATGGTGATGCTTACGCGGACCTAACGCCCGTATGGGGGGTTCTGCAGCAGCTCTATTTGGAGTGTTATATCGTGCCTGGATTGTTTGCAAAAGAGTATGTTTGTGTGTGTAGCGGTGGTCAAACTCGGTACCATCCCAGCGGTTCCACATCATTGATCTAAACCCATCTTTTATTCCGCATTTACTTTCTTGCAATTAGTTTAATCAAACCAAAATCAACCAATTGTTCTAAATATTAGTTTTACTTGGGCTAGATCTAACTGACAAAGATTCTTAAAAACGTTTTCCTTTGGGTTCGATCCTCAACTATACTGCGATAAGATCCGTCCGCTTGCGGGTGGTATTGTTGCACTTGGTTTTGGTAAAAGCTCGGGGATATAAACCCCGAGTGAATTTGTTAGTGCATTCAAAAAGCCACATCAAATTCTGGCACCGTTGCCGGGGACAACGGAATCAGTCAGTCAAATCTAGTTCTTTTAAGACTAATCTAGGATTTTGTTTTCTTTTTGAAACTATCGCTCATCTACTTGACCTTTATTCTACTTCAAGGATCTCACTTTCAAACCTTTTCAAATTTCAGGTGCTCTTTGACGATTAGTGCATGCACCGTTCGGATAGTCTCGGACTGACTGCGAGCTTTGATCCCGAAATCGATAGAACCTTCCATTGTCAGATCCGAGAGAATCAAGCCAGAATGGCGCAAGAAGAAGAAGTAGCCCGAAGGGTGGCTCAAGCCATCAATGCACAGAGAGAAAGGTTCATGCAAGAAGCTAGAGCTGTGGTTCAACAGGAGATCTTAGCAGCACAAGCAGCAGCACAAGCAGCAGAACTTCAGAAAGACCTTAGAGAGTTCTCTATCCCAAAGGCCGTGAATGTCTATCATCCGGTGCAGCCTCCTCCCATCGAAGCTGCTAACTTTGAGATTAGGGCACATTGGATAACTCTGCTTCAAAACAACCCCTTCTACGGCAAACAAGCTGAAGACAGCCAAGGCCATCTTCTCAGATTCATTGACCTGTGTGCTATGACGAAGCAAAATGGAGTCTCTGATGATGCTATTCGACTCCGTCTTTTCAAGTACTCTCTGGCTGATAGGGCCATTAGTTGGTACAATTCACTACAGAGTGATGTACCCATCACCACTTGGGAACAGCTCCAAAACGCCTTTCTGGAAAAGTTCTACCCCCCGTCTCTTACATATGAAATCAGGGGACGAATCACAAATTTCACTCAAGTCCCAGGAGAAACTCTTTCCGAAGCTTGGGATAGGTATAAGGAGCTCCTACGCAAATGCCCACACCATGGAATTCCTAAGAACCAGCTGATAGAGATATTCTACAGGGGTGTGGAAGATGATGTTAAGATGTTCCTTGACTCTTTGTCTGGAGGGAACTTCATGCGGCAAAGTTACGACAGCGCATGGAAAGTAGTCACCCTGGGAGCAGAAAACCAAGCCAACTGGGGCAGATCTGTTGGTAAAGGAGTCTTAAAGGTAGCTATGGCTGACGCTATCCCAGAATACAAATCTATAGCTGAAACTTTGAAAGTCTTGGTTGCAAAGCAAGATCACATAGAATCATCCCTTGCTGCGATTGGAAGAGGACATTCTCCAACTAGGCAACCAGAATAAGTCAAGTCCACTTCTTTGTTTTGTGAAGCGTGCAAAGGCACCGACCATTCCACACTATCATGCAATGTTCTCTATGATGTAGTTTTAAGCAACGCCTGTGGGCAAGGAGATAATTTCCAGATGGAAAATCTTAATGCTATTAACACCAACCCTGGGCAGAACTATTACAATCCGAATCAAAATAGGAATCACCCAGGCTTCCAGTACGGAAATCCTTCAGGAGCTATGAACTCGCATCAATTTGTTCCGAATAATCAACCAAGAGGCCCATCTGGGTATCAGTTTAACCAGCAACAGAACTTTGGGAATCAAGGAAACTTCAAGGGAAACTTTCAGAACAGAAACTATAATAATTATCAGAATAACTCTCAGTATCAAAGCTTGAACCAACAACAGGGTCAAACAGGATCCATCCCTTCTGATGACAAGCTATCTACCATTGAAAAGTTATTGCAAACACAACAAATGATGATAGCCAATCAACAAGCCCAGCAGAAGGCTATTGAAACTCAACTAGCTCAACTTGCTGCTAGTATTAAGCCACAAGCTGGAGTCTTCGCCGGACAACCTGAGAACAATCCGAAACATCTGGAGCAGCTGAAGGTTATCGCCACAAGATCAGGGAAAAGTTATTCGGATCCCCCAACAAAGACAACTGTGGTTATTTCTGACGAGAGTGAACCTATGACAGACCAAAACTTGACAGCACCGGAATTGCAATCAAAGGAAAGCAAGACTAATAAGGGAAGTTCTGAAAAAGTTGTCGATGAAGAAGTAGAGACACCTGAACCAGATATTCCTATATATAATCCTCGTGTTCCTTTCCCATCCCGACTGAGGGAAACCAAACTTGACACTAGATTCATCAAATTTAAAGAGGCTATGAAGAAACTCCATGTTGATATACCATTCCTAGATGCTCTTAATGAGATACCAGCCTGGACCAAGTATCTAAAGTCGCTCCTCACCAAGAAGTACATCACTGAAGAATATGAAACTGTAAAATTGGCTGCTACCACATCAGATATCATACTAAGCAAGATGCCAAAGAAACAAAAAGATCCAGGATCCTTCGGAATCTCATGTCACATTGGTGATTCATCATGCAAGAAAGGATTGGCAGATCTTGGCGCAAGTATTTCTATTATGCCGTTGAGTCTATGCAAGAGATTAGGGTTCGAAGAATTGCTTCCAACTGCTATGACAATTCAACTTGCGGACAATTCAGTAAAAAGACCGTTAGGTATTCTCGAAGACATCCCGGTCAAGGTAGGCAAGGACGCATATGTCCCATGTGATTTTGTCATCATGGACATAAAAGAAGACACCAAATACCCTCTCATCTTCGGTCGCCCTTTCCTCGCTACTGCTAGAGCCCTTATCGATGTTGAAGCTGGAACATTACTGCTCAGGTTAGGTAAAGAAACTCTAGAGTTCAAAGTTTTTGAAAGCATGAGAAGACCAAGTATACAGGAGGAGGTCTATCTGATAGATTGTGTTGAGCAGATGTCACAACTTACTCAAGAATATCACGAGTCATGCGATCCCTTGGAAACTTCTCTATACGACCTTTTTAATGATGAACCTATTGACCAACAAGATAAGGACTGCACCGAACCTCCCGAATCTGCTAAAGGAAATCCTGAAGCTACCTATGAAGAATTAAAGGCTACCGAAACCCCAGAAGAAACCAGTGAAAAACCAGAACCTCCTGAAATGAAGCCCCTACCTGAAGGGCTGAAGTATATGTTTTTAGACGATCTCAAAGTTTGTCCTGTCATTATAAACTCTGGTTTGACGACCAAACAAGAAGAGCAACTTCTGGAGGTATGAAAGGATAGCAAGAAAGCCATAGGCTACAAAATGAGTGACCTCACAGGAGTCAGCCAAGCGTTGTGCATGCACAGAATCCCCATGATGGAAGACAATAAGCCAACTATCGAGCATCAACGAAAGTTGAACCCGAATATGAAGGTAGTGGTCCGTCGTGAGATCATCAAACTCCTTACTGCTGGAATAATTTACCCGATATCGGATTCACCATGGGTGAGCCCAGTTCATGTGGTACCCAAGAAAGGAGGGACGACCGTTATAAAAAACGAAAACAACGAGCTCATCCCCACTCGAACAGTCACTGGGTGGCGGATGTGCATTGATTATAGAAAATTGAACAAGGCCACTCGAAAGGATCATTTTCCTATGCCCTTCCTCGATCAAGTTTTAGAAAGATTGGCCCATCAAGAATATTTCTGTTACCTGGACGGTTACTCTGGATTCTATCAGATTCCCATACATCCAGACGATCAAGAAAAAACTACTTTCACATGTCCCTTTGGGACATATGCTTTTAAAAGGATGCCTTTCGGTCTGTGTAATGCCCCTGCAACTTTTCAACGTTGCATGACTGCCATTTTTGCAGGGCTTACTGAAACAGTTATGGAGGTTTTCATGGACGATTTTTCTGTATATGGGGACTCCTTCGATTCCTGTCTTAAGCATCTCTCCATGGTCCTCAAACGTTGTGAAGAAGCACATCTGGTGCTAAATTGGGAGAAATGCCACTTTATGGTAAAGGAAGGCATTGTTTTGGGCCACAAGGTTAGCAACAAAGGAATTGAAGTTGATAAAGCCAAGATAGAAGTCATATCTAAATTGGCAATTCCTACGAATGTAAAAGAAGTTCGCGCTTTCCTTGGTCACGCTGGATTCTATAGAAGGTTTATACATGATTTTTCCAAGATAACAAAGCCGATGACCAATCTACTTTTAAAAGATGTTGATTTCAATTTCAATGATGAATGCATCAAAAGTTTTGATACGCTGAAAAAAGCCCTTACGACTACCCCCATCATTAGAGCTCCCAATTGGGACCACCCCTTTGAAATTATGTGTGATGCCAGTGATTACGCGGTGGGTGCGGTCTTAGGACAATGCATTGAGAAGAAACATTATGTTATCTATTATGCGTCGAAAACCCTCGACGAAGCTCAAAGGAACTATGCTACTACTGAAAAGGAACTTTTGGCAGTCATCTATGCCTTCGATAAATTCAGATCCTACCTTAGTGGTTCGAAGGTAATCGTTTACACAGACCATGCTGCTATCCGTTATCTTATGGCAAAGAAGGATGCTAAGCCAAGGCTGATCAGATGGATACTTCTTCTACAAGAATTTGACCTGGAAATAAGAGATAAAAAGGGGACGGAAAATGTTGTTGCTGATCACCTCAGTCGCATCCACACTCTGGATGCTGACGAGATCCCGATAAATGACTCCCTACCGGATGATCAACTTATGAGAGTCTCAGGATTCGAACCATGGTATTCAGACTTAGTAAACTACCTTGCCGCCGGAGTCATCCATCCTCAATACACCGGGAACGCTCTGAAGAAATTTATGCATGATGTGAAGCATTACTATTGGGATGAACCATATCTTTTCAAACTCTGTGCAGATGGATTGTATAGACGTTGTGTCGCCAAAGAAGAAGCCCATTCTATTTTGGAACAATGCCACTCAGGACCCGTGGGTGGGCATATGAGCTCTAAAAAGACTGCCTTAAAAGTTTTGCAATGTGGATTTTTCTGGCCAACTTTATCCAAGGATTGTTATGATTTTGTCATATCATGTGATAAGTGTCAAAGAGCTGGCAATATAACCAAGAGAGATGAAATGCCACTGAATCTATGGCAAGAAGTCGAGATATTTGACGTCTGGGGAGTGGACTATATGGGGCCATTCCCATCTTCTAATGGATTCTCTTACATCCTTGTGGCGGTGGACTACGTCTCCAAATGGGTTGAAGCTATACCAACCGTCACCTGTGATTCAAAACCAGTCATCAAACTATTCAAAGATATTATCTTCCCACGGTTCGGAGTACCGAGAACCGTGATATCTGACGGAGGATCCCACTTCATTGAAAGAAGACTTGAAGCTCTTCTACGAAAATATGGCGTCTCACACAAGATAGCTTCGCCTTATCATCCACAAACCAGTGGACAGGTAGAGGTCTCCAACCGACAACTTAAGGCTATCCTTGAGAAAACCGTTGGACGTAATCGAAAAGATTGGGCGACAAAAATCAACGACGCCTTATGGGCTTATCGCACTGCTTATAAGACTCCCCTTGGGACTACCCCTTTTCGATTGATATATGGAAAGAGTTGCCACCTGCCAGTCAAACTTTAACATAAGGCATGGTGGGCAATTAAACAAATAAACTTCGATATGAAACAAGCGGGTCAAGCCAGAATTCTGCAACTCCATGAGCTGGATGAACTCAGAATGACAGCCTATGATAATGCACGAATCTACAAAGAACGTACAAAACTCTGGCATGATGGACATCTGAAACAAAAAGACATACGAGTGGGAGACCAAGTCCTAGTTTTCAACTCCAGATTAAAATTGTTCCCAGGAAAACTCCGCTCACGTTGGTGCGGACCTTACATCGTCAAAAGCATCTCCCCCCATGGTGCTTTCTCTTTATGGAGCGACGGGTCTGGCGAATTTATAGCAAATGGTCACCGCTTGAAAAGATACTTCACACCAGCTGACAAAGGCACCGAAATAATGTTGGAATTCAACAATTCAAAGGACCCACCATAATTCCGAAGAACTCTGTCGAGCCATCGACATAAAACAAAGGCGCTTGTCGGGAGGCAACCCGACCAATAAATCTATTTTACTTTTCCTTTTCAAATTTTGTTCCTTATAGTTAAATTTTCCTTAAATAAAATTTGCCTTATGAGAGGGTTTTTCTTTCAGGACACGAGATCGGATTGGTGCTGATCAGAACGAATTCATTCTCGGCAGTCATACCTGGTGTTTCCTTTCCCCTCCATCTTGAATTTAGGGTTTGCTCGAGGACGAGCAAATCTCTAAGTTTGGGGTGGAGGGTGGGTGGTACGTATTCCACTTCCACATACACACCCTCTTTTCATATTCAATATGTCTCTATCATAAAATTTTTCAAAATTTTGAACAGATACCTGATGAAATTTTGTCCTCCTTATTCGAAGCAAATCCTCAAGAGGACTGACTTTTAAAACTTGCCTGAAATCATCCTGTGAAACTTATGATTCCTAACATCATAATTCTTTTTACATAATGATAAGTATCTGTCAAACTGATAGGGATCAAACACGTCGCGCTTCCTAACTGACTAGTGGAACAATGGCTCAGAAACCCCACCGGATCCGCATCAAGTCATTATTTGAGCAGAGTATGACAAAGAGAATAACCTGGTTTTGAATTGTAAATCAAGTTGCATCCTGATCTGAACCCTCTTCTACACTTCTTCTATCATCTTCGTATCCCTCCATCCATAAATACCACCAAAATAGCCAAACTTGTGCCAAACCCTAAGTTTGGGGTGGCACGCCACTTTCCCCATATCCGCTTCTTCCATACCCCTTCCAATAAATAGGGGCGTACCACCAAAAATGCAATCTCGAGTCGAATAGAGGAGAGATCTGCAATAAAAAGATGCCAAAGTGCACACAAAATAAATGCAATCTCGAGTCGAATAGAGGAGAGATCTGCAACAAAAGATGCCATAGCGCACACAAAACAAATGCAATAAATGAAATTGCAAAACAAATAAAAATCTCGAGTCGAATAGAGGAGAGATTTACTTCTTCTTTCCATACCACCTTTCACTCCTTTTCTACCTAAGGGCACAATACATGCCCTACCATCCTGAACTACACCAGTGTCAGATCAAATGCATACTTGTCGATTCTACGGGTATCTCTGAACTCCTACAAAACTCTTCGACATGCTTGGTGTTGGAAAAGGCGGGGAGGAAGCGTTGTTGGGAAACGAACTCAGGAACGAAGCTATGGAAAGACGTGTTTCGTGGTCCCAGGAAGTTGAGGTACTCACTCATACTGAGCAAAAAGAAAACATTTGTGATGTGAAGATGAAGAAATCACACGGATCAAAAGTATTCCATCAGGCAACAGTTTCAAATTTTATGTTACTCGAGGACGAGCAACGATTTAAGTTCGGGGTATTTTGATGAGTGCATACTCATTATGATTTTCAATTACCTTTTTGGAACAATTTAATATCTATTCCACATCTTTTCACCCTAATATGAATCATAATGCACAAAACTACTCAGTGATTCAATAATCAAGGTTTTAACTAAACACCTTTCATTTTATGCAGGTGTAGCAGGCAACTCCATGCAAACGGTCTCAAGACCGTTTGGATCCATGCGGTCTCAAGACCGTTTGCTGGAATACACAAAGAACAAGACAAAACCAGTTGCCCAAGAAGTCCACGCGGTCTCAAGACCGTTTGGTCCCATGCGGTCCCAAGACCGTTTGGTCCCATGCGGTCCCAAGACCGTTTGGTCCCATGCGGTCCCAAGACCGTTTGGTCCCATGCGGTCCCAAGACCGTTTGGTCCCATGCGGTCTCAAGACCGTTTGGTCCCATGCGGTCTCAAGACCGTTTGGTCCCATGCGGTCTCAAGACCATTTGGTCCCATGCGGTCCCAAGGCCGTTTGGTCCCAAACGGTCCCAAGACCGTTTGGTCCCATGCGGTCCCAAGGCCGTTTGGTCCCAAACGGTCCCAAGACCGTTTGGTCCCGCGCAGTCCCAAGACCGTTTGGTCCCGCGCGGTCCCAAGACCGTTCGATGCAAGCGCAAGGATCGATTGAAGAACTAAGCCGCGCGACCACGCCAAAGCCAGGTCCGATCAAAGCAAGACCGTTTGGCGCTCAAACGACCTCCAAACCGTTTGATGCCCAAACGGTCTCAAGACCGTTTGGTGCCCAAGCGGTCTCAAGACCGTTTGGCGCCCAAACGGTCTCCAAACCGTTTGGAGAAAATATTTCCAGCAACTTATCCAAACCGTTTGGGATCAGATCTGAAACTATAAATAGACCCCCAGGGTCCCCATTTCGAGGGATCGGTTCCAGACGCCGAGAGGCTGCCAGAGCACCACACCGATCAAGTTCCACTCCATCTACCACTGGTGTTGCGTCCAAGGAGGCCAAGAAGAGGAAGAAGACGGCGCAAGGAGCGCATCTTCTTCACCGAGCTGCGTCCACCCTCTGCACCGAGCTCATGGCGGATCTATCTTTCTCTCCTATCCTTCTTGTATCTCGTATCATGAGCGAGTAGTCCTCTTTCGCTGGGGTGCGGGGACTAGCCCCGCTGCCCATGCAAACCATATTCTTTTGTTAAACTTTCCAAGGCAATGTATATAACTCTTCATTTTGTCATTTATCGTTAAGCTTGTAGGTTGGTTATGTGCGTGTTTTCATCTTTTTGCTCCCTATGTTGCGATAACTTCAATGCATGGGTTCCTATGTTGCGATAACTTCAAGGTATGGGTAGGAACGTCGTTTAGCATGTTTGACCCTTTACGATAACTTCCGATGGGTTCCTTGAGTGCGTAAGTGTATGATCCGCGAGGGGACGAGCCATCTAGCCTTCGGTGACGCTTCTGTGCGCCTAACGCCTGTATAGGGGGTTCACAACCTTAGTTGGATTTTGCATCATCTTGCTAAAACGTCAATGTTTGCTCGCATGTCACCTTCCTGCTTGTTTATCGGTTAACGCAGCCGACTCCCAAACTAGAAATAGGATGGGATTTCATCGAGGTCGTAAGTGTATGATCCGCGAGGGGACGAGCCATCTAGCCTTCGATGACGCTTCTGTGCGCCTAACGCCCGTATGGGGGGTTCACAACCTCCGTGGATTTCTGTATCTTCAGAGCCGTAAGACATGTGATCCGGATGGCGATGAGAAATCGGCTGCCTATGGTGATGCTTACGCGGACCTAACGCCCGTATGGGGGGTTCTGCAGCAGCTCTATTTGGAGTGTTATATCGTGCCTGGATTGTTTGCAAAAGAGTATGTTTGTGTGTGTAGCGGTGGTCAAACTCGGTACCATCCCAGCGGTTCCACATCATTGATCTAAACCCATCTTTTATTCCGCATTTACTTTCTTGCAATTAGTTTAATCAAACCAAAATCAACCAATTGTTCTAAATATTAGTTTTACTTGGGCTAGATCTAACTGACAAAGATTCTTAAAAACGTTGTCCTTTGGGTTCGATCCTCAACTATACTGCGATAAGATCCGTCCGCTTGCGGGTGGTATTGTTGCACTTGGTTTTGGTAAAAGCTCGGGGATATAAACCCCGAGTGAATTTGTTAGTGCATTCAAAAAGCCACATCACTGGGATGATATGTTATATGGGTGTTGACCTCTTTGACCGATATGATTCCTTACCCAAGATGTGCTGCTGGACAATATGCGTTTGAGCGATATGGTGTTTACCAATGTGGAAGTTAGTACCTTGGGGTCTGTTGACCATTTTGATCCTTGAGAGTGCTGCCCGGTACCCTAGAACCTTTGGGTGATATGCCTATGGTGTGATGAGCAAGGTGTTGGTTGATGATTAGCAGTAGCATGAGGTTTGGGCGTTATGAGACTTGTATCCCTTGGGCGATACAGTAGGTGGCTGCTGTGTTGTTGTGTCAGACAGTATGGGTGTTGCCTGCTGTGACGTGTTGTTGTGAGACGTTGCCCGAAACAACGTTGTCCGTCTTGCGGCGTTGCTCGATATAGGTAGCATGGCACATCGTTATACGTTATAGTTCTTCCCGATATGATGCTGTGCATTTGAGCGTTACATGTTGGTTCTTAGCTGTTGCCCGACATGATGTATAGGGCGTTGCACTTGAGGAAGTGCTGCTCGTTATGTGCTTGCTGGTGGTGCTGCCCGACATAGTGCCTTAGTGGCTTGGGCGATATGAAGTGGACGATAGGGTTTGCTGCCTTGGGCGTCACAGGTTGTGTGCTGCTCGATACCAGGGTGATAGTAGTTGGCCGATATGGTTGTAGCCCTAGACGGGTGTTGGCCGATACAGTAGGTGGTGAAGAGTCGCATGCCTAACCGATATAGTGCTGGGCATCACACTCTTTGGTGAGAGACGTTGTGACTTTGAAGAGGATATTCCTTACCCGAGATGCTTTTGGTGAGGGTTGTCCCTTACCCGATACACCTATAATGAGGGTTGTACCTTGTGTTCGGTTGGTAACCCTAATGCTTGTTGTGCTTTGATACCTGAGGCTCTTATGCTTTGATATATATAAGAATGCTATGCTTTGATACACTCATCTATGTTGCATGGTTGACTCTCATAATAAAGTAAAGAACTGTGAATGTTCCTTGTACAAGTATCATTGCTCCTTTGTGATTTCACTAACCATGCATGCGACAGTTGTACGATGAGGCCATGGTAATGGCATAATAGTGATATGATGTTGAACATCAAGGGTTATGATGAACCCAATGATATATGATGGGTGTTACCCATGGAATGGCAATGTGTGCCTTGATGATGGGATTGAGTCCCAATGATGTTAATTCTTGAGATGGATCCTGATGATTTGTAAGAGGCCAAGTGGTAACATGTAATGTTGGATCCTTGTGATGGATCATAATGATGTTGGCTTTGAGAATAAGAGTGACAGTGTAACACCTGATAATGAGATCTATGTTGTTTACTTGTGTTTTAGTTTACATGTTACATAACTTGGTTGAATCTTGCAATCCGCTTAAAATGTATTAATTAATTACAGAGGAACCTTTCATGTAGTTTGCCCTGACCATAGATCCATCATCGTCAGTATCTAGTGATGGTGAAATAGGTTTATCTTGCGAGATTACCTGGATCACATATTGTCGAATATGTGGGGTTTCTCCTAGCTAAAAATAAGAGGATTAGAATGCAATCGCGGTTGTGGACTCAAGATGTGTATAAGAGCATGGTGAACAGGCCCATGGCTCAGTGTGATGGAGTATGAATGTGTTCATGGCTCAGGAGCACGGTGAATAGGCCCATGGCTCATGATATACTAGCACCGTGACCTGCGGGCTAGAGGAAAGGGTAGCCTGCAGAGCTGACCCTGTGGCTGAGGCCACTTAAGCAAGAGACTACGGTCCTGCTTTGGTTATCGTGCACTAACCACGAGGAGGTGAGGTCATGGAGTCTGGATCTCCCATTGACCTTGTATGGCACCGGTTTTGAGCTTCACAGCAAAGGTTGGATTTGAGTGGGACAACTCACTTCCTCAGGGCATAATAAAATTATAATCTAGCCGTATAGTAAGTATTGCTTAAGGCAAAACACGGAACATTCGTTGAGTCCTTGCTTGTATAGTTGCCCTAGTTATATCTTGCAGTTATTTGTACATTCCTCATATCTTGTGATATGTTCTTGTAAATCTTATATTGTCAATCATGTTCCATAAAGAAATATCTGGTTATACGCCTCCCAGATATCTTGGTAAGTTGGTTAATAAAGTTAGTTCTGTTCAGTATGCTGCATATATGAGCTGCTTATAACAGTTATTTGCTTTATCTGTTCTAGCTCTCCTTTGAGGTTTTATAGTTTCGGCGGGGGTTATGTTTCTCGATGGGACTGTGGGTCTCACCCTGCTAGTTTACAACCTTTTTAGGTGATTGTGCTAGACGAGGTGGTGGTCGTGAGGTTGCGGCCGAGCAACAAGAAGAATAGTAGGAGGTAAGAGATGGACATGCTTCTATTTTGGTTGTTTTGTAGTAGAGTCCTAGAGTCATCCTTGTACACTCAGGTCCTTGGAGGTGTTTTGATGACGTTTCACGATATATAGCTGATGTAGCTTATTTATCCTACTGTTGGCCTGGTATGACCTGTTCTGTATATAAATAGGTGGTGAACTCTTTGTGCCTATGTAACAGCTGGTTCCTATAAGCTGTGGACACATATCAAGGTTTATGTATGTTTATATAACATATTTCCTTACAGGATAAGGATCTGGATGCAATAGTTTCTTTATTATCTGCTTTCTGCAACCAGTTTTAATAAACCCGTGTTTTTGGTAATATGTAGTTTATGGAAGTTCCACACGTTTTCGCGTGGCATTTCGTTGTTTGTGTGATAGCGAGATGTCACAATATATATATATATATAGTCAGACTAGAATATACTCGAGTGTACAGATTGTACAAATACACTCAAGTGTGTTTGCATATCAAGACTATTTTTTTTGCAAAATGTAAAGTATTGATATTCACTGTCATACTATAACTATGCTATATACAAATTTTGAGCCCATTTGGATGAGTGTAAGTCACTCATCCAAGGACAACAAAATCAACACGCGAAACTAATTTAAAATGTATAATATCTGTGGTCTTTATAACATGGCCTATAAATGTCCAAATATGCTCAAATTTTGTACATGAGCTATTCGCAAGAAGCCACGACATGTAATTTCAAAAAAAATAAATATGTCAATTATGCAAAGTAAAATATACTAGAACAATCACAATGAACAATTAAATTAAAATATATGATACATATGATTTAAATTAAATAAAAAATCATAATATATTTAATTTTTGTCATATTATATTTGTCTCCGAATTGGATAAAAGGTACACATACTATTATGTTATTATGATTTATGTTAATATATTATTTTCTAAACATAATAAAAAGAATGATCCATAATATATTATGCGTTTTATTTGTTGCATTTATGATCATATGTATCATATATTTTATTTTGATTATCTGTTGTTATTGTTCGTGTATATTTACTTTATATAGTTAACATGCTTATATTTTTTCAATATTATGTATCATAGCTTTAATATATATATATATATATATAGCTTTAATATATATATATATATATATATATATATATATATATATATATATATATATATATATATATATATATATATATATATATATGTGTGTGTGTGTGTGTGTGTGTGTGTGTGTGTGTGTGTGTGCGTGTGTGCGCGTGCGTGCACGCACGCACCGACGTATCTTATATACTAATATATTAGGTTTTTATTTTATTATTTTTATTTTTATTGCTATATTTGTTTTCATTTTTTTAAGTTTACAAATAAATAAATAAATAAATAATATATATATTTCTTTATTTCTATAATTTTAAACTTTATTACATAATTTAAATATTATATCCTTTATTTTAAACACTTTTATTTATATTTATAAATATTATGTATTAATAAAATATAACATTTTGTTATTATTTTATTATCTTTAGGTATTGTTTTAAATATATGGTTAATTGTATATAAGTTAATGTAAATTATGTTTATTTAGCAATTTAACATATTTATATGTATATATAATGTACATGGTGTCATAACCAAAAAATGTAAAAAGAATATAAAAAAAGTAATATTTCCTTACTGGGGACGCATTGCTCTGCTGGACCATTGAGAACGAATTGCTTTTTTAATATAACAATACGTCTCCGAGGGGACGTATTGGTCCCACTAGAAACAATACGTCCTCTTTGGGGACGTATTACCTCATAAACATGTCATTTTAGAAATTAAGTTATGAATCGTACCATTTTGGTAATTAAAATGCCCAAACTCACCATTTTGGTTTTTTTGGGCCAAAGGTGAGTAGGGTAGGAGCTGAAGAGGTAAGTTATACATGGCCTTTTCCCATAAACCCCCTCCTTTTTCTTGAAATTCCAAAACCCCCCCTCTCCTTTACCTAATCCTAGATAACCCCCTTCCTTTTAAACAAAATTCCAAGCAGCCCCTTCTCTGCCACTTTCCGTCACGGCAAGTTACGGAGAATGGGTTCTTCTCCATTTTTTTTGCAATGTGTTTTTTAGTTCTTACTAATGCTATGTGAATTATTATATTTAAACATAACAACGATACTATGTAATAAACTATTTTATATATTATACTAATTTTTTTGAAATCTATAATATTGGAAAATAAAAAATAATTTATAGATATAGTTGTATATATGTTGATATGGTGGAAAAAATAATTCTTGATTAATTAGATGCGATTGGAACTGATAATCCGATCGAATTAAAAAATTATGAATTTTTATATTTTGATTCAGGTCAGCCTGGTCAAATCTAATTTGGATCAATTTGGGTCAGGCCACCTTCTATTTGGGTCGAGTTAGTATAATTTGGGTTATGTCCAATTTAAGTCTAGCCGTGTCTGAAAATTAAGTTTATAAATAATTTAATTTTTATTTTTGAAACGATATACTTCTAAAAATAAAGTTCAAGTCTATATATTATAATTATATATTATCAATATTACATATTAATAAAAAAATCAGTCTGATTAGATTCAAGTCAAGTCTAGACATGTGCAAGTCAGATTCAACAAAATTTAGATATTTTTAAAGTAATATTTTAGAGAGGGTCGGAATTAAAAAATTCAATGTGAAATTGTCAAATTACGATCATTATTGACTCAAACAAGAATATATTGACGTTATTGACAAATCTTATTTCATTATTACTTAAACAATGTAATATATTAATTGCTAATACCTGAAGAAGAAGAACATGACAAAATGTAAAAACTTAATTATATGATCTGACCTACATCCAAATTGGGCACAACCCAACTTGAAACAATCCGACCCAAATGGAACCATGACCCCAATTGACCCAAATTAAATTTAACCAGACCTGACCTGAAATACAATTATACGCCAAAAAGTCAATAATATTTTAATTGAGTTGTATTAAATTGGTTCGATCACGTCTAGTCAAGACTTTTTTACCACCATACCAACATATAAAACCATAATATATATAATTCATTTTTATTTTCTGGTCTCATATGTTTTTGATAAATTAAATCATCATCATCATCATCATCTAAGCCTCAGTCCCAACTATGTTGGGGTCGGCTACATGGATCATGCGTTTCCAGTGAGCTCTATCATGGGCCATATTCTGGTTGAGATGTAGAGATTCGAAATCTCTCTTTATAAGCTCATCTCATGTTAATTTCGGCCTTCCTCTTCTTTTATTTATAGTGTTTGGCTTAGTAACATTGCTTCGTATAGGTGCACTAGTTGGTCTGCGTTGCACATGTCCAACTTGTCCTCAATGCTCGCCACCCCCACTTTATTCCTGATATAGTTATTTCTCAAAGAATCTTTTCTTGTCTTCCCACACATCCATCTTAGCATACACATTTCAGTCACGTTCATCTTGTTGAGACCTTATTTCTTCAACGCCCAACACTCACTCCCATAGAGCATGGCTGGCCGTATAGCTATTCTATAAAACTTACTTAGTAACCTGAAAGGGATCTTCCGATCGCATAATACTCCAATTGCACTCCTCCATTTCTACCATCCTGCAGTGATCCGGTGACAAACATCATTTTGGACATCCTCGTCTATTTGAATAATAGAACACAAGTAACGGAATTTATCACATTTTGGTATATCTACACCATCCAACTTGGCTCCATCATTCACACTGCGAGATTGGCTGAAATTGCAATGCATATACTCAGTTTTGCTCCTGCTAATCATCAATCCATTTGATTCTAATGTCTTTCTCCAACGTTGAACTTTAGCATTCAATCCATCTTTAGTTTCGTCAATCAAAACAATATCATCAGCAAATAACATACACCAAGGAATATCATCCTAAACATTATTTGTCAACTCATCCATAACAAGAACGAATAGATATTGGCTGAGTGTGGATCCTTGGTGTACCCCAACCGTGATAGGAAAAGTTGGTGTCTCTCCTCCAGGCGTCTTGACACGTGCAGTAGAGCTATCATACATGTCTTTGATCAAGTCAATGTATTGGATTGACACACCCTTTTTCTTCAAAACTATCCATAACACTTCTCTGGAAACTCGATCATAAGCCTTTTCTAGATCGATAAACACCATATGAAGATCTCTTTTGCTTTGTCTATAATTCTCCATAAGCCTCCTTATTAGAAAATTAGCATCTGTTGTTGATCTTCCATGCATGAAACTAAATTGGTTGTTTGATACTTGCGTTATAGATCTTAACCTCTGCTCAATAATACTTTTCCAAAGCTTCATCGTGTAATTCATCAACTTGATACCTCTGTAGTTTGTACAGCTCTGAACGTCACCTTTGTTCTTGTAGATGGGAACTATTGTACTATTTCTCCACTCATCCGACATCTTCATGGTCTTCATGATTTTGTTAAAGAAATTTGTTAACCACATAACTCCTTCATCCCCCATACTTTTCCATACATCAATGGGAATACCGTACGTCTGGTCCGCATTTCATTAAATATAAATTAATTTATCACGAAGTATCATTTTATTTCAATAAATAAATTCCACAGGAAATTTCTTCTGATTGTGTCTATGGTTTCGAGGGTCTTGCTAGGTAATGGGATGCAGCTGAGGAAGTGGGTAGTAATGGGTGTAATGACAGTGTTAATGAGAGTAAGTCGGCTTTCCAGGTTGAGATAGTAAGATGAAACCTATTTTCTACAAAGTCTTGATTTAGAAACAAGATATGAAATTTATTTTGATAGGGAATATATAATTTTGAGTTACGTGGCTCTAAGAGATTGGGTTGCTTGGCCAAATTTGAAGGTAAGGAATAAAGTGATGTTACGAGGGTGAGGACAGACATGTTGATCGTAAAAATTGGATTTATATGTGATTTTATTTACTTGAGGACAAGCAAAGATTCAAGTTCGGGATATCTTGATAAATGTGTATTTATCTTTTATATTTACATCTTTTAGATATTTTTTTGGATCTTTTTGTTATTTATTTGCTTAGTTTTATAATTAATTGAATTATTTTATATTTTTCACTTTATTTGGAGTTTTATTAATATTTTTTGGTTTTTATAGGAAAATGGCCCAATTACACCATGATTAATTTTCTTTGGAAGATGTTTTGCACAATTCCCACAGTCCTGAAATTTATGTACAGCTGGCAACAAAAGTGCGATAACTCTTGCATACAAACTCCAAATTGAGTGTACAATTACTTATTGAAAATTAAATTAAAATTTCTAAAATAAAATACTATATTCCAGATCAAGTTTTAGCATTTAATGGGAGAAAAATTCGCTCTACGTTATTACTTCGAAAAAATGCATTAAAGAAGTCACATGGTAAAATACTAAAGTGATCCACTGAATCCGAGTTGTTCCTGGGTTCAAGTTTTGATCGATATTTGTGCAGTTGATTATCCCTCTCAAAAAGAAGATTTGAAGTGGTCCATAATTTACTGAGTACTTGGTATAAAGAGGACAACTCATTAAACCCCTCAATTTTGTGGGCAAGCAATTAATATTCTAAAATTTATCTCCCTGGGATAGGAGTTGGCCAATTTCATGTATTTTTCTAGTGTAAGAATTCAAATAAAGACCAGTCAAATGTTGAAAATCATTAATGCGGTCAAAGTTTGAATGTTACTTTTAGATGAAGCAAAAATTATTCCAGTCAAAGTGACTATAACCATAACAAAGCCATATCTCAAGGGTTTTTCCTCCTCCTCATCTCCCTAAAAAAAGAGGTGGGACTCCAAAAGAAAAATCATCCAATCCTTAGTTAGTTTTACATCCAGTTTTAATTTTTTTTCTTTGCATCATGTTCGAGTAGTCTTTTCCTAGGCTACGAGGACTAGCCCCATAACCTATTTATATGTTTTTTATATCAACTCCATCTTCTTAGTGAATGAATATTTCTCAATCTATTTACTTCAGAGAAGAAGATGGATATGTTCATGTCGGAGCACCAAATCCAAGGCCCCAATCGAATGAAATGTATGAATTCCTGACAAGTTTTAATGTTGTTTCATCCTTTGATCCTTACTTGATCTTAGATACCTAAAGTTATTTTATTATAGGAATGTCGAGACCTTAGATTTTATTAGCATGAATTACTTTTCTCTATCTAATTTCTTGCCTGTTATAATCCATAGTGACGAGACATGTTGATCTATGTATTAGAACACTAGAACGATATTTACCTTATTTCTTGATATGACCATAGATAGAAGTATGTTGGACGGTTGGGACATGAACTGTAAACACTGGGACCAATAGGTTCACGAGAAGCCTGACCATTATGATTTTTTCGTAAGGACAAACAAGCACAAGGTCCTAATTCAGCAATTAAGAATTGGAGTTGAATCGATTTATATAGGAATGTGTCTTTGGCTGTTAATCTTCAGACCTCCATACCTTTTTTTTAATAATCTAGATACGTTTTGGTTCTGCAACATTTTGTTTTGTTTTTAGTTTTAATTCAAACTCTTTCGATGGGAAGTTACTTCTCATTTTAGCATTTGGATTTGGATTTCAAGTGCTCTATTTGTTGTCTCTAGGGATGGATACCTCTCTATACTTAGTCAATTTGGTGATCATATCAAGTTGGCAACCTGTTTAGAAGGTTAAAGTCTAGGACTTGTCCTAGTGATTATTGTGTTTACAACGTCAAAATTGATATGAATCGAAGTGCACACCAATTCACTAAGATAATTATCCTATAGTTTAACACTTTTTTATTTTCCAATTAAGGCCACTATAGAAGGGTCGATCCCACATGAAAACATTTTTAATATTGTCTTCTCTAAGCCCAATTGATTTTGAACTTTGTTTCTTTTTGAAGTTTTTGAATATTTGAACAAGAAATTAAATTCTGAGATTTGGAGGTTGCTTGATTGCACTAAAGCAAGAAATTGAAGTGCAAATGTTATAAATGATTATACTAAAGCAATGCAATGAAAGGATTATGATAAGACAAGAAAGAAAGAATGTTGTTAGAAAAGAAAGATTATCTATGGACAACAAATAAAGTGCAAGAATTAAAAAAGGTGATTGGAACAAGCGTCAAAAGAAAATAATTGAATCATATGAAAAAAGCATCAAGGCTTAGGGGTTTTACCACCTTAGACAAAGTGAAAATTAGATTGAAAGAGTACACAACAAATAAGATAGAAGAAGATATGTGAATTATTCATAAACGAAACACAATAGACAAACTCCATGTGAACCCATTGGTCCTGGTGTTCACATATCCTAGTCCATCATCCTAAAGAGGATTTTTCTACGATCACATCCAAATCCCCATGTAATCGGTTTAGGTGTTCTAAATCCCAATTTCCACGATCACATCTAACGAGATTAACTCATGATAAAAAGGATTAATTACTTCGTCAAAATCGACAATTTCTAAATTGAAAACCATCCATCTAAAAAAGTTATGTAAAACTTGATCTGGTCAACACATGGCTAAGGCGCCAATCCCCTCACCTCAATAATGGAACTACTCACTAGCCATGGTAAGGAATGGAGAAACAAGGGAAAGAAGGTAGGAAGCCATTTAATAAAAGGACAAAATCTCCAAATAGACCAATGTTGGTGACTATGAAATGGCTTGTTCTCTTAATCCCCCACTCTAAGAGAAAGAACTAGAAGTACAAATAAGAAACTAGAGTGAGATCTAGATCTAGAACAAAGAACAAAGCTTTATTGCAGAATGAAGGATCATATTACTATGAATTGAAAATAACATAGCTTTAATAAAATGTGCAAATACCAATATTTAGGACCCCTCTCTTAGTGGAGTCCCCTCCTCCTTTAATAGGGAAAGGAGGGGTGGAAACCCTAAAAAGGGGAGGGGGATAAATGAGGATGGCGACTGTTGGAATGTGCTACTCACAAGCAAAAAAAAGGTCATCTTGCTAGCCGAGACGATCGTCTGACTAATGACATAGGGGCAGCAGTCAAACCCTAGGTAAAGGGGTGGAGGAGCCCTTTGATTCCATTTCTTGGGATTGAAACAAGATGTTGAAATTATTGTCTAGGTGTGGGAGGCTCGTCTCGTGCCACTACATGAATTAATCAACTTGAAACCCTAAGGTTTGAGCATGGTGCAGACATTTGACATAATGTGGTGATGAGATGGCCGTATGGGCATACTTGGATGTTTGGCTGGTGGTATGAGTCAATTATCTCGCTGACTTGAGATACCCGTCTAGAGTGCCAAGATGGCGTGTTGAGTCGAGGGCCAAATGGTCGTCTGGGTCTGAGGTTGGAATTTCTTGGAGCTGATCCAAACGTGTGGTTTTGCGAGATGGTCATCTCGTGAGCTCTATAGGTCATAATTTTCTTTGAAGGAAAAACCTACAAAAAGTGATGGAAAAGATGAATATTTGTAAAATAAATCAAAAAGTGGGTAAATTGTGAATTCTCATAGAAATGACTAAAAAGGAGATAAGCTCTAATGAAAAAGAATATGAAAATGAAGCAAAAAGACAGATGAATATACATTCAATCAAAATACCCTCGACTTGAATCTTTGCTTGTCCAGAGCAAATAAAATTACAAATACATCCAATTTATACTTGCAACATGTCAATCCTGACCCTTGTAACATCATTTTATTCCTTATCTCTAAATTTGTACGAGCAACCTTATCTCCTAAAACAACAAAATACAAAGTTCTAATGTTCTATATGGAATTTCATAGCTTGTTTCGAAATCAAGATTTTATAGAAAAATAGGCTTCATTTTACTTTTGTTTTGACACTTTCAATTTTCTCTTTTTGTGATTTGTTACATAAGAATAGGACAAAGGGGGTGCGGAAAATGACGATCCCTTCCCTATTCGACTCGGGATATAAATTTATGGAGTTCAACTATATTGGTCACAAATTTTTTCTTGTACTATTAGGCATCTTTGATGGTACGCCTCTTTGTGGGGTATGGATTTTTTTTGTATGGGAAGCATGCTACCCCAAACTTTATTTTTGTCTGATGGTGATTCTTTGTGTAACATCCCTGACCTGGGTTATTCTTTAACCCTAGTTGTTTTGATTAGGAAAGATGATTATATTCTTAATCTTATCTTGTGAAAAGTAATTAGGGCTCAAGGGGAACTTATGTTGCCATTCTAGTCCTGTTTGAATAATGTTGAAGCAATGATTGCTTATTTTGACTAATGTGCAAATTACCCAAGTTGAGGGGTTTAAGTGCAAATTGTGCATGATAATATATTCCTCATACGTGGAAGCATCATGAGAGTGACAATGATGCTGAGGTATGGCTTATGAAAGCCCGAGTACCAAGAAAGAGCTGATAAAGCAATGTATGTGCATTAAAACCTAGTTTTGGTGCAATGTGCAATTTACCCAAAACCTAGGGTTCAATATGCAAATTTCCACATCAATAAGGTCCCTAATGTTTCTTAGCATCATGTAGAACAAAGAAAATGAGAGGGGCTCCTCATTTGAATTAAGTCGGAGGAGAGAGAATCTTGATATTAAAATAATCAAGATTAATGCCTAATTGAAACCCTAATTCAATTTAGTGCAAAAATAAATGTATTAATTAAAGGGCCTTCAACAAAAATTATAATGGTTGGATTCAGATGTGTGTGGACATCCTTGAGCTTTTCAAGGACCATGAAAATATCCAAGGGAGTGGATAACTCACTCACAATTTTATAAGAAAAAGAATTTCCACTCACATATGGATAATAGTATAATATGATTTTTTTTGTCGGTCAAAAAAGTGTGTTACTATAAAATCCAAAAACTTTGGGTACAAATATATAAATGTGCCCCCTCAACCTACTGCATCACACACTAATACTATGACATGCTTCTCGTAGGAAGCCTCAAAACAGAACAATAAGAGAGAGAAAAGAAAACTAGGAGACAAAACTAGATACTAAGGACTTGATATATATACATCCATGTCAGACGAAGCCTCAAAGCATTATCCACACCCAGAAAATTGAGCTCAGTCAAATAGAGCAGTATACTAATCATCTTCCATAGCGTCTGAGATGTATACCTATCTTCTTCTTTACTATTGTAACCTCCAGACCAGAGACCATCTGGTTTACTACAGCTCATTGGAATGTGACCTATAAAGATTCCACTCCTACCAGTACAGTTTGCAAAGAAACTTGCCATCTATGAGATATATATTCCAAGTTTATGGGAGTAAAATTCATCCTCTCTAATCCACTGTCACCTCATCTTAGAATTTTTAGCTAGACATCAGATCATCAAAGACGAGAAGTATCCCCAGAGACAAGAAACATCATCTTAAGGCAGCAGGAGATCAAGCAAACTGCTAAGCCAAAGCTAAGGCCTCTCTGTCCATTTTTGTGATTTCTATAGGAATAGACAGCCGCTTCCTTCACTCACGTGATTGTTCTTACAGTTGGAAGTCAGAACTCCATTAGCCGAGACTAAAAAGCAAAGAAGTTTGAGTAGAACAATCCTAATAATCATAGGATTATATCAACTCCATATCTACCAAAGTTGTCTTTGTCTGCTACCCAGCACCCCTGTTCAAGGAACCCGGAATACACATCGTGCCTTCTCTGTTCCATCCACTACGCCACTAACATTAAGTCGACCTTCAAAGAGTGGGGAGAGAACATAACTTCAAAGACATTTTGTCCATCCCAGGTGACAAGACCAGAAGGAAACGAATAGATAACATGCAAGCAGCTAAAGGACCAGATTAGTCCTCCCTCTTTTTCCTTCCTGACTTCTTCTTTTTCTTTGATCTTGGGTGATCGTAGATAGCAGAGTCAGAACCCCAGTGAACAGAATCAACCTTTGAATTTGAGTCTCCCTGAGAGATCTTGTAACAACCCCGTCTCCCAGTAACCCCCAATTAAGGGAGACCGAAAGGTTGGTGCCATTATCCAATTAACAGGATCAAAGGTTCAGCAAATAATCAATGATAATTATGAAATTCTACTACTAACTTGAATATTTGCAGGAAAATTTAAAACTTTATTTACCTTTTGAAACATTGGGAAACTATCTATCCCTTACTGGTATTGCTCTATCTAATCCTCCTTGCACTTTACTTCTTATTTTGCAAGGTGACAATTTACTGTTTGTTCTTTTAGGGTTTGTACCTAAAATGCCAAAAAACAAATACGCGATCAACATAAAGCTGGTATGTGGGGGATTAAAAAAATTTGAGCAACTATATTAACAATGTAAACAACCAATTATCATTTAACATTCAAATTACATTTTAAGCAGTACTACTCAATCCCTTCCTATCCCCTTCCTCTGTGTTGTCCCTGCAGTGGACATGGATACTACCTCTCTCACACGGTAGATCTTCATTAAACCCCGCATGATCCTACCGAATAGGTAGATCAATATCTAGGGTTAAGTCGCATGGCACTACTCACAGGTAGTCCAATCTCTAACTCAATATGACTTGATGGACCTACCCCATTGGTAGCCATTTACTAAGTCATTTAGTGACCTGATGGGCCTACCCCATTGGTAGCCTTTTACTAGGTCAACCCATTAAGCTACAGAGGGGACTGGGATCTGAGCTAGAAGGCATTAGTCTTAGGTGATAGTCATATTCACACTAGAATTTGCATGAATTAAAACATCCAACAGTTTAATTCAAGTCACGATGGAAACTGCGACAAAATCTCGGAAATCTAATTCGGGTAGTCATAAGCGTAACCACATACCTGTTATGTAGGCTTGAATTCAGAAAAACTCAATCAACCAGGAATCAAGCAAGTACACACACACAATTTGTTCCTGAAAAAGGCATTCAATTTCTATATTATTAATCATGCCATCATGACTCATTAATTCTAATCGTTTCCTAGGTTATTTGCCCTTTTTAGGGTTTTAACCATAATTAGGGTTTTATTTCCTTTTTATTACTTTTACCTTACTTTTATCAAATATCCATCAAACCCTAATTATCTTGTCCTATTTTCCATTTAGGTCCTAAAGATCAGGTTTGGACCATATAAACCCTAATTTTCAGATTGCTATATCTTTTCCTTTTTCTCTAATTTAGGATTTCTAAACATATTAATCAACATATTGAATTAAAAACCCTAAACATGTAACTATCATCAAAACAGGTTAAAAACTATCTTAATCATTAATCAGGTTAAACATATTCGAATTAACCTAATTGCAAGACTAAACATATCCTTCATCAATCATTAGGGTTCCTAATCACAAATTAATACATTTTCCTCCCAAAATATACTCTTTTACAAAAATGTACAAATTTAAATGTCCAAACTATTTTTAAAATATTCCTCATCTTTTTCTTATCATTTTTCATGTATTGACTTTTCTCATCTGATCTTCCTAGCTCAAGATACGATTTTTATAAGAAAAACCATTTTTATAGTTTAATTGTTATTTTTAGAAAAATGACGGGCGTCAGATCCGTGGTCCGTTGGTCCACTCAGGATCCAGCTACCAGGATCGGGCGCGCCATAAGCGATAAAAAAGAATCAAAGGACTGAACTGTCCTTACCAGCAAAAAGAGGCACGGAGGGCACATTGGTAATTCTCCAGTTCTTCTCTTCTTCTACCTCTCGTCTCTGTTGCCGTAGCAACACCGGTCAACCGCAAGGTTGACTCTGGGCTTTAAGGCACCTTTGCTCGCGACGATGGTCCAGAGAGCTTCGTCGACCCCTTCAAACTTGACGACGCTCCCAATTGCTCACCGAGGACACACCAAGGTCGTCCACCACCCGCCGGACTCTGGCGATGATCTTTGAGCAGTTGAGAGTGCAGGTCGACACGAATCGAGCAATTGAATGCATGTTCTCGATCCTTGCGCCATTCCGCAGCGTTTGGGATAGACGAAAGAGATGTCGGTGCCTCAGATCATCCTCCCCTATTTATAGGGTCGAGGCAGGGTACCTACTGGTTTGGGCGTTTCCCAAAACCAGGACCAAAGCGCATCAAACCAGGGATGTTTCCCCGCGGTTTCATCTCCTATATCCAATGGAAATCTCAGCCAGTTGGCAAAACCAAAGGATTACGAGAAAATCAAGAGGGAAGGTCCCTCTGGTGTCACGCAGAACACAGTCCTAGTGGGACTCAGGCAAAGAGCGCCCAACATTAGATGAGGATCCAACAGATCAGATTACTCACGTTCAAAGCAAAGGGAGATTTTAATCTATTAATTCAGGATTAATTCCCAAATCGGATATAACTTGCAAAATTGATTCCTCCTAAAACATAACTCCTTTATTTCTCAAATTTTAAGGAAAGTTTTGTCTTGTCATTATCTAACTTTATACGAAATTTGGGAAACAGATTGCAATGGATGAGAAGGATTACTTCTCTCCCAAGTTGCTCATTAATTTATTCAAAACTAATTTATATTCCTGTTCCTTTTGCCATTATCTCATTATTTGGGGTTCCTTGGACCTCAAGACAACTAAAGGCATGAATTTCCATATTAGGGAACATCCATTTTGCCTTTATCTTCTTTTGAAAGTCAATTCTCATATTTCCCTTTTATTAATCAATTTCTTTTCCTTTTTAATTCTCTTTTTAAGGATTTCTCTTTATCTCTCTCCTATTTTCCTATTGAAATTCCTTTTAGCATTAGGAATCCTTGGGTACGAAAATCCACCAAGGATTACTCAATTTTACCTCTTTTCACTTATTTTCCACATTTTATCATTATTTGCAATTTCTTTCTTAACAAGGAAATACTTAATTGGTCTTTTCTTCTCTTATTGCATCCTCTATGCAACTTTGGACTCCTTGGAACCCATGTGTCACGAAATACACCTTTGGATTAAGTTCTTTTTCCTTCTAGAGATTTCCACACCTCTCTTTTCTCCAAATTCATTAATTAATTGAATTTCCTTGTTATTGGGCCCAATAGCCAATAAAGCCCACAAAACAACCATCAAGGCTATTGTAAATGAAATTCATTTATTCACAACAAATTATATCATTATTTGTCCAAATATCTTTAATATGAGAAATTACATTTCCCACCAAAGGAACCCAAAATTTGGGGTTGTAACAGATCTCATCAAACATGTTAGCTTTCCTCTGTTTATAGTCTATAGATAAGCCACAGCTTTGCCATATCCTGTTGGCTTTCCAAGAATTCGAGGACTCTTCAGCAGTTCTCCTATTAGGGGAGGGGTGAAGGGTCGATTTGCGATTCACCAGAACGGTGTCGAGGACAGTGCTCTTCACCTGCAACGCGATCTCAGCCACGGCTGCATCATCCTGTTCCTTTTCAGCATCAACAACATTTTGGTTGGCGTCAGGAACTTGAGTGTCTTTGACAATACGTCGAGCACCTTGCTTTCCAAACTGGAACTGGACTTCCTTTGTGGGAATTACACACCTGCTACCCAGGGGACACAATCCCTATTTGTGACCAAATCATTTGCATCCAGAGCAGTAAAGGGGTTTTGACAGAGCGTTGACCTTCAGCTGCTTGGTAGCGCCATCGACCTCCATCAAGGTGGACTTGGGAATCTTATCAGTGCACGAGATTTCCACGCACAAGGTAGCAGAGTCCTTGCATCCTGCAGTGAGTGAGGATTCAACGAAGTCAAGAGGACTCCCGATAGTACTGGCTACGCTAGCGATCCCATCAAAAGTCCACGGGACTCCGGGATTCTCCACCTCCAGCTAGACTGGAATCTGAGAAAAGGAAAGGGGATGGAGAGTAGATCCAGGTTCCCAGGCCTGAGCGATGACAAGAGCTCCATCCATCGTCCATGGTGCCTCATCGAGAACGTGATCCCTCTCAGTAGCCGACGACAACTTTATGATGAAGCCTTCGTTCTCCTCGGCTATGATTTCGAAAGTCCCACTTGGTTTCCATTGTCTTCTGATCCAGCCGCTAAGTTGTCCTTTGAAGGGCTTCCTGCTGGCGAATCTTACTGACAAGTATAGATTCCAGTTGGGGATCACGCCTTCCTGACTAGAGATCGATCCACACTTGGCTCCATCCCTAATAATCGGCTCGACGAATTTGACAACTGAAACATCTGCAATCGGCCTTCCTTGGTGGCTAGCACAAAGCCAGTCCACAAAGGAAGACGACTCGTTTCAGGGGATGTTCGTCGAGGGTCCTTCTTGCGGGGACTTGGGCTTAGGTGAGGTGGGGGAATCCTCCAGGGTCACAGAGATCTCTGGCGGTTGAGAAGTATGAGGGATTCCTTGCACGCTCCCTTCTCCATCGGTCATCCCACTGCCTCCTGGAGGAGTCAACGATGACTCAACAGCTGCCTTCCCACCATTTACACCTCCTCGTCCGCTAGGGATTCCGCGACCACCGCGCCCTCGCCCTTGCCCTCTGCGTCCGCGAGCCATAGAAATATAGTATAATATGATTTAAGGTGCTTAATTTGTTTTTCTTTAAATCATGGATAATTGAGAGGAATATGAGGCAACCAAGATATCTCGGATCCAAGGAAGTTGAGGGGGAAGAGGTGGTCCAATTTTTGGAATTAAATGAATTATTATAAAGCATATTCTCTCTCATTGAATTTTTATAAAAATATCCTTTACAAGCCAAATGAAAGGCTTTTCCCGGTCCCACTTCTTCCCTTTGCTTGGAAAATGACCAAGGAGCTTGGGAGGACCAGGAGGATGACTCCCTACCTGTTGGTAAGATTCTTGATCCCTTTTCACCTTGAATCCATGGTGGAAATCATGAATCAATGCATGAATTCTTCCTAATTCGATCCCCTCTTCAATTCTAACCATTCCTTTTCACTCAAACCTTGAGGACGAGCCTTGGAATGGTGAAAGGAGTTGCATCCACCATTGTTTCCGTGAGCTTGGAGCTTTGGAGCTCAATTGGAGGCGGGTTTTATAACTTGAACCCTTATTATTGTTATTGCATTCAATTCCTTATCAAATAATGATCCTTTCTACATTTATAATAATTGATTTGGTTGAATGGTGCAATCTCCATGGAAATCACAGTAGATTTCATGAGTCTAGAGCTTGAGGATGATGACATCATCATAAGCACACACACCTATCAAAATATCCAAGGCAAAAGGTTTCCAACTTGTTGGTCTAAACGATTTCACCAAACCGTTTGGAGACCAAACGGTTTCAAAACCGTTTGGTGATTTGGACTCCAAACTGCATGAGGGGGTTGACCGTTTGGTTTAATTGACCGTTTGAGGTCTGAACCTAATTACATGTTGGATGATGATCCAATGGCTTCAATTGATCAATTTAATGCATGTACAATCCTTCAATTGGAAACCCTAAACAAGTTGATTGAAAAATCCTTGATTGGTCCTAATGATTTCAAGACAACTTGGGTCAAACGGTCTTGAGACTGTTTGAGCCCAAATAGTATTGAAACCGTTTGGGACCAAACGGTTTCAAAACCGTTTGGTGGGTTAGTGGTTGATTCTTGACCCATGGATGATGATCTAATGGTATTGATTGATGACTCCTTCAATTGAATAACCAATAGTCAATTCAATGGTGCTTTTGCAATCGATTGGATTGATGAAATGACCTAGTGAGCCCTTGCAGTTTTGGGACTGATTTGTCCCAAACGGTCTTGAGATCGTTTGAGACCAAACGGTCTTGAAACCGTTTGGGGGCAAACGGTTTCAAAACAATTTGGTGTTAAACGGTTTCAAAACCGTTTGGTGGTGAAACCTTCAAAACCGAATGGAGTTCAATGTGGTTCAATCAGTTGGATATTGAAGGTAATGATTGTTCTAATGATCCAATGATGGTTAGTAGTGATAATCATTGAAGGTACAAAGGTGGAAACCCTAATAGTACCTAAGTGATTAGTGCCAATTAAGGGATGAACCCTAATTTCTTATAAGAACAATGACTTGGTACACTATGTTAATCATAGTTGTATGTACTTGACTAAAAGGTTAATATAACCTAATCAAGTTGAGAGGATGATAGAATGGAATTTATACATGATTATTATCCATGTGGTGATTAAGGGTATGATCCTTAGCAAAGAGATCATGAAACCCTAATCATAGCACAAACCCTAATTGACAAGGTTATTGAACCCTAACCCTAATTCAGGGCAATTCTAATTGAAAACCCTATTCCAGGGTAAGGGTGTAACACTAATCTAGGGTAATGATATGTGTGAACCTAATTAGAGATAATTGAACAGTAAACCCTAATATGGGAATGGAGAGTGAAACTCTAATTGGGATGAGTATCTCTAATTGAGATGACATGTGAAACCCTAATTGAGGGTGATTCCATGTGAAACCCTAATTGAGGGTGATTCCATGTGAAACCCTAATTAAGGGTGACTCCATGTGAAACCCTAATTGGGGGTGACTCCATGTGAAACCCTAATTAGGGGTGATTCCATGTGAAACCCTAATTGAGGGTTATGCTATAAGAAAACCTAATTAGGATGAATAGTAAACTTTATAGTTTAGGCATTATGATGTGAAAACCTAATTAAGGTTGATGCTATATGCAATCTTAGCTCTAATGAAGTGTGATTCTAAGTGAAACCCCAAGGCCCTAATAAAGGGTAAAGGTATGTGAAACTCTAAATGGATTTATAATACATAAAGCCCTAATCTTGTACAATATGATGACAAACCAGAATCTTGATAATAAAGTAATGGGTGAAACCTTATAAAGGTGAAATATCTTAACTGAATAAATATAGGCAACCTTATTGTAGGCAATGCCTTAACCTGAAATGAGTCCATACCATTAAAGGTAGTTGGACCATTCTTATGTCTGACCTATGCACTGCATGATGAGAGTGATAGGCTTGTGGATGAAAATATTAAGATGGGAAATACCTTAATACAAGATAAGCTGATAACTCAAGAAAGTTAGAGATGATGAGGAAAGTGATATACCTTGATGTATTTCAAATCCAATCTTTTTGGGTAAGAAAGATATGAAGTGTGTTATGCAACTATTGCAATAAAATGTAATGAGTATTGATGCACTTTGATAAAGTATTGACTAATATACCTTGAGAATGGGGCAAAGCCAAATTAATGTGTATGATGTAATAATACCATGATGAGGATGAGAAATTAACTTATACCTTGAATCGATGATCATTAATGCTATATGATGAGAGTAATGATCTTGAGTAATTACTTATGACATCTTTGAATGCCCCAGAGGTATGGAATAATCTATTAAGGGTTGAACAGATAATATAATCATGAAACCTTAATTGATGAGGAATGGGAAGCCCTAAGACTAATTTTGAGTATAGGGAATGAAGAGACCTATTTGATAGTAAACCCTAATCCTGGTAAAGGAACAGTGGTGTTACTATTGTATCACATGATGTGATAAATGACTTGTATGGATGTTATCATGACTAATAACCATGCAGATATTATGAGATGATGGACATAGCCAGATTTGAGCTATGACAATTATATGATAAATGTTGATTGGCCTTATATGCCTTAAAGTTGTTATTGCCTAGTAAAAGTAACAAATGTGCATGGACTTTATGAGTCATATGAGTAAACATTTGCCTAGAAAGAAGTGACAAGATATGTTGTGGCCTTGTGAGCCATGTGTGATGCTTGTGTAACAAGTATCATGTATACCTCAGTCTGAGGACCTAGAGGTGATAGTTACCTAGTGAGAGGTATCAAGATGATTATGAAAAACTCTTGTAAGGGATGATAATGTTCATAATGAACCAATAATGTCACAGGATTGACAAAGTTTAATACCTGGAATAGTTGCACATGATTGACATAGTTCAATACCTGGAATAGTTACACATGATTGACATTGATCAATACCTGGAATGTATGCACAGGTGTGGCACAGTCCATTACCTGGAATAATAACACAGGATTGGTTAAATCCCAAAACCTGGAATAATAACACAGGATTGGTTAAATCCCAATACCTGGAATAACAACACAGGATTGGTTAAATCCCAATACCTGGAATAATAACACAGGATTGGTTAAATCCCAATACCTGGAATAATAACACAGGATTGGTTAAATCCCAATACCTGGAATAACAACACATGATTGGTTAAATCCCAATACCTGGAATAATAACACAGGATTGGTTAAATCCCAATACCTGGAATAATAACACAGGATTGGTTAAATTCCAATACCTAGAATAACAACACATGATTGGTTAAATCCCAATACCTGGAATAATAACACAGGATTGGTTAAATCCCAATACCTAGAATAATAACACAGGATTGGTTAAATCCCAATACCTGGAATAGTTGCACATGGTTGACATAGTTCAATTCCTGGAATAGTTGCACAGGATTGACATAGTTCAATACCTGGAATAGTGGCACATGATTGGCATAGTCCAATACCTGGAATGGTTATATAAGATTGGCATAGTCTAATACTTGAAACAATGATGACACAATATTGTTACTAACCCAATACCTGTGTTGATGATACCGGATTGGTAATAACCCAATGCCTGTATTGATGATATATGAGTACAAGATGGATATAATTCCTTACCTATTTAGCAGATTGTCTAGGGCCAATGGTTCGGAACAAGAATGTTTCACGGGTGACATATCAAGATGATGAATGTCACAAGAAAAGGTTGACATGATGGTATAATATGATGAATAAATGGTATACATGTTCTCCTTATTCCTTAATAAGAAAATAGATGATCTATTGTTCTATCTTAAAAAGTTACAATGATTTAAGATGAGAATGTTTTAAACTGCTTATCCTCTGCCCAGTTTTATATCATTAAACTGCAATAATAATATTTCTGGCGGAGAGTTATATCTCTCGCTGGGGCAATTTACAATTGTCTCACCCCCGTCGGATCCAACATTTTTAGGTGGACGCGGACAAAGAAGCAGTAACACTTTTGTAGGAAAAGGACAACCACAGTGATATCAGGGACAGCAGTGAGATCTCAGGTGGGGATAATGTCTCTCAAGTCATGTAGCTAGAAAGTCCTATGTTTCGTCTCTATACTCTCAGGTCCTCGGAGTTATAGTTAGTGTTTTAATGAATCAATCCGAGATTTTGGCTTGATGCCTCAAGATTCGTATGTTGTCTGTATATAATGTTTATAGGGCAGCTGATGTTGTAATCTCTGAGAAGAGATGGTACAAGTTATATACGTTTGGACCAGAATGTAAATGTTATACATTGGATTGCATTGAAAGAGTTTTCCTATGTATGGATCTCTTTGCAAAAAGTTTTAATTTTTAGTGATTTTCAGTTATCCGCTGCAAATGATACGCTTCTGCATAAGTAAATCTTATTTTTGTGAGTTGGATGCCACACTTTGCTTCTTTTTTTAGAAAGAAAATAGGGAGTAAGGAAAAGGTGTCCTTGTTCTTATAACTTCCAACATTATTTTTCTTCAAAAGTTTCATTGCATCAGATGGAGTATTCTTGTAAATCACATTATATGAGATCTATATCAAGTTGATCCATATCTTAAAATAGAGAAACATTGTGTTTGGCTTTGATTGATTCCATATGATGTGCCAACTTTTTCTAAGGAGTGATGCTATTTTGAAGTCCTAGGTGACATGATGGTTTCAGACATGACAATTTTTGTAAGAAAATTTGCAGAAAGATATACTAAATTCAATAGGGGTACAATGATAGACATATACTCAGATGGGATGATTAGATAATGGCCATTTTGTAACTAAGGAAAAAATAAGCATGGCTGACCTGATAAGGGCCATGAACAAAGCAACTACATGCTAAATAAAAAGGCAAAATAATGCAAGAGGGGAAAAGATAGGGGGTGGAATAGAAACATACCACCCACCTCCACCCCAGACATAGATTTTTTCTCATCCTAAGTAAAACCTAAATCGAAGATGGAGGTAATAAGTCACTCTAGAAGTGGAAAATGAGATGAATATGAAATATTATAGCAGTAGTTCCCCCAATATGGGGAGTTTGTTTAGGGTAGGCCTGATGGGCCCCATACTCCTCAAACTAAGGTTGACTAGCTGCATAGTGGTCATGGTGCACATGCCAAGACTCATGGGAGCCATGTATCAGATACATATGGTTGACATAGTGGCTCTGGCACTGCTTCTCACGTTGGATCTCATCCAACTGGTCCTTGATCTCACAAAACCCACAAGGCTCCTCAGGTCCTTCTTCAGTGTCTGTGCATCTCCTGGTGTGATGTCGAGAGGGAAGAGGAGGTGTTCCAGTCATGTCATTGTGAGCCTCCAAGGAGACACTCCTCTTCTGGGTTGTGGGCTCAGGGACTTCGTTTGGTTCGGGATACTCCAGAAGGAATTGTACGATGTGCGCCGATAGATCAATCAAATCAAACACTAGGTTGGAGGTTGCAAACCTACCGTGTCCAGGAAGCTTGAAGATGACCCAGGTGTCTTTAAAGTGCATATAGTAGACACCAAAGACACTAGGGTGGATGAACTTACATCCCTTTAAGTATGGGATATCGATCAAATGATTCTTAAGCTCCAGTGGCAGGAAGGAAATGTGAGTGTAGCTCAAAAAGTATACTATGTAGGTGACTATATGGCCAATGCAAAAGGAAAAAGAAGTATTGCAGGTGGCTTGACAGTTGAGATGATCGATCATCACACTCCCCAGTTGGAGGGCTTGTTATTCAGGAGACACCACATGGTGTAGAGCTCAAAAAGTATAATGGTGCCCTGAGTACCTTCCCTATCGAAGAAGGTGCGAGCCAAGATGTAGTGAATGTAGCAAACCACTGGGTTGTGGATGCTAGATGCCTTAAGGCCAGGGGGAAGCATGGGAGGAAGGCCAGTAATATCCACCTTGAACTTCTCCACTTTGTAGTTGTCGGGGTAGACGTCATGGCGACGCTCCATGCAACGAGTGATCCAGTAGTCGTACCATCCATAAGCTACCTAGAGGAGATCTCAAAATCCTTACTGAAGACTCGGGCCTTGCAGTAGGAATTGCCCCATGAATTGTGGAACTGGCGGTAGGTGGTCATGAACTCGAAGGTGAGGTCACTATACACTAGTGTGACCCGATAGGGAAAGAGGAGGATATGGTTCTTGTACAAGATATTGTCAACAACTTCCCTGATTTTGAGTGCCTTAAGGGTGACGTTGCAGGCCCAACAAGGGAGAGAGACACCAAGTGTGGTTTTCTCCTTGAATCTGTCAAAATGTTTGGCACTGACGAACTGAGAATAGCTCCCTGGAATAGGGGCTATGCGGGATGGACGAGGCAAGGTAGATTTCAAATCCTGTCGAGAACAAGGCCACCCTACCTCTGTCTCTTGGATGAACCTATCAACCTCATCGATGTCGTGGAGCATCTCCTCATCAACCTCAGGAGAAGAATCGCCAGTTGGCTCCCAGATCTAGATGTCGAGACTCGAGGTAGAGTGGCGAGGCAGATCACTAGATATTGTATTTTTTATGGCCTGCTTGCCCTTGCAGAGGCAGTAAACAAAACTGCAATGAGATCCTCCTTTCAACATGGTGGTTGGATGCTATGAGAATGAGATAGTGCTCTGGAGGGTGCAAGATGATCATTTTAGGGTAACGCGATGGCTGTCTGACAAGGATGAAAATGGCATCTGGAGTGCAAAGGAAATGGATATTTGCGGTGAGTGAGACACCCAATTGGTTGCTCAGTCAGTTGTCTCTTCTGCAGGTTCAAGCACAAAGACCACCTCAAGAAGAAGGAGGTGTTGTTGTGACATGAAATCTGGATAAACATTAAGGAGGTGGAACGGTTGCATGGCTGTTGGTGAGTGAGGATTTGAGATGTTGGTCAGCGAGTGGTGATATGTCTGCCTCTCCCAATGAAATGGCCATCTGGAACAACTGCACAACTTGCTCGTGAGGTCGGTGAGACGACATGTTGGATTTGTGAGATGGCCGTCTCGCCCTACAAGATGATTGTCTGGTTATGGGGCATCCGTGCAATTTGTTTGGCAGAATAAATGAGATGGTGGAGTAAGAAGAGGAGGAGAAACAAAGGTAATATGAGGAAGGGGTTGTTGGTGTAGTCGAGATGGCAGAACGACCATCTCAGAGGTGAGATAGTGGGCTAGGAGCTCCAGTGGAGAGGGCTAGATGGGTGTCACAATAGTTGAGGTGGCCTATTGGGCACACGTCGTTAGAGAATGAAGCACTGCTCGGGGGGGGGGGGGCTTTCTCTTGGTGGTCGTGAGTCGTTGTCCCCCTGAGTTTCTTATTTAATAGCCTGACTTGGTCATGCGAGATGACCATCTGGCACAATCCAACCTGATCGTTTAGCATTTCAGGGGAAAAACTATCGTTTCTGGCCAGCGTGATCAGTGAGCTTGAATGTGCCTCTTGGTATGCAAGACGGCCATCTCATTTGTGCCAAATGACCGTTTGGCATGATAATGGCAGCATTTTGAAATTTGAATTTCAAATGACTGCTAATTTGAAATGGTTGCCATAAAGTCTCAGATGACCGTCTCAATTTTACCAAACGACCATCTCGCTTAGTGGAAAGTCTTGACTTCATGTAGGTGAGATGTCAGTTTGGGTAACCAACCGACACCCTTATTTTGAAAATAACAAAAGACAACTAATTTGAAATTGAATGAAAAAAGTTAGCTAAACAATTATATAAAGTGAATGCAAAAATAAATAAAGGATTGGGTTGCCTCCCAATACGTGTTGAAGGAGGACTCTAGGCAATCATGCTTCAACGAAATTCATTTTAAGGGCTTCAATGATGGTATGGATGTTCGGATTTACCTCAGCCTTAGCAACTTTGAGGACCCCACTGATTCCTCACCTTGCTTGGGTTTCACATGCTCATTTTACTACCTCCCAAGAACTACTTATGTTTTGAAACATGAAGTTTCCTCCAGATGAGGAATCAAAGAATTTCTTAGTGTCATCATCAACACCACTATATAATATCTCAATGAGTTGAGATTGTGAAATGTTGTGGTGAGGGTAACATCAAAGGAGTTCCTCAAATATTTCCCAAGCCCCTCCTAGAGTTTTACCTGGGACAATGGAAAAGAGAAGGATTTGTCCCCTGATTTCATAGGTAAGCGAAGGAAGGAAGTATTTATCCAACATCTTAGTTTGAAGTGCCTCCCAAGTAGTGACATGTTCTTCACCCTCCATGACATTATACCATCTGTCAGCTTACCCTAAGAGAGAGTATTTGAATAGTCTATGTAATGATAGTCACCAGATCGACAGACAAATCGTTACTAATTAAGTAGGATAAACATAAACAACGGATTAAAAAAAATTACTAAAAATTAAAACCAATTGTTTTTGCAAAAAGATCCATTTCCAGGAAAACTCTTTAAGGAAGAACCAAAACCTGATATTCACATTGATCATATATTGTATATACATTGTACCATCTCTTCTCGAGGATAACATATAACAGTTGCTTTCTCAAAACATATACATAAAGCAACAACAAACCTCGAGGCATACAAGCCAAAATCTCAGATTGTTCATAAAACCAACACATACTAAATCTAAGGACCAAAGAGTACAGAGACGACACATAGGGTTTCTATCTACAAGACACGACAGACTGTACACTCAACTTGAGTTGTCACTGTTGTCCATGCTATTGTTGTTCTCCCTCTGCAATATGGTCTCAACCCCCCTCGTGCATGTCCACCTAAAAAAATGTGGATCCCACAGGGTGAGACAATTGTCCTAGCGAGAGATATAACTCTCCACCAACAATGTTATTATCACCTTTAAATAGTATTAAACTGAGCAGAGGATAAGCAGTTTAGAACATTCTCATATTTTAAAGCATTGCAACTATCTATGTTAGAGCAGTAAATCATCTAGTCTCTTTATAAGGAATAGGAAGAACATGTATATCATTTACCCATCATACTATATTAACATCTCAAGCTTATCCTGTGATACTCATTATCATGGTATGACATCCATGAATTATTCTCATTTCTATCTGTTGGCCTCAACCAATCAACTAATTAGATATTGAATTGTACCAGTCATGTGAATATACATCATCATCATCTGTCCAGGTATTGGCTTTGCCAATCCTGTGAGCTAGGTTATTCCAGGCATTGGACTATGCCAATCCAGTGCAACTATTCCAAGTATTGGACTATGCCAATCCTATGCAACTATTCCAGGTATTGGACTATGCCAATCCTATGCAACTATTCCAGCTATTGGACTATGCCAATCCTATTACATTATTCCAGGCATTTGGTTATTACCAATCCTGTGCAATTATTCCAGGTATTGGGTTATGACCAATCCTGTGACATTATTCCAGGTATTGGGTTATGACCAATCTAGTGCAATTACTCCAGGTATTGGGTTATGACCAATCTTGTGACATTATTCTAGGAATTGGGTTATGACCAATCATGTACAACTATTCCAGGTATTGGGTTATGACCAATCATGTGGCATTATTCCAGGTATTGGGTTATGACCAATCCTGTGCAATTATTCCAGGTATTGGATTATGACCAATCATGTGCAATTATTCCAGGTATTGGGTTATGACCAATCATGTGACATTATTCCAGGTATTGGGTTATGACTAATCTTGTGCAATTATTCCAGGTATTGGGTTATGACCAATCCTGTGACATTATTCCAGGTATTGGGTTATGACCAATCCTGTGCAATTATTCCAGGTATTGAACTATGCCAATCATGTGCATCTATTCCAGGTATTGGACTATACCAATCCTATGCATCTATTCCAGGTATTGGACTATTACCAATCCTGTGCATCTCATCACTGAATACCACATCACCTTTACTAGGCATTATACCTTGTCCAAGCCATCATACTTGTTCACATCCTTTATATAATACAAGTATTCCTCTTATCTCCTTTAAGAATATTCAAAACACTATAGCCCTTATTTGGCTATAAGCATAAAGCATGTATGATTAAGATTTCATTATTATTATTGTGTCCATTTATTATTATTATTATGTTACTAAGTTTCCATTTCCTAGTTTATTTGAACATTATCATTTCTTACATGAGACTTTTATAAACATCTTGTTACCTCTCACTAGGCAACAACTATTCTCATGGCTCACAAGGCCCATTAAACATCTTGTCACCTCTCACTAGGTAACAACTAATCACATGGCTCACAAGGCCCATTAAACATCTTGTCACCTCTCACTAGATAAAAACTAATCACATGGCTCACAAGGCCCATTAAATTGTATTATATGTAACATCATAGCTCATACTTAGCTATGTTCATTATCTCATGCTACCAGCATGGTTTCAATATGGTTAAGGTTTCCCCTTTATTAACCAATTATAATTTCAACTCTTATCATTACCCTTCATTAGGGTTAAGGTTTCTCTTATAAAACCATCTAGGGTTTTCAAGTACATTTATCATGAAGAAAACCCTAATTCACTCTCCTTACATATTAGGAGTATCAATGTATGCTCATTTCATGATTATCACAGAAGTATGAGTTTCTCTCTCATCCTTACTAGGATTTTGATTACTTCATACTTTATTAAGTTGGCTCAACCTTTCCTTCAAGGTTCATTAGCCTACTTAATCAATATTCATTAAACTCCATACCTCTTAAGGTATGACTTGATATAAGACACTTCATATGTTACACCATCAAGTACATTGCATCTAAGGTTATTTCCTTCATATGGGTTTTGAGGTGCTTTCACCATATTGGTTATGAGGTATGTGCTTGCTACCCATATCACTTATAGTTGTATGTGTGCTTACCATATCGGGCAAAGAGGTGTGTGTGTGCTTCACACCATATCGGGTAAAGAGGTGTGTGTGTGCTTCACACCATATCGGGCAAAGAGGTGTGCGTGTGTGTGCTTCACACCATATCGGGCAAAGAGGTGTGTGTGTGCTTCACACCATATGGGGCAAAGAGGTGTGTGTGTGCTTCACACCATATTGGGCAAAGAGGTGTGTTCTTAACCCAATATCATTTTTAAGGTGTATGCTTGACCTCATATCGTCCAAGAGGTGTATACTAACTTACCATATCGTGCAAGAAAGTATAAACTCATATCCATATCATTTTAGTGGAGTAGGTGCATCATCATATCGGGTTAGAGGTGCTTGCATGTGTGCTTGAACCCGATATCACTTTATAAGGTGATACCATTATCTTCAAGATCTAGACCTTCATTCTACTTGTTATAGTACAAGGATAACATGTCTAAGAAACTACTAGAATTCATAATTTCAGAAACCATTTCAAAATATTTCAGAATTTAAAGTAGTTCATTTAAGCATAGCAATTTAAGTGATGAATAATAACATGGTTAAGTTCAAGTTATATAACCCGCCTTGTGAACAGCTTCAAAACTCCAAGCTCCAAATATTCAAGTCCTAAGGTTGAAGAAGAACTTCTCCAAGGTCCAGGGCTCGTTCACAACTCCTTTATAGATAATAAATCACCATTGTTAAGCACTTGGTGAAGAAGAAAAGAAAGGAAGATCATAACCCTAAAATCATGCTTCAATCCAAGGTTGAAGATGATCATGGCCTCACCTTAGGGTTAAGTATTGAGCTCCTTCTTGCTCCTTAGCACCTTTTCACGATACCTCACTACCCTTGCATGATATGCCATCACTTGTGGCCGATATCCCCCTCACTTGCGGCCAAAAACACTCCACTTGGCCGATATCGACTTGCTATGACCGATATCAACATGATATGGCCGATATTACTTGCTATGGCCGATACCCAAGGCCTATGCACGATACCACATCACCTATTCATGAAAAAAAGGCTCCATGCACGATATATAAGAGAAAGGAGATGGTAGGATTCGAAAATTTTCATTTAGGGGTGAAAGGAAGGGTATATATACTTGAGGTTCATGAAAAAGTGTGTAAATGAGGTGTCATCAATTTGAGCTACTAGGTGCCACGTGTCCATGCATGGGTGACACGTGTACATGCATGAATTAACATTTATCTTTACATGAAAAACACTTGAGGATAATCTAGGGATGAAATTTCGTCCATTACTTATCTCTTTGAATAAAATATATCAACAAAATCACCACTTTATTCACAGCCCGATACAACTTTTCAAAGGAAGTTGTAAACTGATACCCTTCACCTCCTTGAGGTTATTTGCACATCATAGCCTTTGCCAAGATCTGAAAACCGATGTGAGGCTCATCCTATGGCTCCTTGGCCTATAGGCACTCATATATAAGCTTTTCAACCTGATACAACTCAAGTTAAGGTTTCATATTCAACCCTTTTCTTGGTCATTTCATCACCAAGATTACTGTCACTCATAATTGATTCAAACATGGTGTCTTCTTCTTTCTATCTCCTCTAAATGATACAAAGAGGAAGTAGTAACACTCTAGAGGTGATAATTTGCATATCAACCCCACATTTTGGGTAAATTACAATTTGCACCAAAATTGGTAGACAAGTCACCAACATTATTCAAACAAGTTCAAACTTGGAAGTTAGGATTTACACAAGCCACCAACTTGCATCATTATTTCTATAATGATTATAAAACACTTAGGGAACATTCAACATGTGACCAATTGCAATATAACCCCTCATCTTGGGTAAATTGCATTTTGGTCCAAAACATGAGAACATTGCTCAAACATGATTCAAACATGACCAAATCTGAAACATAAGTTTGTTACCTGATAGCAAAACAAGTTCTAAGTAACTTACTTAGCCAAAACAAATAGGGTTACCTCATAACCTAGGTCAGGGTCATTACAGTCTGGGTCTAATGGCGTCTTTAGAAACGCCAGGGATCTTGAGCATAGAACAAAGATAAAAAAATGTTGGAGATGATCTTGACAACTCTCGCCCTTTTTCCCAAAAAGTAGGTTGGTTTGAAGCATTGTGATATATTGGGTACGAATCTCGAATTGGAGGGGGTGTAATTTTGGGTGGCATAATGGGAGGTTGTGCATATCTGGTTCTGGGTGTGGAAAAGTCTTTCAACTATTTTTTTGTTTCAGCCTCCTTCTAAGAGGCTTCTAAGGCCTCTCAGTTACATAGGTTGCACCCAAAGCACCCTCTTGAGCTACAAGCTCGACCATCATTCATTCTCATTGAGCAGCAAGTACTTGCTCAATCCTATGCGTAGCTACCTCCTCATCCAACCTAACTTAATTTTGTCTATTCAAATGATGGAAGGTTCTTTATGGCTCCCGATCAAAAATTGGTAGCGCAAAATCAACATTTAGTGGGTGTTGCATGCACAGTTATAATCAATGTATATATTACTGGAATAGAAATTCAACAAAAGGAGGAGATAACACTTCTGGAATGGTACTCGGAAGGCAGAAAAAATGAAAAAAACAAGTTTTGTTCAAAAGAATTTTGAGGTTTGAGAAAATGATCTGTTGTCCCCGACAATGACACCAAAATTGATACGCGTTAGAGTGCACACCAACTCAATAAGATAATCATCCTATAGTTTAACCTTCTTTTACTTTCCAATTAAGGCTAGAATAGAAGGGTTGATCCCATAGGACAACATTTTTAAGATTGTGTTCTCTAAACCCAATTGATTTTGAACTTTATATCTTTTTGGAGTTTTTGAATATTTGAACAAGAAATTACATACCGAGTTTTGGAGGTTGGTTGATTATACTAAAGCAAGAAATTAAGTGAAAATGAAACAAAAAATTATACTAAAGTAATGAAATGAAAGGATTATGCTAAGATAAGAAAGAAAGAAGATTGTTAGAAAAGAAAAATTAACTATGGAAAAAAATAAAGTGCAGGAATTTAAAGAAGGCGATTGGAACAAGCGTTGAAAGAAAATGATTGAATTAGATGGGAAAAACATTGAGGCTTAGGGATTTCACCTCCTTAGCCAAAGTGAAAACTAGATTGAAAGAGTACACGAAAAGTAAGATAGAAGAAGGTCTGTGAATCATTCATACACGAAACACAAGAGACAAACTCCATGTGAACCCATTGGTCCTGGCGTTCACATATTCTAGTCCATCATCCTAAAGGAGAATTTTCCACAGTCACATTCAAATCCCCATATAATCAGTTTAGGCGTTCTAAATCCCACTTTCCATTGTTGCATATGCAAGATTAATCCACGATAAAAATGATCAATTACTTTGTTAAAACTGGTGATTTCTAAACTAAAAACTATCCACCTAAAAAATTTGTGTTAAACTCAATTTGATCAACACATGGCTAAGGAGCTACTCCCCTCGCCTAGATAATGGAACTACTCACTAGACATGGTAAGGAATGGAGAAACAAGGGGAAGAAGGTAGGAAGCCATAGAACTAAAGGACATAATATCTAAAAAGACCAATGTTGGTGACAATGAAATGGCTTGCTCTCTTAATCCCCCACTCCGATAGGAAGAACTAGAAGTAGAAACAAGAAAATAGAGTGAGATCCAGATCTAGAACAAAGAACAAATCTTTATTACATAATGAAGGATTACACTACTATGAATTGAAAATAATATAGCTTTAATAAAATGTGCAAGTACAAAAAATTGAGAACCCCTCTCTTACTGGAGTCCCCTTCCTTTTAAAGGGAAGGAGGGGTGGAAACTCTAGGGGGGGACAAATGGAGATGGAAGATACTGAAATGTGCTACTCGTGAGCCGTGAAATAGTCATCTCTCTAGATGAGATGATCGTCTGACTAATGATATGGCATGGCCTGAGGGGTAGCGGTTGAACCCTAGGAAAAGGGGTGGCGACACCCTTTGATTCCATTACTTGGGCTTGAAGCAAGATGTCAAAACAGTCGTCTAGGTGTGGGACGCTCGTCTCATGTCGATGCAACATTAATCAACTTGAAACCCTAAGGTTTGAGCGTGACACTGACACTTGACCTAATGTGGTCTTGAGATGGATGTCTAGGCTTACATTGATGTTTGACTGGTGGCATGAGATGATCATCTTGCTAATTGAGACACCCATCTGGAGTGTGAAGATGGCATATTGAGGCAAGGACCAAATGGTCATCTGGCTCTGAGGTTGGAGTTCTTGGAGCTGAGCTGACTGTATGGTGCTGCGAGACAGTTGTCTTGTGAGCTCAGTAGGTCAGAATTTTCTTTGAAGGAAAAACCTACAAAAGTGATGGAAAAGATGAATATTTGTACAATAAATCGAAAAGTGGGTAAATTGCAAATTCTCCTAGGTATCGTTGAAAAAGAGATAATGTTACAACTCCAATTTTTGGGTTCATTAGGAGAGAAATGTAATTTCACATATTAAAGATAATTAGAACAAATAATGATGTCTTTTGTTTGAGTGCATGAATTCCATTTAAAATAGCCTTGTTGATTTATTCGTGGGCTTTATTGGCTATTGGGCCCAATAACAAAGAAAGAACAAAAGAAACACTATTATTGAGTAAATAAGAAAATAGAGGGAAGAAAAGTGCGGAAACCTCTAGATGGCAAATCCAACGAGGGATTTCGTGCCTCTTGGGTTCCTTGGATTCCAAAGAGTCCAAAGTTGCAAAGAAAATGCAATAAGAAAAGAAAAGATCAATTAAGTATTTCTTTATTAAGAAAGAAATTGAAAATAATGGTAAAATGTGGAAAACAAGTATAATTGACTTATCCTTGGTGGAATTTCGTATCCCAAGGAGTCATAATATTAAAAGGAATTCCTATGAGGAAAATAAAGAGAAAATAAAGAGAAATCCTCAAAAGAGATATTTTAATGAAGAAATAAAAAGATAAGGAGAATATGAGAAATAAAACATAAAAGGATAAAAGCAAGAAGATATTTCCCCAATGTGGAAATCCAATCCTTTAGGTCCAAGGAATCCAAGATGATAATAATGGCAAAAGAAAGAGGAAATATCAATTAAATAAGTCTTATTAAAGAATAATTAACTTTTGAAGAAAAGGTCATTTTCCTTTGGAGTTTGGGACTAAATTTTGGTATGCAAGTAGATAAAGACAAGAGGAAGTTTCCCTCAAAATTTGGTTGCAAAATGTTGCACAGATTCCAAGATATGCAATTTAGAAATTATCCTAAAGTATGGACATTGATTGCATAGTAATATTGTGTCACGTTTTATCTGGGAATAAAATCCTATTTTTGGGCGCATATCTGCGATCATAGGATCTGTGATCCACGGCCTGGGATGAATCCCAGTCTCACGAGGATATGGAGTAGCAGACTCCAGGCTGCAGAAGTTTGGATTCGAGTTTTTGCAAGTTAGAAGCCAACTGTGAATAGGTGAAGGAGTCCATCCCCTTCAGGAGTTTGCTGCGAACCCAACAACCCCATGATTGGTGGGGTTTCTTCATGAAACGGGGAAGTCCCCAATTCACAGAGGACTCGACGACCACCCTATATATAGGGTAGAGCGCACAACGGTGCGAGAAAACCTAAATTTTACCCCCTCATGACCGCGGCGCAGTATAGGTCGTCTTTGTGCGTTCAATTGGATCAAACAAGGTGTTCTTGCTCCTGTCCAGCAGCAGTCCTCGCCGGAGCGCCGACGAAGCTTTGGCAGAGAAGCACTTGTGACGAAGAGGAATTGAGGGTAGCTATGAGTTCGTGAGAGCCAGGCGATGCTCTCGGTTCAGTCAGTGTGGTTGCAAGACGAAGATAGCCCGAAGTCAACTATGGAGTTGACTCTACAGGGCTACTCGCGAGCCATCTCGAGGAAGAAGAAGACCAAGGGGTAAAAGACCCCTTTGCCCTCGTGCGTACAATAGCCAGGTAAGGGTGTAGTTGTCCTTTTCCTTTATTTTTCTTTTGCGGTCAGGGTGCGCGCATCAGGATCATTGGATCCATCTGGGTCCAGAGGACCATCGATCAAACGGCTCACGTTTATCTAAAAGTAATTGATAATTTAGAAAAGTAACTTTCTTTGCAAAAATCATATCTTTTGATAGAAAACTCCGATGAGGAAAGTTAATACATGAATCTTGCTCAGAAAAGTATGAGGAATTCAACAAAAATACTAGTAGAGCCTAGTTTTACTTATAGTTCAAAATGTACATAAAGTTAGTACTTTGATGCTTTAAATGGATCTAAAACTCTAGATTTGTTTAATGGTGAGTTTAATAACTAGTTTAATATTCTGAATCAAGATTGGACCTTTTGACATAAAAAGGATAATAGTAATATGATTTGAGTATAAAAACCCATGATTTTCTTAATTAGGGTTTTCCTGTGTGCAAAAGTGCAATCAATGTTAAATTAGGGTTTATTAACCTAGCAGATGTGATAAATAGTAATTAAGGTACAGTTGCCAATTGAACTATAATCATTGATGAAGAACCTGAAAATGATAATCGGCCTTAATGATCTTGACATGACCTAAAAAGAATAAAACATGTTGGTTTTAGTATAAAAGTTCCTAATCATGGATAGATACCCTTAATATGACGATTAGGGTTTTCAAAAGGATAAAGTTAGAATTAATGATAAATGAAGTTCATAGGTGAATTAGATCATCATGAATTATGAGTTGTTAATCTGAAAGAAACTAAAGGTGATAATTGAGTCGAATGACCTTGAAATAACTTACAAGGATAAAGAAGGTAGTTTTGGTATAAAAGAGAAATAATGGACTTTAATTGGGCTTATGATGTTGAAATTAGGGTTTATGAACTAAGAGAGCATTTTATATGATAAAAGCGTTATGGAGGCAAAAACCCTAATAAAACCCTAATGTGGTCTAGAAAGCCTAAGGTGGAATCAAAGTCTAGCTTTAGAATGTTCTGGATGAACTATAACACTTGGATCGTATGCATTAATTTCAGGATATTGTTGATTGCTTTTTGATTGATTATTTATCCTTATTTCTTGGACAATCAAGTTGCTCTTGATCATGTATGTGGCTAATTATGAATAACCGCCTTAGTTTCCCGATGATTTTCCGGATGGTTAATCACATTGAATGCAAATTATCTGTTGGATGTTCATACTTGCAAATCATAAAGTCACTATGATTATCACATTAAAAATAGAAGTATCGATTCTCTCACCTACATGCCACCCTGATGGATGATGCCAAAGGTAAGGCCCAAATGGGGAGACCAATGGACACCTAGAGTGGTGACCTCAGGCACCAAGAAGGTGGCCTATGATATTGCATGACTAGTGGGCACCATGAGTGGTGACCCCCAGGCACCAAGCTCGGTATTGAGAAGGTGGCCTTAAGTCATTGGCAAAGGGCACCCTAAGGTGGGTATGCCAGGGTTAGGGCAAAAGTGGTGGAGAATGTCATACTCAAAAGTGTAATTTGACTTGTTAATTAATTTGATTGTGATTATTAAATTGTCAGCCATATTTGCAAGATTTTTGGTTGTTCCCACATACCAGTACATTTCGATATACTGACAGATGTTTTGTTTGTCGGCGTTTTAGGAACAACATTTGAAAGAACAAAATGTAAAGTGACACATTGTGGAAATAAGAAATAAAGTAAAAGGAGGATTAGATAGAATAATTCAAGCTTTGGATAGATAGATTTCCAAAGTTTTCAAAGGTAAGTAAAGTTTAAATTTTATACCAAATTCCAGTTAGTTAGTAGAATTTCATAATTATTATTGATTATTTGTCGAACCTTTGATCCTGTTAATTGAATAACGGATCTGACCTTCGGGTCTCCCTTAATTGGGGGTTACCGAGAGGCGGGGTCGTTACAATTGGTATCAGAGTGTAGGTTCCTCAATTAATCTTTAATAATTATAAAATTTTACAAATTTTGTAGAACCCAAGGGAGTTATTAGAGGATAATCCGAAAGAAAGAGGTGTCTAGAAAAGGATCACGACCGGGGGCTGGCAATATTTTCCTCCGCACCGCTAGTCGGAATAAGGACTCCCGGATCCGTGTGACTGTCTGGCCAAAGTCTTAGGGTATGAATCGAAATAAGATACCTTTAGGACTCTCTCATCTTGTTCATCCCTTCTCAACTCAAATTCTATTAAGGACCTTAAGGATTAGGGTTTTCTCTCTTCTCCTCACCCTCTTGAGGATGGGAAAAGTTAATAAGGTCTAAGGAATCCTCCACCAAATTAATAAAAAGCATGTAAATAAGATGTCATGGACATAAGATTAATAGATTAAGCGCAAACTAAAGAATAGATACATGCTTAGGTCGTATGACACGAGTTTTCATTGCCCTCAGAAGAGACCTGAGGATAGACCTCCTTGTCAGGAGGATGTGTGGAGAGAGTTATTCTTGGAGGTAGAGACCTCCATTGAAGGTAGAGACCTAGCATATCCTTTGAGGATGATGTTAACCCTAACCCTAAGTGAAGGTTAGAGAAAGATATCATGATGAGTTAGACGTCATGGTAGACAGGGTGTTTGGATAGATATACCTTTGGATTGCCATACGAGCCATGAAAGGTTGGATGACCTAGCACCTTTGGCAACCCAGGAAAGGGTTGTGCGTGTTAGAGCAAGGGTAGCTCCTTCATGGATGAAGTTAGTGATGGACCTATAGAAACCCTATGGCTTATGCAAGTAGGGGATAGCTTGCACCCAGACTACATCAGTAGTATGAGCAGTAAGTCTAAACCGAGGCCAGAAGGACATGATGGATGGCTTATGAGATAAGCATAAGGGCTATGGATAATCATAAGAAAACGTAAGCTTCACCCATGTAGAGGTATACCTATGAGCTTGATCCTTCATGGAGAGACGACCTCTAGTAGTATGGCTGGATATGGAGTTAGCTTTAGAGAGAGAGTAAGAAGGAACCAAACAAGAAGGTTGGAAACCTAAAACCTTGAGATGTGAGGAACAGTGGGGAGTCGAGAATGATGTGACCTAAGTGGATGATAGTGGTTGCCTCATGCATGATCACTGGAGGATGTTGATATCTTGTTTGCCTTTAGAGGAACCAAACCCTAGAGAGAGGATGATTCTTTTGGTACCTATGTGTCTGTGGTATAGGAGTTTACCTTATGAGATAGGAAGAAGAGTTCTTTAGACCTAGAAAGGTTTAGTAACATGTTGTGAGGCCTTATACCTAGTTTGTTGTCCGTGAGGAGGACTCCACTCTGAGGTGTTGCTCATATAAAAGGATCGTGGGAGTAAATGACATACCTTGGACATGCTTGATTCATGGTTAAGAGATGGAGCATGTAGTGAACCTAGGGTTCCTAGGCCTAAGACGGGAAGAAGTATACCCAATGCTCATGATGAGATTTGAGTCTCTATAGTTTCGAGCATGGTACTCCTCATGTGTAGAGGAATAGGAAACCCCTTAAGTTGAGGGTATGTTTGATGGACCCCTCGCAACTAAGTTGAACTAATGTTGAGGATGAGAACAAGTATAACCTAGCATGGTTTAATAGGTGATCTACTTGTGCCTTAGTAGCTGTTGGGTTAAGCATGCTCTTGTGAATGTAAACCCTAAGGACGCTTGTGACCTTTGTTATCAAGGTGTAGTTTCCTCCCATCCTGGGAGAGTGACCCCTTGGGTAGGGAGTTTACTAGTTGGTTGGTTTTGAGGTAACCTAAGGAGGTTTCATAGGATCTTGAGAAGCTAAGTGAAGAGAACATGGCATGAGATTGAACTTGTAGACCCATAGATTACCATCTCTACATGCGTGTGGATGTGTTACCATGTAAGTAACTGATATGGGGCCTGACCAAGGTAGACAGGTTTCCATGACCCCTATGAAGGGATGAAAGTCAGTCATGAATGCAGAGAGAGATGATGAAGGATTGGGTAAGGTTCTAAGTTGAACATGTACTTTGTTAGAATCCTAAGTCTATCCTAGGGTCAGGTAGGGATAAAACCGATGGAAGAAGGAGTTGCCTAATTCCCTAGTTGCACATGACCATAGGGTCAGGAGGTAACAACTATCATTGTCTGAGGGCTATGGGTTATGAGATTGATCACCTTCATGAACTCAGGGGACCCAAAGGGCAGATGAGTAGGTCACTCTCTAGATGCATGAGGGAAGAGGGATGACCCCAAAAGTGTCGACACCCTATAGAACCAAAGGAGATGACCAAGGATTGTGCTTGGACCAAGTAAGTTCGAGACCAATTTTCCATGGAAGTGATTTTGATATCATGATGTTTGTGATGTGGAGACATGAGTTGCACGTTTCAACTTAGATTTGAAGGTGTACTGGCAAGGTGGGATGTACCATCTCTACTCCTGGAATGGGAAGAACTCTGTATTTGGATGGCCACCAAATGCTTATTTCCTCTTGTTATGGGAGTGAGAGATATGACAACACGCATGTCATACACCAAGGATAAAAGATGACATGAGTTGGAACGTTGTCATGAGGAATGAGGATAGAGATGATAATGTACCCTTGCAAAGTGAACGATAGGTACGAACGATAAGAGTATCAAGGTAATCATCTTGTGAGAATATGTGATCATGAGCTATGAGTTATGCAAAGTTCAGTTTGATAACCAAGAGGATGAGCTCAGAGTGTTCTGATGAAGATAAACTTAGAGATGAGATGAGATAATGAGTGGAATACATGGAGGTGTATGTCTTCAACATTACCTAACACCTAAGGATAAGAAGTGGTAATGAATGCTCTAGTTGAGATATAGCTGCCTAGTCTAGCTGGAAGCTAGAAGAAGTTGAGGTTGTTAGGCTAACCTTAAGTTGAAAAAAAAAGATAAGTTTGGCTAACACTCAGATATAACGAGATCTGTTGAACAAGATTAGTGGTTGTTTGGATAGCCAACCTAGTCCTTGATGTAGTAAAAGGATGGTGATAGAACCTCAGATACACTTCTTTGGATAGGAAGGTAATAAAACCCTTTTGAGAGTGGTTCAGGGTTTCCAAGGTATCAAGCTTGAGGAATCATAACAATACAAGAAGTCATGATATACATTGGTACTACAAAGATAGTAAGTGACAGTAGTACTTGAGATGCTTAAGATGAAGTTGTACGAGGCTGGTCGCCATGCAAGCCAGGAGGTGAAGGACGAACACCAGTAACCCAATAGGTTGATACAGAGGTTAAAGAGTTCCCGAGAGGGAATGGGAGTTCATCACTATGGATGGTGTGGAAGATCTCCCCTTGACCAAGGAAGGTCAAGGTGCAATATGGGTTATGGTAGATCGCCTTACCTAGATGGCCTGAAAGAAGGAAAGAATGTTTTCATGGGACATATTTGGTTGAACTACTTAAGAGAGAAAGATGGTTCAACTACACCATGATGTGAGTTCAAAAGTTCTTGAGTATGATTAGAAGGTTTACTTCCATGCAGTGGAAGTAGGTACATGAAGAACTCGTTTTTAGTACCGCTTATCACCCCTAACTAATGGTTAGTATGATCCAGACTAGAGGGTCTAATGAGAGCAAGTGTGCTTGTTCAGGGTGATACAAAGAGTTAGTTCTTAAGATGTGATGTTAACCACCATGGAATTTATTGGGATGCAAGAAGTTCTATAGGGAGGTTGTGTCAGTCACCACTTCATTAAGATGATGTTGGTGAAGGAGGCCTACAGAAGGTCAGAAAAGAACCACAGGGTGTGCAGACGAAGTCACTTTGATCAGGCAATGGCTGAGAGAGAGCCCAGAGGAGACATGAGTCACGAGCTGATGCAAAGCAGACTGACATGCAGTTCACTGTGGGAGAGTATGTGATGTGAAAATCTGACCCCTCTAAGTTACAACTGAGGAAGCTGAGTCCCCGATATATGGGTCCATGGATTGGTAGAGAAGGTTGTATTTAGCCTTACCCCTCAGGATAACATGATGAATAATGTGTTACATGAGTCTGATCTAGAGCAATATGTGAGGTACCCAAGCCATGTGCTGAGCCCTGAACCTATTCAGTGTTTGAGAGGCTGAAAAATCCTGAGTCACCTTTGAGGGTACGATATACCAAGGTAAGAAAGAACTCAGATGGAAGAATATGAGATGATAAAGGTTCTTGGGAAGCACCATGGAGAGGGTGAAGCCACATGGGAGCCATGATGGAAATATGAAAGGCTTATCCTGGTTGTTAGTTTTCTAGATGGAATTGTGAGGGCAAAATTCCTATAAGAGGGGAAGGATGTTACAACCCCAATTTTTGGGTTCACTTGGAGAGAAATGTAATTTCTCACATTAAAGATAATAAGAACAAATAATGATGTCTTTTGTTTGAGTGCATGAATTCCATTTAAAATAGCCTTGTTGATTTATTCGTGGGCTTTATTGGCTATTGGGCCCAATAACAAAGAAAGAACAAAAGAAACTCTATTATTGAGTAAATAAGAAAATAGAGGAAAGAAAAGTGTGGAAACCTCTAGATGGCAAATCCAAAGAGGGATTTTGTTCCTCTTGGGTTCCTTGGATTCCAAAGAGTCTAAAGTTGCAAAGAAAATGCAATAAGAAAAGAAAAGATCAATGAAGTATTTCTTTATTAAGAAAGAAATTGAAAATAATGGTAAAATGTGGAAAACAAGTATAATTGACTTATCCTTGGTGGAATTTCGTATCCCAAGGAGTCCTAATATTAAAAGGAATTCCTATGAGGAAAATAAAAGAGAAAATAAAGAGAAATCCTCAAAAGAGATATTTTAATGAAGAAATAAAAAGATAAGGAGAATATGAGAAATAAAACATAAAAGGATAAAAGCAAGAAGATATTTCCCAAATGTGGAAATCTGATCCTTTAGGTCCAAGGAATCCAAGATGATAAAATAATGGCAAAAGAAAGAGTAAATATCAATTAAATAAGTCTTATTAAAGAATAATTAACTTTTGCAGAAAAGGTCATTTTCCTTTGGAGTTTGGGACTCAATTTTGGTATGCGAGTAGATAAAGCCAAGAGGAAGTTTCCCTCAAAATTTAGTTGCAAAATGATGCACAGATTCCAAGATATGCAATTTAGAAATTATCCTAAAGTATGGACATTGATTGCATACTAATATTGTGTCATGTTTTATCTGGGAATAAAATCCTATTTTTGGGCGCATATCTGTGATCATAGGATATGTGATCCATGGCCTGGGATGAATCCCAGTGTCACGAGGATATGGAGTAGCAGACTCCAGGCTGCAGAAGTTTGGATTTGAGTTTTCGTAAATTAGAAGCCAGCTGTGAATAGGTGAAGGAGTCCATCCCCTTTAGGAGTTTGCTCCGAACCCAACAACCCCATGATTGGTGGGGTTTCATCGTGAAACGAGGAAGTCCCCAATTCACAGAGGACTCGACGACCACCCTATATATAGGGTAGAGCGCACAACGGTGCGAGCAAACCTAAATTTTACCCCCTCATGACCGCGGCGCAGTATAGGTCGTCTTTGTGCATTCAATTGGATCAAACAAAGTGTTCTTGCTCCTGTCCAGCAACAATCCTCACCGGAGCGCCGACGAAGCTTTGGCGGAGAAGCACTTGTGACGAAGAGGAATTTAGGGTAGCTATGAGTTCGTGAGAGCCAGGCAATGCTCTCAGTTCAGTCAGTGTGGTTGCAAGACGAAGATAGCCCGAAGTCAACTATGGAGTTGACTCTACAGGGCTACTCGCGATCCATCTCGAGGAAGAAGAAGACCATGGGGTAAAAGACCCTTTTGCCCTCGTGCGTACAATAGCCAGTTAAGGGTGTAGCTGTCCTTTTCCTTTCTTTTTCTTTTACGGTCAGGGCGCGCACATCAGGATCATTGGATCCATCCGGGTCCAGAGGACCACTGATCAAACGACTCACGTTTTTCTAAAAGTAATTGATAATTCAGAAAAGTAACTTTCTTTGCAAAAATCATATCTTTTGATAGAAAACTCCGATGAGGAAAGTTAATACATGAATCTTGCTCAGAAAAGTACGAGGAATTCAATAAAAATATTTGTAGAGGCTATATTTACTTCTAGTTCGAAAAGTACATAAAGTTAGTACTTTGATGCTTTAAATGGATCTAAAACTCTAGATTTGTTTAATGGTGAGTTTAATAACTAGTTTAATATTCTGAATCAAGATTGGACCTTTTGACATAAAAAGGATAATAGGAATATTATTTGAGTATAAAAACCCATGATTTTCTTGATTAGGGTTTTCCTGTGTGCAAAAGTGCAATCAATGTTAAATTAGGGTTTATTAACCTAGCAGATGTGATAAATAGTAATTAAGGTACAATTGTCAATTGAACTATAATCATTGATGAAGAACCTGAAAATGATAATCGGGCTTAATGGTCTTGACATGACCTAAAAAGAATAAAACATGTTGGTTTTAGTATAAAAGTTCATAATCATGGATAGATACCCTTAATATGACGATTAGGGTTTTCAAAAGGATAAAGTTAGAATTAATGATAAATGAAGTTCATAGGTGAATTAGATCATCGTGAATTATGAGTTGTTAATCCGAAAGAAACTAAAGGTGATAATTGAGTCTAATGACCTTGAAATAACTTAAAAGGATAAAGAAGGTAGTTTTGGTATAAAAGAGAAATAGTCGACTTGAATTGGGCTTATGATGTTGAAATTAGGGTTTATGAACTAAGAGAGCATTTAATATGATAAAAGCGTTATGGAGGCAAAAACCCTAATAAAACCCTAATGTGGTCTAGAAAGCCTAAGGTGGAATCCAAGTCTAGCTTTAGAATGTTCTGGATGAACTATAACACTTGGATCGTATGCATTAATTTCAGGATATTGTTGATTGCTTGTTGATTGATTCTTTATCCTTATTGCTTGGATAATCAAGTTTCTCTGGATCAGGTATGTGGTTAATTATGAATAACCGCCTTAGTTTCCTGATGATTTTTTGGATGGTTAATCGCATTGAATGCAAATTATCTGTTGGATGTTCATACTTGCAAATCATAAAGTCACTATGATTATCACATTAAAAATAGAAGTATCGATTCTCGCACCTACATGCCACCCTGATGGATGATGCCAAAGGTCATGCCCAAATGGGGAGACCAATGGACACCTTGAGTGGTGACCCCAGGCACCAAGAAGGTGGCCTATGATATTGCATGACTAGTGGGCACCATGAGTTGTGACCCCCAAGCACCAAGCTCGGGATTGAGAAGGTGGCCTTAAGTCATTGGCAAAGGGCACCCTAAGGTGGGTATGCCAGGGTTAGGGCAAAAGCAGTGGAGAATGTCATACTGAAAAGTGTAATTTGGCTTGTTAATTAATTTGATTGTGATTATTAAATTGTTAGCCATATTTGCAAGATTTTTGGTTGTTCCCACATACCAGTATATTTTGATATATTGACCGACGTTTTGTTTGTCGACGTTTTAGGAACAACATTTGAATGAACAAACAGTAAAGTGACACATTGTGGAAAAAAGAAATAAAGTGCAAGGAGGATTAGAGAGAATAATTCAAGCTCTGGATAGATAGATTTCCAAAGTTTTCAAAGGTAAGTAAAGTTTTAATTTTATACTAAATTCCAATTAGTTAGTAGAATTTCATAATTAGTATTGATTATTTGTCAAACCTTTGATCCTGTTAATTGAATAACGGCTCTGACCTTCGGGTCTCCCTTAATTGGGGGTTACCGGGAGGCGGGGTCTTTACAGATAAGTTCTAATGAAAAAGACTATTAAATTAAACAAAAAGATGAATATGCATTCATCAATTGATGATGAACAAATAGGAGAATACATGGTGGAGACACCTTGCATAGGATAATCACCTAAGCAACCAATCTCAGCTCCATCTCAGACGCTTCAAAGAGAACATATAGCTAATCAATACAATCATTGGATAAAAGCCCACCTTATGTTTGAAAGCTTGTTTAGCACTTGATCGCCAATCTTGACGATACAAGCCCTATACAAAATAGGTGAAGTCTCCATAAATGAATTTTAATAATTTTGATCCTGACTCTAAATTGTCCCATTCTAAAATAAACTAACCATATGTAGGAATAGTGGTGATTACTCATTTCTTAGATATATTTTTACAAGAAAAGTAATGGCCACTTTTTTTAATGATCGTATACTCTTGATCTTATCAACTTTTGACAAACCAAAACACTTAGTTGTGTTTTCAAATTCACATTTTTCTCACTAAGGCATGAGTTTGTGAGAGAATCAAACGTGTTGATATAAGAACTAAAGTTATGATAGGAATTACTTTTATGATTGAAAAATTCATTTGGCTCATCAGAACTTTAGGAGAATGAATGATTGACTAGGCATAGGTAAGTTTCTCAGCTAGAGGCTACCCTTATTCTAAAGAAATCACTCTCAATCCATTTTTTTTTATGAATGACTATTTCATCAACTCATCCTTAGAAGGAAATTATGTGACATTTGATTTTCACCTTTCAACAAGGCTTGTCAGGACATGCTTGATGAGTCCAACCTTTTTTGCATTTCGTGACAAAAAATGAGGGTTAGACTTGAATCAAACCTATGGTTCTCACTCTTAGCTCAAACCTTGCCTTCAGAGGGGCAATCCATTGACACCCCATTTTTGGTGACTCAATGAAAATACATGATTAGTGCAAATTATCTAGTCAACGATGGTATCCATTCTATATTCCATCCATTTTCACATTTTTTAACATTTCCCCATATTTTCCCACATATTTAATCCACACATTTTACCCACTTCTACCAAGTCTGAGTATTTCCACAAAGAAACCTACTTTTCAAACCCAAAGTGCAATTTTCTATCCTTATCAACAATTTACAAGCCTTTTTATCATTTGCCCAGTTGAATTATTCCAAAATAAAAAAATTCCTTTTTTCTAAGGATATTCAATTGTTATTTCAAAGAAATCCGATAGATATTCCTGAATTATCTTTCCTCACAGTTTTCTTTAATTTTCTCTAGAACATTCCTCAAATTATCGAAAAATTGAGAAACACATTTTCAATGAGTAGGGACACCCATGGGGTTTTTGAGCCATCCACCACGTACCATGTGGTGGATTGCCTTGATCCGCACCCCCACCAACATGGCGTATCAGGGTGATTGGCCACTTCTTCTAGATTGTTCTCTACAAAACCACAAACCCTAACATCTACTTATAAATACCCGCTACACCCACCATATTCGGGCCCCTTTTGAACCTCCTAAAGTCATAGGATCCAACTACCTCCCTCTTTTCAATCTATGTTACTCATGATCATAAGATTCTTCCTCTAACACCTCCTACCCAATTAGCACCTGTAGAATGGTAAATTGCTTTAACTGTTGTACGTAACTGCTATAACTACTACATATTATCTCTAATTGTTGCATCTGGTCTGTTCAACTACTATAATTGCTCAGATCTATTGCTATTATAAATGTCATTATTGTTTTTTTGGAAAAAAATTAGCTGTATCTATTCGCTTACATTTGTTAATCACCCTCGAATCCTATGCATCAATCCTAATCACTTGTGAAGGATCTCCTCTGTGAGAGGTCCTGAGGTGATTGGGACCCAATCAACCTAAAAAATTGGATTTAGAGTGCAATAATGTAAAGGACATGACCATATCCATCCCTAAAATGCCACCCACTTATAAAAACTATTTCTCCCCTTTGATTTCTTCTTTAATTGTTGTGGATCACTCTTTTCTTCACAACAAAAAGCGTCTTGATACCTATTTTTACCAGGTGGGATGGAGGTGCCAATCCTTCCCACTTGTAACCAGACCACTGAACCTGATCTCTAGTTTTGTTCTTTATTCCATTTTTACCAACAGAATTTAATGACAACTCAAATTTACACGTAGCTTCAACTATTTATCTTCTTTCTCTTTCCTTTCCATATAAAACGTGGTGGTGACTTTTTTTTAATTAGCGTTCTGTTCCTGCCTCCACTGGGGCTTGAACCTAATATCTAATGGTAACCAACTAAAGATCTTACAATTGGGGTGTCCCATCTTAGACGACGTGGTGGTGACTTTGAATATCCATATTTTATTATCCATGCACCGTTTCATTACCAATAAGGGTAGAGTTTTCTCGATATATCTCTATTTCCCCTTTTTTGGGCAGTGTGCAATACTATGAATTCAATATGATATTCCTCAAATCTAGATTTTGTATGCATTAATTAGCTCATATTCATGAAATAATTATGCTTTGGGAACTAGGATCAAATATAGGCCGTGAAACCATTTTATTCTTTATCTTCACATTTTTTTAGCAATTTTATATATCATATGACCGTCATTGAAGTTACCAATTATAGATTGGAATATTTGCAAGATGAACTTATTTGAACCAATCATAGCTTGACATATCATCACATAATATATTATCTACTATTAGTTGTAGGTTGGGTCCCATCTAATGGGCTTACTCCACCTCAACACCTATGCCTGTGGGAGGGATTTTGAGAGGAGCTAAATTACCCTATTGCATCTCAACCTCACCCTAGACTCTAACTATCCTCCGTGATCCTTTTACGATGGCCAACTCATGGTACCCAAGCTTGATGGGACTTCCTTACCCCCAATATCCCGATCAATAACATGCTTCTTGTATCCCATGTTTCCCATAGCCATTGGGTTTCCTTGTTGACCACCTCATGACTTGAAAACTATATAAGATCTCCTTGTGATGTCTTCAAACCCCAAGAGACTGACTTCAAGCTTTCATTAAGTATTGACCGACCTTCACTTGCTCCCCCCAACTCCAATTGTGGTCGACAACTTCACCATCTCTAATGCAAGTTTAAGTCCTTCCGAGTTGTTTCTGACCATCCACCTTCTTGTTTGAGGTAGCCTCTCTGTTTCCCCAATTCTCACATTCTTCGTTACTGATTTTTGGTCTCACATGCTATCTTGGTTATCTAGTGGTTAATCTATTTTGATTTTGGCTGGGTTGACTTTATTAGAATTCCTTGAGTAGTCTCTGGCCTAAGTTTGCGGTCTCTTTTCTTGTTTTCCAATTTTTTTAAAGGGTTGTTCATTCTTGTCTTCATTGTGGCCATGGTGGAAGGGTGGTTTCAGCTTTCTATCACCTGAGCGCCTCGTCTTTGGGTTGACAAGTTCAGATGGAGTTGACGAACTCACTCACAAGGATGCTTGGATGAGATTCTTCCTATTTTGATGGTATGATTGGAGGATTTGAGCTTAACTATCTGTATTCCTTGTACGAGTTGTTTAGTGCTGAGAAGAAGATGACTGCTCATTGTTTTACTATTTCTCCCTTATTTTGGTGTAATTAGTGCCACACTTTCATGGGTGTTCCTATCCTTTTGTCAATAATAAGATATTATGCTGCAAGAAGTGTTTGTTTTTATGAGTCTACCATATCACGCGAGTAAAGTCTTAGTGGGGGTATTTTGGTAATTGTCAGTGGTTTTGTTTATCAAATTCAGTATATATTATATTTTGTAAAATTTGTAGTAATTTATTAATAAGTAAAAAAATAGAATATATTTAGAATAAGGAAAACAACACCTATCATTTCATATAGCCTTTATGATCTAATAATAGAAACCCTAAATTTGTGACTTGCTTTAACTGAACTTATCTTGTATCTCTATTAAATGTGTGTTTGTTTGTTGAGAGTATTATTATCTACAAGTAGTAGTACTTATGGGATTGGATCCCATAGTACAACCTTTCCCGAATTTGAGGTATGATGCTCTAATTTATTTTTCAAATATTTTATGTAAAATAAATACGTTCAATGGGGCACATACATGTGCATGTGTGTGTTAATTAGTTTATCTTTATGTAACGTTTTTCCTATATAGCCTTTTATTAATGTAAGTGCTTTACTGATGGTTTACTTAAGAAATAATAGAGAAAGAGAATGGAAAAATTGATTTGAAATCGTGTAGCATAAAAATGAATGATAACAAAGTGCGAGCAATATATGGGGAATACACTTTTGCCAAATCTAACGGGAAAATACTAAAAAAGAATACACTGCCCACAATCTGCATGCAGCGGAGGTCGGGTACCCATTCGCAAAGCAGGGAAAGAGGACAAGTCTGATGAAAACAGAGCAGCAGGTGGTGAGGGCTTACTATCCAATAGGCGTCGAGCTGAGAATCACAAGTGCTTACGAAGCTAGGAGTTGGCAATGAAGAGTAGTTGGGTCGGGTTGGCCCGGTCCTGGTCCCGGTCCGATGCTCAACCTCTTTCTCGACCCATTCCTCCTATGTCTGAGTTTTGTCTGCCTCTGTTTTGCTGTGAACACTACCTCTGCTGTGCCACCCCAACGAAATACTTCTCGTTGATCGACCTTTTCCTTCCTTCGCTTTTGCGAAAAACCCGGTCTGTTGTGAGCCTCCTTCCCTCTCCACCACGGGTCGTCGTCAACTTCGGGCTCACCTCGACTCTCCCCGACTGCCGGCGGGTACCACAACACCAGCTTGCTACCTGCTAGCTAAGTAAGAAAGAGCTTGGCCTTTCATGATTATGCATTTGTCGGACATGGTACTCATGGTATACAACCTATGTTTAGGGATGTGAGGAATTAACTATCGGATGCGCCTTCGTAGTATCTCCCAGGAGCACCACTTTGCTTCAACAGATGCCTCAAAAAGCGCAAGAAATCGAAGTAACCTCTCAAAGTCATTTGGATCACCATCACAACAGATGGATGAGCGGTCCTCTTGGAATTCTAGGGTTTCCAAAGTGACAGAATGCAAAGACAATGATTCCAGTATCTCAGAACATCTGAGCACAAACATGTCTGGTACTTTACCGTCTTTCTCAACTCTGTTGTCTCTGAGGAATTCTTCCAGTATCTCGGAACATCTGAGAATGAACATGTCTGGTACTTAACCGACTTTCTCAACTCTGCTATCTCTGAGGAATTCTTCCAGTATCTCAGAACATCTGAGCACGAACATGTCTGGTACTTTACCGTCTTTCTCAACTCTATTGTCTTCGATGAATTCTTTCACACGCACCAACAAGCACGACGCGGCTCTAGGGGCCATGGTAGCTATGCAAAAGTTGGGATTCAGAGTAGATGCCTCAGTCATGAACGCGCTGTGGCCAAGACTACCCAAGAGCAGACAACACATGGAAAAACTATTTGTAACTCCTCACTTTACCAGCTACAATCTTGCTATCCTTGGCCTTTGCCGGGAGGGGGAATTGCTTGCAGCAATGGATTTGCTCAAGGAGATGGTAAACAACGATTTTGGAGCCAATATATTAACCTATGGCAATCTAATGAACCATCTTTGTAAGAGTGGACAAGTGAAAGAGGCAATGGTTTTGATGAAGCTAATGGACGAGAAAGATATAAATGTTGACATCATTATATATAGTAGTCTTATAGATGGATTGTTTCATATTGGTAGCATTGATGGAGGTTTCATGTTATTGACAAAGATGCTCAAGGAGGGTATCTGCCCTAATGTGGTGACCTACAACATTCTTATTAATGGCATGATTCGTTCTGGTAACATTGATGAATGGTTAAATTTGTTTGATAGCATGCATGGCATTTCCCCGAATGTGGTTACCTACACTTGTGTAATCGATGGTCTTCTAAAAGTTGGTAGGTGGAGCAAATCTATAGAGTTGTGGAGTGACATGGAAGAACATGGTATTCATCCTTCTGTTGTTACTTATAGTAGTCTAATCAATGCCCTAAATAAAGATGAAAGGAAGCAAGAAGCTATGGCCTTTATAAATAAAATGAGAAAACAGGGTATTAATCTTCAGATTCATACATATACTAGTCTAATTGATGCATTTAGCAAAGATAAGAAGTGGAAGGAAGTCACAGAGCTACTGAATGAGATGGCAGATCATGGTATTCATCCCAACATTGTTGCTTTCACTTGTCTAATTGATGCCCTCTGCAAAGATAGGAGGTGGAAGGAAGCCATAGAGCTACTGAATCAGATGAAAAAGCAAGGTATTTATCCTGACATTGTTACATTTACTAGTTTAATGGATGCACTTTGCAAATATTTGAGGTGGAGAGAAGCTATAGAGATATTTGATGATATCATAGAACAAGGACTTGAACCTGACATTGTTACTTACAGTTGTCTAGTTGATGCACTTTGTAAAGATGGGAGATGGAAGGATGCTATAGCATTACTGAATGAGATGCAAAAACTGGATATTACCCCTAATGTTGTTACTTTCACTTGTCTAATTAATGCCCTCTGCAAAGATAGGAGGTGGAAGGAAGCCATAGAGCTACTGAATGAGATGAAAAAGCAAGGTATTTATCCTGGCATTGTTACATTTACTAGTTTAATGGATGCACTTTGCAAAGATTTGAGGTGGAGAGAAGCTATAGAGCTATTCGATGATATCATAGAACAAGGACTTGAACCTGAGATTGTTACTTACAGTTGTCTAGTTGATACACTTTGTAAAGATGGGAGATGGAAGGATGATATAGCATTACTGAATGAGATGCAAAAATTGGATATTACCCCTAATGTTGTTACTTTCACTTGTCTAATTGATGCCCTCTGCAAAGATATGAGGTGGAAGGAAGCCATAGAGCTACTGAATGAGATGAAAAAGCAAGGTATTTATCCTGACATTGTTACATTTACTAGTTTAATGGATGCACTTTGCAAAGATTTGAGGTGGAGAGAAGTTATAGAGCTACTGAATGAGATGGAAGAACGAGGCATTCAACCGGACATTGTTACTTACAATTGTCTAACTGCTACTCTTTTCAAAGATGGAAAGCATGAGCAAGCCATAGACTTCATAAATGAGATGAGAAAACGGGGTATTTAGCCTGACATTGTCACTTTTAACAGCCTAGTTGATGCACTTTGCAAAGATGGAAGACTAAAGGAAGCAAGGGATATTGTATGTGAGATGAAAAAGCAAGGTATTTATCCTGACATTGTTACATTTACTAGTTTAATGGATGCACTTTGCAAAGATTTGAGGTGGAGAGAAGCTATAGAGCTATTCGATGATATCATAGAACAAGGACTTGAACCTGACATTGTTACTTACAATTTTCTAGTTGATGCACTTTGTAAAGATGGGAGATGGAAGGATGCTATAGCATTACTGAATGAAATGCAAAAACTGGATATTACCCCTAATGTTGTTACTTTTAGCAGTTTAATTAATGTGCTTTGTAAAATGGAAGACTGAAGGAAGCTGGGGATATCATATGTGAGATGAAAAAGCGAGGTATTAATCCCAACCATGGAACTAAATGTTGTCGACATGGGGCGAAATTTCGCCGATAATGTTGATTTCGATGGTCGGCGATGTTGAATCCATGTAAACATCCTTATTCCACAATATCCTCGACATTTCATTGAAGTTGTCGACATTTCCCCATATGTCGGCGAAGTTGACCCAAGTCCATACAAAAATTCCACAATGTCCTCGACATTTATCGAAGTCGTCGAAGTTGGCGACATTATTCTGGTATTTTGTGGAGTTGTCTGTGTGAGGGGGAAAAAGTGTTGGAGCTTGAGTAAGATGATTTTGATGTTATCTTTTACTATTCTAAGCTAATAGTAATAGACCGACCCTCTCTCTGCTAAATCTACCATAGATTTACACTATTTTTATGTAGTTTGTTTATTGTCACTAACTTTATATATGGAAGAACTCCGTAGTTCGAGGACGACTGTATGTAAGCGTGCATTTATCTACATATGTAAACCTGTATGGATGGCTATATGTAATATATATTGTGTTTTTTAGCTAGATTTGATGAAATCTATCGATTTTCATCACAAAATGGCTATTTTAAGCTTAATTTTTGTCGAAGTTGCATCGAAGTTTGGTTGTAATAATCCTCGACATTTCCACAAACTTCCATGTCCACACCTGTCAAAGTCGGCTCGAAGTCGAAGTCTTGTTCCATGATCCCAACATTGTTACATTTCATAGTTTTAATGGATGTACTTTGCAAAGATTTGAGGTTAAAAGAAGCTCTAGAGCTATTGGATGATAATTATATAACATGGAGTTGGTCCTGACATTGTTACTTACAATTGTCTAGTTGATGCACTTTGTAAAGATGGGAGATGGAAGAATGCCATAGCATTACTAAATGAGATGCAAAAACTAGATATTATCCCTAATGTTATTACTTTTAACAGTTTAATAATGTGCTCTGTAAAAAGGGAAAATGGGAGGATGCTGTAGCATTACTGAATAAGATGCAAAAATTGGGCATTACGCCTGACGTTTTTACTTTCAATAGTTTTATAAATGTGCCATGCAAAAATGGAAAATGGAAGGAAGTCGTATAGTTACTTTTTGATATGAGAAAGCAGGGTGTATATCCTAATAGTGTTGCACATAACACACTGATAGATGCACTTTGTAAATCTGATAAAGCTTCCCAAGTTGCGCACATATGATGAGGGAGATTGGTGTAGAGCCATACAAATGTACATACAGCGTCTTGATCCCTATGGCCTTTGAAGAAGAAGTATTCCACATAATGGATATAATATCAACGGTGGCTGACAGCTTTATTTTCTCTTCACATGTTACATGCTTGCTGGCTCCTTTTGCCACATAGATCTAGCAACGATTTTGCAGCATAAAAGATAAAATGATATCTGATGGAGTGAATTACATGTATTTTCGGCTCTTTTATCTACTACATTAGCAAGATTGTTGGATATGGTTCATAAACGTCAAAGTTTATATGCAATACTGCAGTTTTCCTTCTCTTGGATGGTTGACTCAAGACACATATACAACTGTGTGTTTAGATACGAAAACATTAATATATTCTTAGACATATGTATATATTCTTATCTTACCCTCATCTAACCTTTCATCCCATATCTCATAATTGTTCAACATTCAAAATTTTATTGTTCCAATGCTATATGTTTGCTATTAGGTTTTTTTAAGCTTATTGTATATGGTTGTTCTATAATGAAGTGTTACATCTTGTTGATCTGATTTCACTAAAGCTGGCCCCACCCATGGAAGTTTCTCCTTTGTTTCTTGCTCACTAGTGTTTACATATTTTTTGAATTTGAACATATATTCTGTTTTCCCATCTAACAACTCCTTGTAGTTTATATACATGGTAACAGTTGGGATAATCAAGTCTAAAACTGAATGCTTTATGTTTACCCATGGAAGTTTCTCATTTTTTTCTGGCTCACTAGTGTTTACATATTGTTTGAATTTGAACATATATTCTGTTTTCCCAACTCCTTGTAACATGTGTTTATGTAAATGGTAACAGTTAGGATAATCAAGTCTAAAACTGAATGCTTTATGTTTTAATCAGCATGGTGATTTCTTAAATTTGTTACTACTTCATTTGAAAACCGATCATCTACCAGGATACTATCCATATATGGCTGTTTTCAAGCATTTAGTTGGTTAACTAGTACAGTTGGTTTCTCCTCTTTATATGCAATTAAAAAGATGCTTCCATGAGGTGCTAGTTCTTCCATGGAAATGGATGTTGATATCTCAAAACAATCAATTCGATGTAAATTTAATTGCTCCCTTTTTAAGTATTAAATATCTTATATACAAAAGCTCCTCTTTATATGCAATGAAATAGTACGGTTGGTTAATTAGTGCAGTTGATTTCTCCTCTTTATATGCAATTAAATAGCTGCTTCCATGGGGTGCTAATTCTACCATGGAAATGGATGTTGATATCTCAAAACAATCAAGTCGACTGTAAATTTAATTGCTCCCGTTTTGAGTATCAAATATCTTATCTACAAAATCTCCTATAAAAGTCTATATCCCTCACATTGGCATGCTAGCACATGCTACTGAGTAAAGCACATAGTGAGAAACTAAGAACCCTGCATTTCAACAACAATTTCATATTTTCCTTTTAATTCTATGAAAAATCTGGAGTCAACAAAAACCAAGGCTTCATAAAATCAACATGGATCCAGAAAAATATTATACAAGTAGAAATCAGAAGGATGATGAAGGAAATATTATCACGATGGGGCTCATATCATATACAATGGAAGAATCAAGTACTGGGATGAAGCTTGACTTACTACAAGCCATCCTTGTAATGGAGTGGTGATAGGTTGAAGAATAACAAGTAAATGCTTGATACGTTATTGCATTGGATACACTAATATCTATTTAAGTGAATTCATATCTCCACTCTGCTTGAAGGATGATGTTATCTATTTCTCTGCATTATTTATATGGTGGTTCCATAGAACCGACAACTAATAAAACCTGAACCATGATTTTTATCACAGTGTATTATTTTTATTATCGTCAGATTTGATCATTGTGTTTAATTTGACCGGATGATTAACATTTTATATGAGAGTTTACCCCTCAGTCTAAGTACATGCATTTCGATTTTGTTTGTAGGGTTTTATTTTTCTTGCAGACATCATGTTTGTAAACTTCCTACGTCTGTGCAATTGAAAGAGAAAATATGAAGGAAGGGTAACATTTTTGCCTTCTAAAATCACACAATTTTCTGTTATTATGAAGAATAAAAGAGCTAAATGCAACTTATCAAAAATGCTACTCATATGGTGATTGTCATTCCATTAACACGTTAAAGTTTTATGTTTAATAGGTACCACTTAGAGTTTATCATCTAGAAGTTATTTATCCTCTAAGAGAAATTTCTCTATAAGGTTAAGTGAAATCTATTTGGTGGTTCCTTCATTGGACCCATTTTTAAAGTCTTGCATGATTACTATCATATTTGCACCTAAAACTTTGCTTAATGTGATCAATAAAAACAGATATCCTGTATAAATTCAAGACTAGATTGGAGTTAGTTGATTTTGCTTAATCATTAGTCATGTATATTAGGTTGAATGCTTCTTGTTTAGATAAAGATAAGGCTAAGTCTTCATGTACCCCAAATAATAAGGGATACGTTATGCAATTTTGTTTAGTTTTTGTATCTTTATTTGTGTTTATATATTTTATTTTTTGTTATTTATTTTGTGCTTTTAGTATTTTGTCTTTTATCCCATATAGGTGAACTCTATATCTGCTGACATCTCTCATACCATATAAAGAGCGGGTCTATCTTGTTTTAGACATCTCAACAATAAAATGCTTTATTACTCACACGGTGTCTGAGTGGTTTGATCCCCCCCAAGCCAACCCTAATGCTTCCATTCCCTCTCTCCTGCCGCCACCTTCTTCTTCCCTATCCTGGCCACCTCTCTTGTTCTTCTCCACCCGCCACCGTAACCTCCACCCAATGCAAGTAACCCTTCACCCCGTCCCTTCTTCCCGCTGCTCTTCACTTGCCCACCGTCACCATCTTCCGCCCATCACCCCTCACCACTTATCCCCCTCGCCGTAGATTAGACCTGTCAAACAGGTGGGGTGGGTTGGGTTTGGGTTGGGTTGTTGTGGGTTTGGATCTCGCAGGTGCGGGTCAAAAAGATGTAGTTCTAAACGGGTGGAACAAAGACAAACCCAAACCCGACCCAACGGGTTGCGGGTTGCCCGTGGGTGCCCACTTAAAATTTTTAAAATATATATTGCTAGTGTTTGTTTATATAAGATATGGCACAAAACAATCACGTTGCATGCATTGTCACGTAAGACTTATTTATATATCCAAAAACGTGTTACAGTAAGAGTATCAAAATGCAATGCACCCATGAACAAGGCTGCAACATGTTTATTAAGGAAGAGCTCGGTTGGCTGAATTAAGTTTCTAAATCACATAAATGCTGGAACAACAGTGTACTATAGACTTTATACGTTCATACATTAGTCTTAAATAATAACCACCTATAGCAAAGAATAAAAAAAGGCATCCAAATGAGATGAAGGATAGATCTGGGGAACTAAAACAAAGACTAAAATTTAAGTCAGTTCTAGTCAGACTGAAATTTAAGTTTAGCAATCGTTGCTAGACTCTGGTTCTCGCTTGATTTGCTTTTGTCTCACGATCCGATTTTGGATTCTCCGTTACTATTCTTTGTTAACTTGAATTATAATATGCAATTGTGATATGAGTATAGGACTGATTTATTATTTGCCCATTACTACTAAGCCGCATGGATGTAATCCCATTGTTGCGTCTGTAAATATTTTGTAGGTAGTTACATATTCTATCTATTAATAAAATTAGTGTAATTAAGTGGGTCACCCGCGGGTGCCCGCAGATTGCCCATGAAACCCGCTAAGTAAACGGGTGGGTACGGGTTTGGGGTTTTTTCGGCGGGTGGCAAATTTTGTGACCCAAACCCAACTTAAACGGGTTGACCCATGGGTACCCACGGATTTTGACCCAGTTTGACAGGTCTACCGTAGATCACTACTCGATGCTCCTGACCACCCACTGCCTCTGACCCATCCCCACCGCCCATCACTAATCCACCTTCCTAACTCCGTTTCTCCCTTTGCACTTGCTTTTGATCATTCCTTCCAGACTGTTCCTGATATAACACACCTCTTGCTTGGTCTGGATTTACATTTTAGGGAGGGACTTGCTCCCTCCCTTCCGCCTTGGTCACATGCCAATCTAATTGATGGTGTGGCGTTGGTTCCTTATTTCTTTTTGTACACATTTATTGAGTTTATGAGATCTACTATTGTTATTTGGGGTGATGCTTCACACCGCTTTTTCTATCTGAGTTGTTACTATTCTATATCTTTCTGGTGACTTGTGTGTAGAGTCACCAGAAAGGACAACGAGAGTCAACGTCTCAGAGGAAGCAGACGGAAGGCATTCGACTCTCTTCATAATATTGTGCAATTTAGGTGGAGGATCACTGGATAAGATCTAATCAACAACTCCCCCAAAGGGAGACGACAATCCAGCAAAAAAATGTATTAAGTTGTAGTCATTTCCCTGCCTTTGGATTTCAGTAATGTCATATGACAGGGGATGGTAAACCTCAAACGTATCCCAAAGTGAAAAGTGTTGGTTAGAATAATCTTCAACTGAGTTATAATTAGAGAATTATTTCTTTGCCAAATTCTTAAAATTTTCAAAGACATTTTTAGGGTTTTGTTAAGGTGAATAAACATAAGATAATTGATCCCACATGACCTTGGTAGTTTGAAGTCGAAGCAGTAATTGACTTATTTTAGGTTGTGCATTGTTTATCATCCAAGTTATTACTCCTGAGTCGTCCTTAAAGAATGCTTGGTTTTCTCATCACCGGTCTTGACATGATAGGTGGTGCAATGGTATTATGATGAGAGTATTGGCTTTAAGCATTGACGTGCAACTTGAATGATGCAGACATCGTATGGTAGTTAGAACCATATAGTTTTATTGTGGTCATACAAAGTGTTCTTAAGTTATTAGTGGAGGCCATGATGGAATCTAGTATGTGCTCAGTCCACACAACTTGGAGTAGTTTTCCAAATTCAGTGTGGATCCAATCTGCAAAAGCAGTAGAGGTTTGGCAGGTTCTTCCTCGGTATAGTCAATAAAGGCATGATTTGCCCGTGTCTTGGGATATCCATGTTTCACCTAACAACACTCGGTTATTCCGATCACAAAAGTTACAATGTCTTGAGCCAGGGGTGGACCTCATTGCTAGGTCCAGTAGAGCGCTGACTACGTTAAGGTCTAGAAGGGGGCCGACCACGTCCAGGTCCAGATGGCTCAAAATGACCACGGCCTCCACCATGGCCATGGCCTATGTCAAAGTCTCCAAGAGAGACTCCCTGCTCCGACTAAGGCTGCACGCCCTGATGATGATTCTACTTTTCTGAATTCCTAGACTCCCTATGGTAAAAAACAAATGGGTCACTGACTCTGGTTCTTCTACTCATATTTTTGGCAATTCTACACTTTTTTGTGATATGACTGCTTTCATCTATTTCCTTTGTCACCATAGCAGATGGCACTCAATCCCCAGTACATGGGGTTGGAAATATTCAAACATCGAATAAATTTTTACTCAGACTGGCCTCATATGTTCCTCGATCACCTCTGAATCTACTTTCTATTAGTAAAACTATCAAAAATTTCAGTGCTCTATTACATTTGACCCTAATGGATGTGTCTTTCAGGATCTGCATATGAGGATAACGATTGGTTTGGGCCATCAGGGACCAGACAAATTATATTATCTTAACGCTCTACAAGCTACTCCACTACTATCTTCATCAGTTCTTGGTCTTCAGTGGCACTATCGCCTGGGTCACCCTTCTACCTCAAAGCTCGGACACTTAATTCCATCTATGCATGCCAATTAGAAAAACAAACTAGATGTGTTTTTAATATTGTGCATGCTGATAAAGACCATGTTTAGTAATGAGTGTGACATTATTTTGCTATTTTATGACCTTTATTGATGATTACTCTCTGCTACTTGTTTGTTTTTACTTAAGGAAATGACACATTTTCTTGACATGAATAGTCCTTTTTTGTTGAAATTAAAACTCAATTTAATAAGCCCATAAAAATCTTTAGGACAGACTATGCCCTAAAATTCATGCAATACTCTGTCAATACTTTATGTAAAAAAGTTGGCACCACGCCACCATTCGACAAACATCATGTTCCCGCACTCAACAGAATGGTCTTGCAGAGAGAAAGAATGATCGTCTTCTAGAAGTTATTTGGACCAAGGTTTTCAGACTCTAACCGGCCAGCGAATCAGTGAGGCCTCTGGTTCCCGATTCACTGGTTCAACTAGTGGTCTAACCAGTTCAAACTGTGACGCCAACATGATGTCACTAGTAATTTAAAAATATACAAATGTCTTTGATACTCATGGAAAATATCCTTGCAGAAGTTATGAAACATGAATAATAGCACAACTGCTCACAATAACTTGATAAACAAAGCAAATAACAAATATATTCTATTCATTGACATTTATATACCAACATTTATATAGTATTTAAAATTTATTAACAAAAATAGCAACAACAGTACATTTACTTACTAAGTGAGAGAACCGACTGGTTGGGCTAAAATCGGGCCGGTTCATCGGTTCAACTGGTCGGTTCAGTGGTTTGATGCTGGTCAGACTTCATTTCCAGCTTTAGGATGGGACCGAATTGGTAGAGTGACCGGTTCACGGTTTAACCGGACGGTTAGGTTCAGTTCTGATAACCATGGTTTGGACAATTATGTTTGACTATCACGTCGCTAAGATGTTTTGGGTAGTTACCTTCCCACTTCATGTTTGATAAACCAAACCCCTCTTCTATTTTAAACAATCAAATCCCATTTAATATTTTGTACCCCGAGGCTCCTCCTTTTTTTGGCCCCTTAGAAATTTCAGAAGTACATGTTTTGTGCACTATGTTCAAACTGGATTAAACAAACTTGACTTGAGGTCTACAATTGTATCTTCTTTGGGTACTCCAAAATTTAAAAGGGTACAAATGCTATGACCCGACAATTCAGAAATGGTTCGTTAGTGCAGATATAGTGTTTTTGAAGATACACTATAGTTTCTGATATGGTATCAACTCTATGTATTTTACCTGTTGCGCCATATTCTACAGAGCCAGTTGTTGTTCCTCTCAAGTTTACCAAAGACACTGCAAGAATACAACTCCCTCTATGGCTCCTCCATCAACCAATCCTCCATCCTCATTGACAGATCATGACAACAACCAGGTACCTTCTGACTTGGATATTTTGATTAGCTTATGGAAAGGGGTGCACACTTGTACTTGACATCCTCTAAGAAATTATGTTGTGATACTAATCTTGGTTCAAGTTTGCCAATTTGAGTACTGCTTTTTCCACTGTCTTTGTGCCTAGGACTACGGCTGAAGCCCTGACACATCCTGCTTGGCGTCGTGTCGTGGAGATGGAAATAGAAGCTCTTCATATACAACATACATGAGACTTGGTAGATACCCTTGCTCATGTCTCTCCTATGGGTTGTAGATGGATCTTTAATTTAAATATCAACCTGATGGTACAGTTGAATGCCTTATGGCTTGCCTTGTTGCTAAAGGCTATACACAGACTTATGGTGTAGATTACTTTGAGAGTTTTTTGTCTGTATCTCGTCTTAACTCGTCCATTTACTTATATATGTGGCTGTCAATAAAGGCTGGCCTCTATTCCAATTAGATGTCAAAAACACCTTCTTGTATGATGATCTGCACGAGGAGGTGTATATGGAGCAATCTCTTGGATTTGTTGCTCAGGGAGAGTGGTCTAAAGTTTGTTGCCTAAGAAAAGCCATTTATGGCCTAAACTACCCAAGAGCTTGGTTTGATAAATTAAGTCAAATTCTTGCTAAGTTTAACTTTAACTGCTCACATTTTGATCATTTGGTGTTTGTCAAAACAACTTTGGGCTAGTTATTCTGATTGTATATGTAGATGATATCATCCATTTTGGAAGTGCCATCAGGGTATTCGAGCTTCCATGGAATATCTAAGCAAACACTTTATTACTAAAGATCAAGGAAAATTGTGCCATTTTTTTGAAATTGAAGTATCCCATTCCTCTTCTGGAGTATGTCTATCTCAACGCAAGTATATCCTTGATCGATTATAAGAAATTGGTATCTTGAGAGCCAAGCCAGTAAGGACACCTCCAGATTGTCTATCTCAACGCAAGTATATCCTTGATTGATTACAAGAAATTGGTATCTTGGGAGCCAAGCCAGTAATCACACCTCCAGATCCCAACACTAATTGGGATGTTGATTCTTCTCCTTCCTATTAGTATAATAGACTTGCAATGCAGGAAAATAATATAATAATGATGGAAAATGTTTGGTGTAAATGTACCAAATTTCACTCGTTATAACTATTAATGACAAAAAAAGAAAGTCGCAGCATGTTTTCGTTACTGGTCTTGCCGTAAATAAAATTTGTGGTGATTAATTTCAATTTGTAGTTATTGGTGTTAACGCCAACTTAGATATTTTGTTGTTGGTTATAACAATAAAAAATGGTTAGTCATTGATAATATTAGCAATTACATCATTCTGCCATGCATACTAATAACAGTAATATAAATTGTTAGTTGTTAGTAGTATTAATGACCACATAAATCTGTTACATATACTAATAAGGACAAATTTTCCAGTTTGATGGCCACATATAGTAGAGACATCTTTTAGGGTCGTAAATACATATATTTCAAAAAGAATTTTTAGAATAGTCCCATACCGCTGAGCTCTGGGGAGGTCCTGGAGCTTATAAGGTGTGTGGTCCCTTCACCCATTGCCAATTGGTTTTGGGTTGAATACCACACATTCTAATATGGTATCAGAGCGGACCCCACGAGACAAGTGTGAGGACCACACCCTACCTAAAAAAGAACAAGTGCAAGCCCACAAAAGTAGCTGCACTTGAGGGGGGATGTTAGAATAGTCCCATATCGCTGAGCTCTAGGGATGTCCTGGAGCTTATAAGGTGTGTGGTCCCTTCACCCATTTCTAATTAGTTTTGGGTTGAATACCACACATTCTAATAAGAATCATACATATTTTTTCTTAAAATATATAAAACAATCAAATGATTTTGTACATCTAAATTTGAAGCCTTTCTTTGGAAGATGCTTCTTTAATAGAGAACCAACACACCTCAAATTCGTCCTTGGTCTTTTGCAAAAGTCTCTTGAGCTCCCTAAACTAAAATCACCTAATTTTGAACTACACTGGGCACACGATCAATCACTTTTCATTATCTCGTCGAATAACCTTTATTTGGTGAAGTAGAATTCTGATCTACGGATTTCACTATGAAGCTTGAACAAATCTATCTACCCGACTATTCTTTTTGGGAGATGCTTGAATTATTTTCCCACTTATTCTCATATGTTTTAGTTTTTCTCATCAGTATCAGCTTCTTCAACATATGACTCAAGAATACCATATGGACTTTCCCCATCAGCTGCTCCAGTAACTTTTATGCTCTTAGACCTATAAATAGAATTTGGATGGAAAGCCCACAAGAGGAATGAAGGAGATAGAGAGCACATACCACATGACTGGAACACTCGATATTGGCAAGTAAAAAACATATAATGGCGCAATATCCAAATCAAATTTCATGCGAGCAATTATGAAATAGAGATATGCTACATGTTGGTGTTTGATAGCAAGTTAGCAGAAAGGTAACTCAAACTTAATATAACTACAAGCAGTGGCGGATCCAGAAAGTGACATTAGGGGGAGCCGAGTCACACTAGGGGGGATGATTTCAAGTTAAAAAAATATAGACTAGTCCAATTACATAGCTTGTTTGTTCTTACTTTGTGCATAAACTTATATGTAATGTGTTATATTTTACCATAATGTTAGAATATAGCCTATTTAGTTAATAGGTTATAAGTCTATTGCCTATTTGGGCCTATTTCCCATGGCCCATTAGGGTTAGACCGCTTCCTTTGTGCTTCCTTGTAATAGCCTCCTTTCCTATATATAGGATAGGGGTATACATATCAATACAACAACACAACATTCCTGTATACACTTCTTCACATGGTATCGGAGCAGTAGCCCTGAGGAAGAACCCTAGTCACCGCCCCTCCTTCCCTCTTCTCTCTCCGGCACCAGATCCAACCCTAGCAGTCGCCACCCCTTCCTCTCCTAAAGAGAGCACAAGGAGAGCGCCCCCACCTGTGGGCGGCCGCCACCGCCTCTTCCATGGCATAGGTCGGTTGCCGCTATGCACTTCCGACCTCCATGGCTCTTTCTCCCACTTTCACATAGATTTGTACGTTGGCGCCAACCTTCCCGACATACAATCTATGTTGTTCGATCTAAAGCTATCTGCCAACACCATCCTTCCCAGCCATTATCTAGGAAGCCATTGAGTCTCTCTCCTGGCCTTCATCATAGTCATTGTTGTCTTTACTTTCCTCGACATCTCAAGTAGCTCCATACCCAGCTGCCGCCATTGAAGCAACCACGCCAAAGCATATCTGCCTTCCGCTCCAGCAACCACCGCTTCGTTGCCCTGCCATCTCCGCGTTGAGCCGCCGCACATCCATCATCTCTACATCCAACCGCTTCATCGCTACACCACATCTCGGTTACCTGGACGACGCTAATTTCTGTCCAGATCCGGTCGTGGTCAAGCAAGGAATCAACTTTGTTCATGATCAAAGGAGTACAAAAGACGGTGCTAATTCCCATCGACCCATGGTGCTGATTCTCAAGGTACTTATCTCCTTGATGGCACGAATTCTCGTCGAGATTGTGCACCAGCCCCCGCCGACACGGCGTGTTGTCCAAACAACATGGCGTGTCTCGCTTCAAAAATCACCCTGACGGTGCGAAGTTTCATCTAGAAAGCAAAAGACACGACCTGTCGCTCAAAACACACGCCGTGTTCGATCCCAAAACTCGTTCTGACGGTGCATATCACAACAAACACAACGTGTCGGCGGACATCTGAGTTATGCCTCCGACTTCAGCCACAGCGTGTCCACTTGGAACATGGCATGTTCCTAGAGATCCAGTTCATGCCTCCAACATCCGACACGGTGTGTCTTGTTCCCATATGACGTGTTGTTGGGAGTCATCAAAGCTACACGACGTGTCATCAGCCCACACAACGTGTCATCAGGAGTCTGCATCTTACCCCTAATAAGTCACATGGCATGTGTGAAGCAGTCAGACCACTTCCAAATTCAGTAATGACGTCCTCCAAAGGTCCATCTCTCCTCTAATACTTATGATAATCGGATCCTACTATTATCTTTTGACCCAGCAAAAACTTTTTTCTTCTGGGGGCTCTGCCCCCACACCCCCACATTTGTCAACCTAAGGGTCAGACAAATGTCATTTTCAAGTTAAGATCCATTTATTTTCCCTATCCGAATTTTTATCTGGGTATTTTTGCATATTGATTCCGATTATTGATTTTCATGCTGAGAAACCATTCCGGCAGTGGCACTTCCTCCATTACTGAGCAAAATTCTGGTATTGTATCTCCTCTTTCTACTGATGCTTCCATTCCGTTAGTCTTCTTTTTGTTCTTCTCTACTTTTTACACCTCTCATTTGATCTTTTTCCTTTCCCACCCTCCCATCCCTCATGTGTGTGTCTTTCCTTGTGCGGGGGGGTCATATTTCCCTTTTTCCACACCATCTACTCACTCTCATCGTATTTGGTGTGCGGGGGGGGGGAATAGAGGAAAGAGAGAGATAGACAAAAGGGTATGAAGAGAACATGAGAGAGAGGATATGAGGAGACAGACATGAGATGAGATGAGATAAGATGATATATTCTAGGCTATCTTCATGGAGCTTCGTATTGTTCAGCACATCTGGTTCCTTGATGTATTTGTGGCATGTCATTCCCACTTAGCATCACATTACTTTTCAGACAACATTGAAGGATCTCACAGTTGCAACATTGACACCAAGACTCGCGTGTTCATACTGCATTATGTACACCAAGATAAGAGCTTGTTGTGCATATTCTGGCCTCTAGTCCCTTTGGTGTTGATGACGTTCCATTTGATCATCCGTGCTGCGTTGATGGTGTTCCAGATGGTTGCTTCTTCATCCTCCAAGCTCGTCTTCTTCAAGCATGTGCCAAAATTGTATCTGCAAGGATTCATCAAGAGTGATCTTCACCGAGTTACTTCGTCATGTCTTCTCCGAGTTGCATATTCTACTTCTGTGTTGAGATGCCACCTCAGCACCTCGCTAGTGTGTTCTGACATGTTATGCACGTCGGTGGTCATCTGTGCTAATTCCAATTGACTACACTTCTCAGACAATTCAGAGACATCTCCACTACTACATCGACACTGTGCCTCTGCGTTCGTGCCGCGCTATGTACGTGTCATGTGTTAAGTGCGCTTATTCCACTCGACATTCCTCTCCAGTGAAGACGACGTAGTCATGGTATTTATGATTGTCTGCTTCAAATATTTTTCATTCCAGATGCACTTCAAGAGAAAGACTCTTTTCAAAGCTCGAGCTTCTCCAACCTACAGTGCACATCTCAAAGAGGCGTCATCATATCTTTTCAGTTTGAAATTATTGTTTAAGGGGGAGTAATAATTTTGTATGGTGAGTGACATATCTATCTTTCATTTGTCATTTATTTCTTATCATTCAATTAAGTCATGTAACTCCAAGCTTGGACATGCATTCACCCATGCTCCAACTTGAGGGGGAGTGTTGGAATATAGCCTATTTAGTTAATAGGTTATACGTCTATTGTCTACATGGGCTTGTTGTCCATGGCCCATTAGGGTTAGTCTGCTTCCTTTATGCTTTCTTGTAATAGCCTCCTTTCCTATATATAGGATAGGGCTGTACATATCAATATAACAACACAACATTACCGTATACACTTCTTCACACATAAGTTTATAATTACATTTTAATTTTTGAATTTGGGAGGGCCCCCTACCCTCTCCCCTAGATTCGCCCCTGACTACAAGACTTTTTAAGCAACCCAGATAATAAATCATGAGCGTGTCATTTCAAATTAATCGGATTTAACATTACATGCAAGCATACACATCATGATCATAAGTATCATTCATACCAACATCTAGAGAGTGCATTTTGGAATAGCATTTGCAGAAACATGCCAAGTATAAGAAAAAGAATTCACTACAGCTATGAGACCATCCTGGACGAGCTCACTTTACAATAGATTTTATTACACATACGGAGGCAATAAGGAACTAGGATTAAAAGGAGAAACTGAAGCTGAAGCTTACTTCCACGATTCTGTTTGCAGTTTCCTTGACAAACACTAAGCTTATAGTATTGGAGATAACATTGGAGTTGTCTGGTTCATTATGGGAAAGCCCAGACTCAGAGATAGAATCATTTTAGGAATTCACTTCTAGTTCTTGAATGGACAACAACTTCAGTTTTCATAACATTCTCATGGGAGTCTTCAAGGAAAGCGCTTTGCAGTTCACTTTGCCGGCTGCTTTAGTTTTCAGCTGCTGAACATCATAAAATTTAAAGAAATGGGAAGCAGGTGTTGGTTGCGAACAGAAAGATGTGGATTGTTTAGAGTTTGATTCCTCTGAACCCGGAGTTAAATATATGAATGATGATGAGTCTTCACTATCTGCTGATTTTTCCGGCCAAATTACTAGCTTATGTTGTGGACTTGGCCTTAGGTCTGGATGGCAATAAAGGGATTCCTCCCGGGGAGCAATTGATGGGTCTAGTTCTCAAACTGGAACACTACCAGGAAGGCATGAAGGCCTCTTTAGGAGTACATATCTGGAATCTACTTCTCAAAATGAGAAGCACAGAGATGAACTTACATCATGATCAATCATACATAAATAGATTCGAAGTATAATCTTTTCACTTAGTAGATGCATTCATTAAGACATTCATTAAGGACGGAGGTGTTGAGATAATGCAGCAAAGCCGAACAATTACAATAGCCCGTGGAGGAAAAGGTGGCCTTGATAGTGCATATTTTGATAGAGCTCCTGGACATTATAAAAAGCTAAAGAAATGGGAAGCAAATGTTGGTTGTGAAAAGAAAGATGAAGATCATTTAGAGTTTGATTCCTCTGAATCTAGAGTTCACGATATGAATGATGAAGAGTCTTCACTAACTTCTAGTTTTTTTGGCAGATAAACAATCCTAGAGGCTATAACTCAAGAGCTTTGCAGATATTGCCCTCGTTGGCATGCCCAATTCTAGCAAAAGCACCCTATTAGGTGTCATCTCCAGGGCCAAGGCTATTGTGGGCAACTACGCTTTCACAACTCTGAGGCTGAACTTAGGGAGATGAATCTATACTGACTTCTTTAGTTCTTCATGACTGTTGTTGATATACAAAGAACCATCAAAGGTGCTCCCGCGAACTGCGGGTTGGGTCTTGGTTTCCTTTACAATTTAGCAGAACAAAGTACTAGCTTATGTTGTGGACTTGACCTCTAGCCTGGATGGCAATAAAAGATTCCTTCTTTGGAGCAGTCAGTTGATCTAGTTCTTAAATTGGAACACTACCAGGATGGCCTCTCTAAGCGGACATCTCTAGAAGTGGAAAATAAGCAAGGAATGAGGTATCCAAATTCCAATTTGAATGTCGTTTTGACGATGTGGAAACATAAAATTTTGGAAATTTTGACAAAAATTTTGATAAATGCAACAGCTCCCATTTTGAAGACAAAATGAACGGATTAAGCCATGAAATTTTGCAGGTCTGATCTCTGTACTTTTAAAATTTTTCATGAGGTAGGTTGCGGATCAACATTGTAACAAACCGATTCAGATTTGTATATAGTATTAAAAATGCACAAGCATACATTTGGAAAAAACATTGAGTATAATGTATCATTACAAATGTAACTAGGAAATATTTCCTAGTGCGTGGAGCCGCAATGAGATAGTACATAAGCCATTGTACATTTGTATCCCTCAGAGATAGTACTTAAGCCATTCTAAATTCGTATCCCTCAGTATCTAGTGCAAGAATCATTGTTTAGACCACATGATTCTATGTTACCACCTGTTCAGTTCAGTTAGTGATGAGAGTGTTTGGATTTTTCGTTCTTCTCTAGTTTTCTATCCGATCACTTTTTTGAAGATCTTTCTACTGATTTACTAGCCTTTCCTTACATCTATATATTACTTCTCTCCTTTGAGCATAAACATCCTTTTATGAAGGTTTTTTTTTGTACATGATCGTCACATCATAGAGACCCTACCCACACACAACTTTTGTTTCCATATATTACTCTATAAAGTAGAAAATCAAAGAATATCTTGCATAAAGCATTTATGTTCTTAAATAACTTAGGATATCTTCTGAGAAAACTCATAACACATATGGGTTTGATTATTCAATGATTCATCACTTTGAAGCATGCCCGAACAACCAACCACAAACAGATCTTTCTAATCCTTTTGTACTACTAAAATTCTATTTTACAAAATACACTTCACTTATATATCTTATATACACATAAAAGATGAAAAATAAATCTAGCAACATGTACAATAGTCCCCTCATTCCACTCAAGTAACTTGTAGAGCTCTTTCTTAAAGATAATTATCCCCTCAATCAAATTTGGTTCCAAAAACTTCTAAGTACCTGTCCATATGCGTAATTTCCTAGTTTTCAGCTCAGAAACCTAAATTGGATTTGCTGATATTTACCATCACACTTACATCAACCATAGCTCATTATAAAAGTCATTATTCAAATTGTAAAAGGTAAACGAGGGTAAGGAGTTAGGTTAAGATATTGTTTATGAACATTTCACTATATTTAGGACTCTTCAAACATATTTTACGTTAGTTAGGATGCTGATGAATGCATATTCATCACTTTGACCACATTGTTTAGGTCAATTATTTAGGACACTACGTTCCTTATTTTCTTTAATTTTGGGAACTAATTACAATTTTCTTATTTTTCTTTCTTTAATTAGATTTCTCATTATTTTTTCCTCATTTTGTAGGTATTATGTCCCTTGTCACTCATTCAAGTCCAAGATTGTAACTTCATTTCCTCAAGAAATTTGAAGATTAAGAGGTCGACTTCAGCCTCCTAGAAGCCCAGTCGGTCGATTCGCCCCCTCCGATCGATTGACTCAATTGAAGACATGGAGAAGCTGTAAATTGCCAACCGCTCGACTAGCCACCCTAGTCGCTCGACTCAACCCTATTAAGGCTTGTTTTGCATGGTCAAACTAGTTGACTCGCCTCGAAACAGTCGACTAGAATTCTTGGCGCCGAAGCATCAAGTCAAATAGTTAAGCATCCCTTGCTTGAGAATAACACAACATTTAAGCTGGTTGACTGACTGGCCACCCAGTCGATTGACTGGCACACCGACTCAAGGATTTTACAGCCGCTGCCATGCCCTATTCTAGGGTTCCGAGGAAGATTTCTCTGCTATAAAAGGAGGGGGGAGTGCACAAACACACCATCAACCCCCCTATCATCTAGAACTTTGAACAAAGCAAGGAAAGGAGAGATGGAGTCCGCAACGTGTTGTTAGCAACATAATCTCTATTCTTCCTAGATTTGTTCTTGTTTCTATGAGTGATATGGAGTAGTCCTTCCATTGTTGGGACATGGGGAGTAGCCCCATGAGCCCCATAACTTGTCTTAGCAAACTGTAATTCCTTTAAAATAATAAAAGATGAGTCTTTATTCATTTAACAACGTGAATTATGAACTAATCATTTGTACTTTATGACCGTTATTATTCATAACGATGAGACCTCAGACTTTTGAACCAGGAAATCAAATAGAACTCACATGTTCCTTGATGAGACCTTGGACATGAACTTGTTGAACGATTGAACCAGGACCTGCAGAACGATGAGACCTTGAATCTACGGGTAGTTTAATCCATGGGATCTGTTTCCGAAATGAACAAATCTACATGGTCCTAATCTAACTTTATCTAAAAAGGAATTAAAACTGGTTAAGATATTATGAAGGCCCATGGGGGTGAAACCCGTACTTCCAACATTTCCCATCAATTGAATTAAAACCCAATCAATTCTCCTTTCTGCAAGTTTACTTTCTTTTGTTCTAGTTCTTTTGATAAATTATTTTAATTCTACAATTTTACTTTCTTGTTTTAGTTTATTCAAACTCTTAAAATGGGAATTTATGTTTTTTTCATCGCAATTTGTTTTTTATTGACGCTTAATAACGCCGTTCCTTGGGACCAATCCCTTCTATACTCAAATCAACCCGCTTGTTTACAAGTGGGTAGTTTTCCGTTAAAAGGGTAAACTCTAGGGATAATTTCCCTAGTCGATTTGGTGTGTTCGCGGTGACACATCAGATGCTTCACATGCTTCCAAAGAAAAAACATAGAACGAGACAATTGTTGTCACATATTAATAGTAGAATGCCTCATTCTAGACCCAACTAGCATTGCATCTTTGGTAATTAGCTTAACCACACATTGTTTATAAATAGTTTAGAGTACAATTCAAAGACAATTATATTTTATAATTGGAGCAAATAGTATAAAGCTATACAAAACTATTGTTGAAATCAATAATTCGTATAGAATGAAATGTCAAATTGTTTCTTCAATACACTTGATTCTAATAACTGGTCAGATCATTACTTTTCCGAATTTCAGATTTTCTTTCTCCACATTATTTGCTCCTAGTTGCAAGATATGAACTTTCAAAGAGACATCTATGCTTTTCTGCCATATTTTTGGCTTAATTGGCAATTTTATCTCAACCTCGCGATCTATAGGCATTTACTATAAGGAATATACAAGGCAAAGGCCTACACATGAATTCTGAAAGAGAGGTGCAAGTTTCAGCAGTATGCAGTTATGAGTGCAAGAGAAAGAAGACAGAAAATGGCCGACCTTTTATAAAGAGACACTATGGAGAAATGATATAGAGCTCATTCATCAGATTCTACCTCAAACTCTCACCTGATTATTTGTGCAAGCTCTTCTGTGTCTCATTGTGGTAGGTGATAATATTACCTTTCTTGTTGGCTCAGTTTGTAGATTACTAGACAAGGCAAAACAATCTGGTATGAATGCCATTTATTGTAGTTATATACCTCAAATGCTCACCAGGATAGAGGCTCATGTATGGAAAACATAGACAATACTCAATTTTCTTGATATGCTAAAGCTCGTGGCATTCATGGTGATAAGCAGTATACCTCTACATGTTATAGGTCTTGGAAACCAATCTTGTAAAACTTTGAGGTCAGAAATATGTGGTCAAAGGGTGTAGTGCAAATATTGGTTTTAGGGCTATGGCTCATGCAACCTAAGAGTTGTGTGGGAGAAAGATCTTCTATAAGTATTTTTCTAACTACTCCTCTACCTATATTGTACAAGAACAAGACAACTATCTCTTAGCTAGTAGCCTGGTCTTTCACAAAAGAAGCAAGCATAACGAGGTTGACAACCCTTTTGTTATGGAAGTTGATCACTTACCCCACTAACAAATTTGAGGACTAGGCCGCCAATCTAGCCCCGACTCAACCGTGGTGTGTTTGTGCTTCCTAGTTGACCTAGCCCTAACTCAACCTAAGGGGAGAGAGTGAGATATAAATGACCATTTATTACAGTGAACACATACTATGATTCATGCAATTTATTTAATGGAGAATTCATGGAAAGAATAAAAGAAAAGCTACTTAGGGCACATAGTAGGTAGCTCGTACCTCATTTGAATCAGAGTAGCAGCATAATATCAAGCATAAGGCGCTAAAACAACCATGTTGGTCAGTGATTAATTTTTGAACTGATAAAGTGGGTTCCTCATATGTTTACATATATGAAATAGTGTGAATTGGTAATTGGAAAAGTAATACCCAGCTGGATGATAACTTCTTACGCACATGACTGTATACCAAAAATATCAAAAGTGTTGTGATGTTAAGTCCAGATGCCCAACTGACTGATCACTTAGGAACGCGGTTATAGGTAAGAAAAATATTAAAAGAGTTGCAATGTTAAGTCCAGGTTAGAACGAACTATGGAATATTACTTTCACTATCATGGGATTAATCCATGAGTTTTCTTATGTGGAGCTATCTGTGAACTACATGCCTTAAAAAATTTCCATGCCTACTCATCCATTTCCTGTCACTGAGAAATCCCCTGATATTGACATTTTTCAGACCCACTCTTTACATCTTACTAGCTGGTTTATGTAATGTTATACCTGATGATTGAGGACTGCAAAAGTCTTGAGTGTTATCATTACAAAATGAGATATCTTCTCCTAGCCAGTACTTTACATTAAAGCCTAAAGGGGGGAATTTATATTATTTGTAAAACAAAAATTTGCAAGTTGGAATTTTATCACTTATCATGTGGCATAAAATGAGAAATGATAACAAGAAATTTCACAACATATTAGTTACTGTAATCATATAGACATTACACACAAACTTAGTAAACTTTTATTATTCTAGATTTCTATTTTATTAAAAAGTCTTTATAAGAGAATAAATTCGCAGTCACATAACTATGAGTAAATCAAACAAATTTGAAAAGAATCTTGCAGCATACTGGATGTCCATTTTATCACTGATAGAAGCCAATTGTACATCCTCGTATCTGAATGCAATATTGTACCAACAAATTTGGTATCTCCCACCGCTGCCTCAGTCACCGCTGCAAAGATCATGATATTCACAACCAAAAAACTAGAATGAATTTCAACAAACTGGAAGTAAAAAGGAGAGGAAATATATATTCTGAAGTTTCATTGCTACTTTAAGTATATAAACTTTTATGAAGGTCAACGAAGTATGCACGCCTACTGAATTTGTTATGTTACAATTAGCTCTTCATGTCATTATACATGGGTTATGAAAATTTAGGTTGTTATTTTATACACATCGATTGTGCAGGCAGCTATAGGTATGTAATACAATGATCATCTGAAAACATAACCATATGCAACCACTAATCGTCCATCTTTATCTTTTATTTCATTTCACCTGATGTGACCACACGGAGGAGAAAAGCAGAAAAGTTTGACCACACTACACTCCAACTTGAATAAAAGAAGTCACTAATTCTACAAAAACAAAGAATAGTGTCCGCACTCAAGAGAAATGAATAAGATATATGTAAACTAAACTTCACTATGAAACCGAGAGTCAACTTTCTTTCAGTCTGCTATCAGCAAAGCAAGTACGACAAATATACCATATATTAGAATTGATGAACCACACTGATGATAGGTCTTGTCAAATTCTTGTCGGCCCTCCTCTACCTTTCCCCACTTGAGTGTAGAGTAGATCGTCTAGTGTGTATTAGTTTTGGTTTGACTGTTGTATGCCCATCTACATATATGCTAACAGTGAGCAAAACTGAATAACCACTGAAAGAAGCTTGCTAGGGATATGGAGAAGAATGTATCCAACTCTAAACAGTAGAAGAGTACGGTCCATCTGTCACCACCTCACTTGCGTTGATTGAGACCAAAAAAATATCCTATGTAGAAATGGATGCCTTTCTTATTTAATTGATCAATTAAATAAATTTATTCTACTTGTTAAACTAAAAAAAATCTGGACAACCTTCTGAACTCTTCCTGGTGGCTATAGATGTCTGAACTACTAACCCAGACAGGTGGCAACAGCAAACCCATGGGAATACTCTCAAGAATTTTTCCCTCGTCAGCCTCTATTTCTGTACCTCCTTGGAAGAAGACAGTTCTAGCTAATTCTCTCTATACCTCTCTGCCTTCAATTTTCTGGTTACTTTCAGTTTGTGTTAGTTTTTACTATATAGCTTTTCAGCAAAAAAAATTGTTACTGAATCAAATGGAGATAATAACAACTGATTTTTTGTCTGCTTCACTCACTGATATCTGCTTTAGGCAAGAGCCCAAGCGTATGCTATAATCTATAGTCATGTTAGCAGCACGTAAACTCATACTTAACTATTAGACACTCATTGTTCATGACATTGAGTTGTTCCAAATGAGACCATGTGCTCTGCCTACTATTGTCTAGCTACGGAGCTTCACTTCGATGGCCCTTATATAAAACAATACATAAAGAAAGCATGGGGATCAAATGAGAATATTTCCCTTATGTCACAACACTGTTGTTTTTCCTCACTCTCCAAACTTTGGTGGTGGATCTTCATACCAGTGCTCTAGGTGCGAATACAATCCATGTGTTTTATACTTCAAAGTAAAACTTAAGAGTGGTGGAAGGTTCGGGTATTCATGAGTGGTGAGTGGAGGTCCAAGATTCCATGAGTTCTTAGGCAGTGAAAAAAGGGAACCCATCGATAAAATGTAGGATGTGTGAGGGATGTAGGATGTTCGAGGGCGTTGGAGTTCATCCCCATTGCTCATCAAGAAAGGGGATTGTGTTTTCATTTGGGAATGCACTGCTCGATACAAAATACATGGATTTGCAGAAGCCATGAGTGGACCTTGGCAAGAGGCACCAACAACCCCAGATGATGTTGTTGGAGGTTGTGCTGATGGCTGAACTGAAACTGAAAAATATCCCCATGGTTGTTTCTACTTTACTGCAGAACTTGACTTTTGTAAGGAAAATTGCAGAGCTACTTGGACATGAAAACTTGATTTTTGACTTTGAAATTCCTTTACTAGAAAATTTTATATATAGAGGACAATTAAATATCTCTAAGGCCAACTGACAAATAGAATATACTTGAGGACTATATTTGAAAACAACCAGATTAACTGGCATGATATGTGAAACTCTATATGGAAACAAGGTGCCCCCTCAAAAAAATTTGAATGGCTACTCTGATACTATCCTAACTAATCAAAGACTTGTAAACGAACATTTCCTAATGATTTTTTCACACCATTTTACATTACCCAATTAATTTTGGTTGTCCCTTATGGGCGCGTTTTCCACCCTCCAGGTTATTAACTTGGCAAGCGAAGCTGATAGCAAGGAAAGTTTAAGCCACAAAATAAGGGTTTTTCCGGAGCAAAAGGATCAACAAAGTGAATCATGTTCAATAGTTGTTTATGACTATTTAAAGAAAGAATTGACAAGCAGAAACACAAACAAAAACAAGTTAATAGTTCTAAGAATGACGAGCCTCATATCTTGGATCCATACCATAATGTAGTCATTAAACAAGGCAGACCTCTATTCATTGGTCTGAAAATACAGAAAACTCTATATTAAATAAAACATGTAGCAGTATCCAATAGCTTATGTAGGGGGGAGCCAGCAGATAAAGGCTATATCACAAGTAGCATTGTTGAAAGAAGAATTCAGTGTACCACTTACAACTAATTTTCGAACCAAGCTAACAAAGTAAGGATGTTGCATTTAGACTTAAAATGGTGTTTATTATCTTTTAAGTGGTAACACAAGCATAATCACCTTGGTAATAGCCTGAATATCAATTTTCCAAGAGGAGCCAATTCTAACATTCTACCATGTTGGCTAGGGACGTGTTAGGCAGGTAGTGCATGTCAATAATCTTCTATCGTTCAAACAATAACATTTTGTCAAAATAAAGTTATGATTCATGTTCAAAAGCTATAAAGTAGGTGTTTTTATAGTTCAAGGATAAGCTCAGACCAGATTAGATCAAATCACCTATTCATTTTATGAACCTGAATATTTGAGCCAAGGAAGCACGGACACTTCTAGACAGCCCCCTTGTCCGTGTCAGACACGTTTTGGACACGAACACTTCCCGGACACGGCCCAAAACGTTTTGGACATGGTTGGGACGTGTCCAGTTCATTTTGATCTTTTTCTGCACCCCGGACACTGTCCGGGCAATTCCTGGACACGTCATTACATCAGCAGCTGCTGTAATAGCCTATTTTACAACGCAAATGTTGAATATAGAACTATTGTTATGTCCTATTACTGAGAAAATGTAACATAGAGCTCATATCTGATCATAATTACAAGCAAATCTGTTGGAAAAAAACAATATGTAAAGTCTAAGTTGAATCAGATATTATGAATCAAATTATGGTCTAATAAGTTGGTTAAATGAGTAATATGAACTCGTATATATAAAAAATATGTAATATACTATATTTACAGAAATACACATTTATTTTTCTTCTTCACATTGTCTCTACTACACACACAAAGATACACCTCTATATGCATATACGATTATATATACATGGATATGTTGATTTTGATAAATTTGAAAACATATTCCAGTTAATATATCATACACCCCACATATATGTATATATTGAAAAAATATTTTCCCTCATCCAGTGTCGTGTCCGTGTCCTATATTTTTGAAATTTGCCGTGTCCGTGTCTAGAAACATATATGTGCTTCCTTGATTTGAGCCCATACTAGATGTGATTGGGAAAATCCATTTCTGAACCTAAATATGTAATTAAACAAAGGGGTAATTTACTTAATATTTTTTCAATATCGTGCTCTCTGAAGTTATCCTGAGAGGTTGTTAACACAAAGGTCTACCATATAGGAATATGTAGAAAAAGAAGACTGCAAACAAAGCCTTATCGGCAAAAGAACAGAAACAGACCTCAACGGAAACAAATCTAGAGTTCAAAAACATGTAAAACAAAAACGAATTAAGCTCAAGCAGTCTTCAATTCAATTCTACAGATTTCGATGGATGAATAGAAGAACATAATCAGAAAAAGGTCAAGCCTTCAAATAGAATTTATGCAGTGCAAGATTCACAGGTTAGGTACAACTACAATAAAAACAAACAAACTCCAAAACTCTCAAGAATTTCAGCTTAAGTCATTGAGTCCAAAGTCACAATGTAATTAGCTCACCATGACATTATAAATGGGTTATGAAAACACAGGTTGTTCTTTCATTCAAACCTATTGTCCAAGCAGCAATAGGCCTATATATTGCAACCACCTAAAAAACTAACCACTCACAACCACTAATTGTCCCTTTTTTTCATTTCAAGCGACGTGAACACGTGAAGAAGAAGAAAAGCAGAAAATATTGGCCATACTACACCCTAACTTGAATAAAATAAGTCACTAATTCTCCAGAAACAATGAGAACTATCCGTATTTAAGAGAAATGAATAGTTTATATGTAAACTGAAGTTTACTACCAAAGCTACAGTTGACTTTCTCTCAGTCTGCTATTGGCAAAGCACGCATGGACGTATGTACCATATATTATAAACGATGTGCATAATGTCAATTTTTGTAAAACTCGTCAGCCCCCTCCACCTTGTCCATTTGAGTGTAGACTAGTGTGTATTACTGTGGGGTTGACTGTTGTATGCCCATCTACATATGTGCTAAATGTGAATTGAACTGAATGACCACTGAGAGAAGCTTTCTAGGGATATGTAGAAGAATGTATTCAACTCTATATGGTTGAAGAATGTATCGGAATTGTCTCAATGATCTTTTCCCTAATGTGATAGAAACCATGATTAATGATACTTCTACACTATTGATTCTCCTTACTGTTTGCCTGAGAAGAAGGGCATCTTTACAGTTAGATCATCTTATAAACATCAAAACTTAGCAGTGAGGTATTGATCTTTGACAACAACCAGATTAACCACCTGATACCATTCCCACTAATGAAATCACATTTTTCCTCCTCGACTCCTCAACTGTGGTTGGGACAAGAGATTATGGGGTGAACTACCTTTAGTGGGCAGGGCCCTGCTAGCTTGTAACCGATTTTTGTAGCCAGTTTGGTAAATGGCGTAGCTGCTACTCGGATGATGATCTTTTGAATATCTATGCTTATCATTAGGCCATCGAGAAAGGGATAAATGATTCAGTGTTCAATCACAAGATCCCCAACCCACTCTCTGGTCATGGGGGTTGGTAATAAGCTAAAACTCTATTTCTACAAAGCTAAAGTCAGTTTTACAGCCATAATTACAGATCCAGATGACCAGCCATCGCTGTGGCTGAAACCAGCTAATGACTACCAGAAAAATAAATATGATGATGGTTGGATTTCTAAAATAGGGCTCCTTTGGGATTAGTAGTTAGAAATAAAAGTGGAGTGATTGTGGCTACTGTGCGATGAAGAAACCGGGTATCTAAAATTCTAGTCTAGTTCAGGAGGAAGTTGTTTTATTTGTCTCAAAGTTTCTACTGTTTTGAATGCCACAAAATTCCACCTATAATGTGATGACTAGAACATTTTCAGTTGGATTAAGAAAGCTAAGCCTAGATGCTACTATAGATCCTAGTCATCAAAGATATTGTCCAATTGCGACATGGTTTTCACTTTTCAATGTTTCAGAACATCCTTTGTTAGGAGAGAGGGTACTCGCCTTGACTACCTAAAAGTTAACTAAGATGATGGTTGGACTACTGCTAATGGTGCTCTGATGAGAGTGGTTGATAGAAACTAAGATGGAGTGATTGTGGCTGCTGTACCAATGAAGAAATCGGGTGCCTAAATGTTGGTCTGATTGAGGCTGAAATTGCTCTATATGGTCTTAGGGGGATGACGGGGGTCTCGGGAGCTCTGGAGAAAGGCGGTGCAGACGAAGGGGGAAAAACCCTAAAAGATGACGGTAGATCGTCTGGAGGAGGAAAGAATGGAAGGAAGAGTCTGAGTCGGAAACTGATTGGGACGCAGAGGCTGGTTCAGGAAACAGGCATCCATATCACGTATAGAAATATGAGAGGGGCGACTTCTAGTAATACCGCAGAAGCAAGCCCAGCGGCTGAACCTATTAGTATGGATACATACGTACCCGAAGAGGTCATTGTAACTCCTGCTCCATCGGAGGTGCTACCTCCGCCGAAGACCCTAAACTACAAGCAAGCTTGCATAGGAGGCGGCAATGGGGCGGCAACAAATCATGTATTTATCGAAGATGAACCGGAGGAGGCCGTAAACCACGACGATATAGAATTGATCAACGTCCATGGCTACCCGGAAATATACGTTGCTCCAGAGGCGGAAGAAATCCTAAGCAAGCCATTTAAATATTCAGTTATCGTCAAGCTCTTGGACAGGTCGGTAGGGTTTCTCACCATGCACGAAAGACTGAAGCTCCTGTGGAGGCCGACGGGGAGATTCGAACTATTTGAACTCACTGATCAATACTATGTGGCCAAGTTCTTTAATAGGAACGACCATGAGAACGTGCTCACCGGCGGTCCGTGGTCTCTGTTTGGCGGATGCCTGATGGTATGGCCCTGAGATGGTTACTTTGAACCTTCTAAAGGCATCTTAGACCATATCGTAACCTGGGTTCGAGTCATAGGCCTGCCAATCCACTATTACAATATGGAGATCTTCAACAAGATTGGGGAAGCAGCAGGGCGACTGATCAGGGTCGATGATCATTCCATCAATCGCACGAGGAGCAGGTTCGCTAGACTGGCTCTCGAACTGGATACTAGCCTTCCTATACATCCGGCGATATTGATCAATGGAAGAGTGTATAAACTGGAGTATGAATCCCTACCGGTCTTCTGTACACAGTGTGGGAGACTGGGTCATGAAACACAATATTGCAAGGGACCTTCTGAAGCACCGACAACAGCCGATCCGAAGCCCGTGGAGGACGAGGCTGGGGTGCAATGGGTTGATGAGGAAGACAAGTGGCAAGTGTACTATGGGAAGAAGATTATAGCCAGCAGACCTCCAAGAAAGAAAAGGATATGAATCAGAAGGGGAAACCTCAAGGGAAGGAAAACAACAACAAGTATCAGGTGTTAGACGACATAGAGGAGGAAGAGACAACCCCTGGTGATGAGGAACATATGACCACTGAAGAGCACCAACCTCAGGCGAGCAGTCCAAAGGTGTGGCACAAGAAGCAAAGAAGAAATAAAGATACTGATGTATCCTCGAAGAGCACAAAAGAAACACCAATTGAAAGCCCAAAAACAACAAAGGACAAGGAGGTGCAGGCTACAGCGGCTCCTAGTGATAAACCAAGGCATAATGTTGTTATACCGGAAGTGGATGAGTTCATAATGGGGAGACCAGAAGGTGAACCGGAGGCTACTGTAAAGATCACCACTGCAGAGGCCAGCAACTCGACAGGGACTAAAGAGACTTCAGCTAATGCTAGCACAATAGCTAGTAAAAAACCAGTGATGGCAAGAAGGAAAGAAAAGGAGAAGGGAGATACTACTCAATCAAGCAGCCCAACCAGGCGGCATGTCTATAATACCCGAGGAGGAACGAAGAGAGGAGGTGAAGAGAAGAAAGGGGTAGCAGCAGGTGCTAACCAATAATTCTACACATCTCTTGTTTATGCTTAATACAATAGCTTGGAATATCAGGGGTGCCGGTAAGAAGCTAGCCCGACAGTCCCTTAAAAACAACATTAAGAAGTTTGCTGTTAAGATCGTAGCCATCTTTGAGCCGTGTATCTCAGGTGTACAAGCTGATCGAGCTATAAGGGAAATTGGTTTCTCGAGCTCACATAGAGTTGAAGCAACTGACTTCTCTGGTGGGATATGGGTCTTATGGAATGAACAAGATTGTGAGATCAGCATCATCCAGAGTAACAGATACTTTATTCACTGCCTTATTAACAACAGCTACTACACTACCTTTGTCTATGCTTCTCCGTCCCCCACACGCCGCCCGGTCCTATGGGATCATCTCCTCCAGCTCAGTACAACCATTGATAAACCTTGGATCACCTTGGGTGATTTCAACTGCATGTTAAGTCCAGATGAGAAGATTGGAAGCAATTGTTTTAACCTGCGTGAGGCAGCAAATTTTAATAACTCGCTCATCCAGGCCAGGCTCACTGACATAGGGAGTACCGGGCACAGATTCACCTACAAGAAGGGTCTCCTCCATGAACGCCTTGACAGGGCCGTTGCTAATGCATCCTGGATTCAAAAATTCCCAAACTACATCTGTGAGAACCTTCCTCGTATTGGCTCGGATCATAATCCCATTGCAATTCTTTGGAAACTTACCCCTGCTGGAAATCCTCGTTTCAAAGCGAAAGCGTCTTGGCAAGACCAACCGGAGTTTATACACTTAATGCGAGATTCCTGGAACCCCAGCAGACATTTCCATTCTGCTTTGGAGGAGGTGAAGGACCGGATCAGCAACTGGGACAAAGGCTTCACCAGAAAACAACAGAAGAAGAAAAATGAACTCATCAATAAAATTTTTGTTGTCCAGAAAAAGGTAGAGACTGCATACAACATAGAAGCAGATCGACAGAGTATAGGGCTCGAAATGGAGCTCGAAAAGATTATGCTGGAGGAAGAGGAAGCCTGGAAACAACGCAACCACATTAACTGGCTCAAATACGGTGATAACAATAGCAAATATTATCATGTATTTGTGAACAACAGGCGGCGTATGAACCGTATTTCCAAACTACAAAATGAGGAGGGGGTTTGGATCGAAAATATCCCCGACCTGAACCATTTAGTCCAGCATCATTTCAAGGATATGTTTGTTTCCTCCATAACCACGTCTGTGAACGATATGAATCGTCTGCCAACTGAGTTTGAGAAACTTGACCACATCCAACACAGACAACTGGCTGCGATGCCTACGGAGCATGAGCTATGGAAGCTGATTAAAAATGTCAATCCTTGTAAAGCGGCGGGACCGTACGGAACCGATTATGTTTTCTTCAAAAAATAGTGGAAGGTGATCAGGCCTTCAGTGATCAGAACGATACGAAGCATGTTGAATGGAAATCCGATTGATGATTCTATTGCTAGCTCGTGAATTGTGTTGATACCAAAGAATAAAAATCCTACGAGTTGCTCTCAGCTTCGACCCATTTCTCTCAATAACACCATTATGAAGCTTGCTTCTAAAGTTGTTGTAGAACGCGTCAAACAACACATACCTACTTGGGTCTCTAAGGTTCAGACGAGCTTTGTCCCGGGGAGGAGCATTACTGATAACATCATTGTGGTTCAAGAGATTATCCATAACATGAGGAGGAAGTCCAGTGCGCCGTATATGGCGATCAAGATTGATCTCTCCAAAGCCTATGACAGGCTGTCTTGGGCGTTCATTGATAATACTCTGGAACACTTACAGTGGCCCCGGAATGTTCACCAATACATTATGAATTCCTTACAAGCTGGTCAGACAAGTATTAGCTTGAATGGAGTCTCCCTTCCTGCTTTCAAAGTTACCAGGGGCCTCCGTCAAGGAGACCCCCTTTCACCATATCTTTTTGTGCTCTGTATGGAAAGGCTCACACAGCTCATAAACAACTCTGTGAAAGATAAACGCTGGAAACCAGTGAAGATGTCCCAAAAAGGGCATGCGTTTTCCCATGTGGTATTTGCGGATGATATAGTCCTCTTTGCCCAGGCTTCCGTAGAGCAAATTGCTATCATCAACAATATCTTTAGCACCTTTGAGTTGGCTTCAGGTCAAAGAATCTCTATTGAAAAGTCGAAAATCTTCTTCTCCAAGTCTGTTAACCGAACGTTGAGGTCTCGGATCTGTTCTACCAGTGGCATTGCAGAGACGGAAGACCGGGGGAAATATCTTGGGGTCCCTCTTCTTCATAAGAAAGTTGATAAGAGAACTTATGCCTATCTCACTGATAACATCACTTCGAGGGTTAATGGTTGGGCAGTGAAGACCTTGTCCCTTGCGGGGAGAATTTGTTTAGCCAAGTATGTGCTTACTGCTATTCCGACTTATGCTATGCAAACTGCTAGACTACCGATGTCTACCTGTCAAAAGTTGGACAAGAACATAAGGCAGTTCATCTGGGGAGGTGGACGGAAAGAGAGGCCAACATCGCTTGTTTCTTGGGAGACGGTCACCAAAAGCATGGAGGAAGGAGGACTGGGTATCAAAAGCATGTCGGATTGGAACAAATCTCTTTTATGGAAAAATACCTGGAACTTGATGAATGAGAAAGATACGCTTTGGAAGGAGGGCCTTCTGAACAAGTACAAGAACTACAACAACCAGAAGGGTTGTCAAGCTACCCCTTTCTGGAAAGCACTCTATGAAGGGAAAGAATTCATTGTTTCTAATAGCTCCAGAGTTATTGGAGATGGTCAGAATACTTCTATGTGGTATGACCACTGGGTACCTCACCAGGGGAGGCTAGCTGAAATTGTCATCGAGCCTATATCGGAAGCGATCAATGACATGAAGGTAGCTAGCATGGTTAATTTTGAGAATGCTTGGGATACAGATTTCCTGAAGCTTTACCTCCCTCCATAGTGCGTGGAGAAGATCACTGATTTACCTGCCCCCCATCGGAACAATGGTATTGATCTTTAGAGCTGGAAACATGATTCTACCGGCAGATATTCCACAAGAACAACCTATGATGTCTTACATTCGGATGATACTGTACAACCAGACGGGGTGTGGAGCAAGCTCTAGACCATTGCTGCCCCATCTAAAATACGAATGTTCTTATGGCTATCTGCGCATGAGGAGATCATGACGAATGTGCGCAGGAAACAACACACCTTCTCTGATTCTTCGATCTGCCCTAGATGTCACAATGGCGATGAAACCACTCTCCATGCTTTACGTGACTGCCCTCAAGCAATGGAGGTATGGACTCGGAGTGGTATCCAGCAACAACTTTTGAGCAGCAATGGGGAGGTCTTCAAAAACTGGCTTTCACAGATGTTGAAGGAAGATACCAATACACAAATCAAGTTTGCCACGACCTGCTGGGTGATATGGAAGGCAAGAAATGAGCTGGTGTTTGATAATAATAGCACTCAAGTGAGCCGTCAAGTTATCCAGATAGCGGGTCTCCAGCATGCAACTTCACAAGCCTGGGATACTCAATCCCGGTTTCATCAGAAGAACACGACCCAAGACAGTGCCCAGGATGTTCATGAAGAGGGTAGAGTTACATGGATGACTGATGCATCGGTTCATGGGAACTTGGCAGCTATAGCTGCTGTTGCGTATGACCTGAACGGTCACTGGATCGGTGGGTGTGCTAGAAAGATCAAGGTGAAATCTATCCTTGAAGCTGAAGTCCGAGCTATTGAGCTCGCGACTAATGTCAGTAGCGTTAATGGTCACAACCGTATCACCTTTGCTACGAATAGTGCTATGGCTGTCAAAGCTTTGAGGAACCATGCAGATGATGCTCCTGCTATTAAACATTGGGTAGCGAGAGCTCAGAAGTTCATGGCTGGTATGGAGGATGTCGTGCTCAAGAATGTTAGTAGAACTAATCTCCATTTGGTGGATGGTCTAGCCAAGCACCATTTCAAAAACTATCAAGATGATCGTATGTATATCGATCCTCCTCTCGACCCGGTGGGTCACCCCCTTCCCTTTCTTATATGTAATGGTAGGAGTCCTACCAAGTTTTCATTTACAGTAGGTATTCTGTGTAATAATTTGATTTTCCCTGCACGAGGAGAGCGGGATGAATAAGATAATCTCCTGACTTACCTAAAAAAAAAGTGAAAAGTCTTACTTTGATGTGTTATAACCGATACAATGATCTCTTTTATAACATAAGCGAGTAAGTAAGAAACAGAACTAGGCAATATGGGATACAACAAAGGCTAAAGATAAGTTAGGTCTGAAGCACACAACACAACACATAACATATCATAATTCAATAAAGCATATATACTAATACTCCCCCTCAAGTTGGACCATAGGTATCAATCATCCCAGCTTGTCCACCATGGTAGTAAATCTGTCCTTGGGAAGAAGCTTTGTGAAAATATTTGCTACTCAATCAGAAGTATGTGTTGGATCTAGTGCTCTAGGGGGGTGAATAGAGCTTCAAAATTCTCACAAGATAGATTAGACCTTCAAATTATATCAAATTAAAACCAATAGATTAAGTGCAATTTGAAATTCTAACTAACAAGATAGCAAGGATGAGAGGAATTGATAGCAAACACTTGACAAGGTCATGTAGAGTGGTTCCACTCTCCAAACTAGGAGAGAGTCAGTCCACTACCTAGAGAGGTCAACCTCTAGGACTTTGCAAGTGTTTCTCTCTACACATTCACCAATAAGAGTTACAACACAAGACCATCAAAGGACTTACCCATCCAAGCGCCAAGAGTCTTCCACCTTACCAAGGACTTACCCACTTTGCCAAGAGTCTTCAGCCTTCTCCAAGGTCTGACCCACTCTTGCACAAGTCATCTGCCTTCAAGGACTTTTCTACTCTTCTTGGATCTTCAACCTTTGCCTTCTCCTTCACATGGAGAAGATCTTCACCTCTTCTTCAACCTTGAATAAGAAGAACAACAACTCCACCTTCACTCAAAGTAGCTTGCTTCACCTTTGTTTCATGGAGAAAAGGGTAGGAAAGATGGAGTTGATGAGAACTTTACAAGCACAAGGAAGTAGCTCTCTTACAATAGACATATGTCACTCATAATCACGAAATGAAGTGTAAACTAGAGAGAGAAAGGGGCTCAAGGAGTTGCATCACACTTAACTATAACAAGGACTTAGAATAAAATGAATGAGCAAACTTGGAATGAACTCCAAGGCGTCCCATTTATAGTTGGGGGTGTTCCCTTGAGTGTGGGATCACTTAGGATCAAAATATAGTCATTTTCCAAGATGCAACAGATCTAATTTTGCCAACGGTTATAATCACTTATTCTGCATTTTCTGTACAATACATTCGATCGGGTTTCAATAAACGTAACTCAACTGATCCACTTAATGACAAAGCCAATTTTTCAAACTATCAGTCGAGTTTGTTCTGGGAAACTCGACCAATGAGCTAAAATTAGTTTTTCTCAGTGAGTCGGTCGGTCGAGTTCTGTGAGTGTGCAACTCGACCGATGGGTCATCTTTAGAAAATCCATCATAGGATCGTCGAGTTTCGAACTCAACCGATGAACAACCTGTGACAACTTTTCTAAATTGACATTTGAGTGATTAAACCATGGAATTAAGTGTCCCTAATTTTTTCTCATCTTAGTTACAAGTCATATCATCAATATAAGTGATTACAAAAATCATCTAAGATCATTTGGAGTGATTTCCTAAATTGCACACTTGCATTGCATTTGACTTGAACTTGAACACTACTACAGAAATGGCTTATAACGTCACTTTTAAAGGCGTCGGTTGCATAAATACACCGACACCTAAACAATAAAATGTTGGTGTATAAAATAAACCGACATCAATCTGTGAAGGGCGACTAGACACGGGTATCACTTTTATTCAGGGTCAGTTCCTTAATAACAAACCGATGCCGAAAATTAACCGCCAAATCCAAAATTTCCAGCGAAAAAATTTACCTCCAAAAATTTAACATATGGCGTCGATCATTAAGTAATAAACCAAGGACTAAAGGTTATTCGCGAAACAGAAATTGGGCACATTTTGATTGTCAGTTTTACAACAATGACCGGTTTTCCAGCGCTGTTCGCGGGAAATTTTTCACACCCTTTGAGCGTCAGATTTAAAAAAAAACCGACGACTATGGTCATTAATCGAGAACCAATTTTTTAATCAACATATGTAGATAGACGTTGGTCTTTTTCTAGTTAAAACTGACGATTATCATTGAGAACAGGTATCGGTTTTTTCTGTTAACCGACACCTTTAGTGTTATGTGTCGGTTTTGTTGAATAACCGACACCGAATATTAACTTAATAGCGCGCGAGCGAGCCCGACCCTTCCTCTTTCTCTCTGTGTTGCAATCGGCTTAGGGTCTGGCGATTCCGGTGAGCAAGCAGACTCCCTCCGCGTCACCGCCCACCGCTGCCGTTCTCCTTGCTCACCGCCACCGTTCTCCTTGCTCGCCGCCGGCCACCTGCTACTTTCCGCTTGCTGGTCTCTACTCCTCTGCCGCCGTCGCTCGCTACTCCAGCGGCCTGGTCTCCTGCTCTCCGGCGGCCTGCTCTCTTGCTGGTCCGACACCTCTGACGGCCTGCTCTCTTACTGCTGTCTTGACAACTCCGATGGCCTGCTCTCTTGCTGCTCTGGTGCCTCCGACAGCCTGCTCTCTTACTGCTCCGGCCAACTCCGGCGGCCTGCTCTCTAACTGCTCCAACTCCGGTGCCGCCTTCCTGCTGCCTTATGCCGCCGCCAATGCTTCTGCTGCTGCTCCGGCCAATCAAAGGTAATCGAACCATCTCTGTTTCTACGTGTGTGTTATGTGTGTGACCTATAGGAGTACCTTATAGTCTGGTCTCCATCTCTGTTTCTACTATGGTTGATCAACTGGTTTCTATGTGTGTGCTATTGCAACTTGGAGTACCATACAGTCTGGTCTCCATCTTCATTTATTGTATCCAATATTGATTTCTGTAGGGTTCTTGTCTGACCCGACTCTAGTATTGGTGTCATTTTTACTTGATTAGTCCTTTTATACATTGTTAAGAGTGGATTTGATGTCTACCTGCATGGGAGTAGTGATCTTGAATCAATATATATTTTTCCAGAGTATTTAAGACATGACTTTGTGCCTAATATTAGATCCTCTAAGGGAGTTTTTATTTAAATTGAACATTGTATATGAAACAAAATATGATTGTCTAGTATTTTTTCAATGATCACTTCCATTACGGTTCAGGAGCTCTCCGGACTTCTGCCTACTCTAGAGCTCACCGCCTGCTCCACAGCTCACCGCCTACTGCCTGCTCACCGCCACCCTTCTCCCTCCTCCTTACTCGCTCGCTGGCTGCCTGCTCACCGCTCAAACAGAGGTAAACATTCCCAAAAACCCTCTGTCTCGCCCTCTCTCCCAGCTCCAGGGCAAGACACTCTGATTTGTATTTACTTAAATACTGATTTGTATTTACTTATCTACTCATTTGTTCATATAATGATTTTTTATTCATCACATTATTTAAATTTAGGGCTTTATATTTATTCATCTACTTTTTAAAATTATTCAATCATCTCTTTATTTATATTTGTTGATCAACTGAGATGTACTTTTTTATCTATTGCTTTATATTTGTTTATCTACTGATTATATTTATTTATCTAATGTTTTGAGTTTACTTATTTAGATGTTGCTATTGTAAATCAACCTAGGATATGAATAAATCTTGTGCTTGCATATATTTGTGTTTCTAATCCTCATGCTTGACCTAATTCAGTAAACCCTAGGAATTGATAGTATAAATGCATCTAAACATTCATAAGAAATTAATGTTAATTAATTTAGGAAGCATTGATATGTTGTTATGGCTGTCCACAAATGTTTTTATAAGAAATTGTGTGTTGAATGGGATTGTGAACAAGGAACTGGTGTTGCATTTGTTAGCCTAGAAACCCATCCAAAATTTACTCATTAGGAGTAAATCTTGGATAGTCCCCGGTTTGGGACTGTTCTTGAAAACCTAATCTCACTTAGGATGTAAGTGTATAATGTGTATTGGGTTTTCAAGAAAATTTCGGCAGTATTTCCCCGTTTGTTCTCGAAGTACATATGTACTTGGAGAACAGCGGGGAAGTGCTGCCGAAATTTTCTTAAAAACCCAATACACATTATACACTTACTAGTGAGATTAGGTGTTCAAGAATGAGATAGGTGGTACACATTTATTATATATAAGAATGACATCACATGTATAAACCCTAAAGTTTTAACCATAAACTCTAATTTGTTTACCCTAGACCCTAATCTTGTTGTAATATATACTTGTTTTCTCTTTGATCATAGAATGGATAGATCATGAATGTCCATTCATAGTAGCTGCACCCCAGAGTTTATTTCTGGTATTGATCAGTTTATTAGATTTGTCGAGGAACATAGGAAACAACCTGGAGATACTACTGTCCATGTAGGCATTGCGGTAACAACTTGAAAGTCAGTACTGGTGACGAAATCAGAAGTCATGTCATGTGCAACGGGATTGTACAAGGCTATACAGAATGGCACTAGAATGGAGAGATTTCAAACCTAAAACTAGTGGATGTTGATAACAATGCTTGTGTGGAAGAAGAAATTGCCTCCGATGACATAGATGTGAATGAACCAGTTCCAGTAGACATCGTTGATGCGATGCTGGATAGTTGTGGGGTAGAGCACACCGATCCACCTCCCATGTTTAGAAACATTGTGCATGATGCTGAGATACCATTATACATGGGTTGTAAGTTTACGAAGCTTAGCGCTGTGTTGAGATTGTATAAACTGAAAGCTAACAATCGATGGAGTGACAAAGGCTTCACGTCATTGTTGTCTTTGTTGAAAGAAATTCTTCCTGAAGGAAATGAGCTGTCGATCTCAACATACTTGTTAAAGAAATTGTTGTGCCCAATGGGAATGGAGGCCAAGAAGATACACGCATGCAAGAATGATTGTCTATCTCTTCAAAAGGACTATGTGGATTTGAAAGATTGTCCGAAATGTGCTGTGTCAAGGTATAAATTGACGACTTCGGGGGGAGTCCAAAATTGGTTCTCCCGCAAAGGTGATGTGGTATCTACCTATAATACCACGGTTTCAACGCTTGTTTGCCAATCCTATAGATGCAAAGAATTTGAGGTGGCATGCAGATGTTAAGAAAAATAATGATGGGATCCTACGACATGCGTCTATTTCCCCACAGTGGAAGAAGATTGATTTATTGTACCCTGAATTTGGTGAAGAGGACAGGAATCTAAGACTTGGGCTTTGTACAAATGGGATGAATCCGTACGGGACATTGACCAGCCAACATAGCACTTGGCCAGTCATGCTTGTTATATACAATCTTCCTCCCTGGTTGTGTATGAAAAATAAGTACGTTATGTTTTCGTTGTTGATATCGGGCCCTAAACAACCTGGAAATGATATCAATGTTTATCTTGAACCTCTGATTGATGACTTAAAGAAACTCTGGGGTGAATGTGTGATGACCTATGATGCTTCACGAAGAGAGACATTTTGTTTGCACGCTATGTTGTTTTACACTGTGAATGACTTTCCAACATATGAGAATTTGTCTGGATATAGTGTCAAAGGATCTAAAGTGTGTCCTATATGTGAAGAGAACACTGATTCATTACGAATAAAACACGGAGGCAAGACTATATATCTTGCTCATCAAAGGCTTCTTCCAAAATTTCATCTGTATCATAGGTTGCGTAAAGCATTCAATGGACGGAATGAGGAACGTAGTGCACCTAAACCTATATCAGGGGAGGATGTTTATGAAAGAGTGAAAGACATCGCCAATGAATTTGGTAAGAGATCACAATGTACGATGGCCACAAGGAGTGACAAGTCTTTATTTAAGAAGAAGTCGATATTTTGGGATCTTCCTTATTGGAGTTCTTTGACAGTCAGGCATTGTATCGATGTCATGCACGTTGAGAAAAATGTATGTGATAGCGTCATCGGTACCCTATTGAATATATCAAGTAAGACTAAAGATGGAATAAAATCCAGAATGGACCTACGTGAAATGGGAATAAGGACAGAATTAACAGAAGTAGTTAGTAGCGATCAGAGAACATACTTACCTCCCGCTTGTTACACGTTGTCTAGAAAGGAGAAGAAAGCATTTTGTGAATGCTTGGTAAATGTTAAGGTGCCACAGGGTTACTCATCCAACATTCGTACATTGGTATCAATGAAAGATCTGAAGTTGATAGGTCTTAAATCTCATGATTGTCACATTCTAATGCAACAAATATTGCATGTGGCAATTAGATCTATATTTCCGAAGCATGTAAGGTTTGCAATCACCAGACTTTGTTTCTTTTTCAACAGTCTGTGCAGCAAAGTTATTGACCTTGATACTCTCGATAATTTGCAAAGAGAAGTGGTTGTTACTCTATGTCAGCTTGAGATGTATTTTCCTCCGTCGTTCTTTGATATCATGGTACATCTTGTTGTCCACTTGACTAGGGAAGTGAAAATGTTGGGACCAGTTTTCTTGCATTGGATGTATCCCTTTGAATGATACATGAGCATTTTTAAAGGTGATGTTCGAAACCGTTATTGGCCTGAAGGGAGTATTATTGAGGGTTATGTGGCGAGAGAGGTTATGTATTTTTGCAATGACTTTCAGAGTGGTATTGACGCTCCCTTGAATGACAAGAATATTGAGGAGCATTTTGGCAAAGGAGTTTTGGGATCACGGGTGAAAGTAATCAGCCGTGAGCAGTTGGAGCAAGGTCACTTGTATATTTTACACAACATCGACGAAGTGAGTGTTTATATCGAGGAACATACCAATTTCATCAAGAGACAATATCCTCAAACCAATTCAATGTGGCTTGCTAGAGAGCATAACAAGACATTTATTAAGTGGTTTGAAGATAAAGTCTTACATCAACTATCTCAAACACTAGATAATGTTACTGAAACCATCAAATGCCTCGCCTTTAAACCAAAATTGAATGTTATGTATTATGAAGGGTTTGACATAAATGGTTTCTCATATTACACAAAGCGTCAAGATGATAAGAGTGTCGTCCAAAACTGCGGGGTCACCCTTCAAGCGTCTCCATTGTTTTTTGCAAGTGCAAAGGATAAAAGTCCATGTGAAGCTAAAATGTCATATTACGGTGTCATTGAAGACATATGCGAGTTTGACTATGTAGATTTCATAATTCCTCTCTTTAAATGTGATTGGGTTGACAACAACAAAGGAGTTATAGTGGATGAATTGGGTTTCACATTAGTGAACTTTGAAAATATTGGCGAGAAGGGTGAAGCATTCATATTGGCATCACATGCATAACAATTATTTTATATTGATGATCCTGCACATGATAAATGGTCGGTTGTTCTTCATGGTAAAAGACAGTTCATTGAAGATCCTATAGATGAAGAAGAGTACTATCATAAGTATGATGACTCCAATCCATTCTCAGTTGGGTTTCCAACACCACCAAACATTGAAGTTGGGGATCACAATGACTTGTATGTTCGCGGGGATCATAATGAAGAATTGTTAATTGATAAAAAATCACAATATTAGAGGCATGGATGTTTATATTTTTATTATGTTCCCATGATGACCGTGTTGATGATCACCGTGAGGGTGAGGACATGCTTGCACCGTCTGACAATGTAAGTTTTAAGAATATATCCCTGAGGTTTCTATCTATATGTTTATTTATAATTATATTATGTAGGTGTGTTTTTTATCAATTTTTTAGGATACTAGTTAATAGCAATTCTATTTAATTTGCAGGCGTTCACCAAAGACTACATGCTATGCAGGACGGCCATGACATAGCTATGCAGGCCATTGACATTGCTTTGTAAATCCAAAGCGCAACAGTCGGAGAGAAAGCAAGCATCCCACACTAAGGTTATATAGATATATAGTGGGACTAAGGTGACAATCCCACCTGCTAAAACATGTTACTGACAACTACATGTTACGATTGGGAGGTCGTGATTCAGCAACTGTATGCATTAGCAGGAGGACAAACAGATTTCACCACGAGTTAACATTGAAGAAGGTCTACTAACCTACACTGAGCTAAGCAAGTTTATCAGTACTGATAAACTTGTTTAGCTCAGTGTAGGTTAGTAGACCTTCTTCAATGTTAACTCGTGGTGAAATCTATTTGTCCTCCTGCTAATGCATACGGTTGCTGAATCACAACCTCCCAGTCCTAACATGTAGTTTTCGGTAACCTGTTTTAGCATGTGGGATCGTCACCTTAGTCCCACTATATATGTACTAAGATATATTGGCGATGTTGTTGTTATGCACTATATATGTGTTAGTTTGTCATGTTGTTATATGAATATGAAACACTTGTGCGTGCTGCACTTTATGTATTGTATCTATATCATGCTTCCCTTCATTGTGGCTTCTTTTGTTGTTTCATGGCTATTTCAATATGATTTTGTTGACAATGATGACAATGATGAATAAAGAATAACCTTGTTCTCATAATTAATTTTGTGTGAATGTGAATGAATTTTTATGAATTGTGTATGAAAATCATCAATACATGAATGTTTCTACATGTGTCTGAATGTGAAATGAGATAAAATAAATGGAACTGCAAGTTGCTACTAGTTTCTACATGCGTGTGATGAAAAAAAATAATATGAATTAAATGTTCTTATACATGAGTGTGAATCACACATATATAATATTGTCCATCATGTTAATTTTGCAGGTTTGTGGCCTGTTGTTGGCTGATATCAATGGATTTCGTAAGACCTGCGATTCATAACTAAACTGCAGGTTTCTCATCCTGCGACCAACAACAGCAGGTCTGCAGACTGATAGAAAAAAAACATAGGCGTCGGTTATTTGAACAAAATCGACGACATATGGTTACAATGTCAGTTTCCATACTAGTAACTGACGTCGATTTCCCTAATGAGGCCAGACACCACGGCCGTGCTGGCCTGCAGCGGACCAGACATAAAACAGGCATCAGATATTTGTATAAAACTGACGACATATGGTAACAATGTCGGTTTCCCTACTAGTAACCGACGTCGATTTCCCTAGAGGCCAGGCACCACGGTCGTGCTGGTCAGCACGGTCGTGGCAGCGGGTGAGATGGCGTCGGTTATCACTAATAAACCGACGCTGATAGTGCCCCAGATGGCACCCTTTCTGTGGTTGGAAGGTATATGGCGTCGGTTTCAAAGCTAATAACCGACGCCTATACCCCATGCTGGCGCGTTTTCGGCGCGTTTTTGGTGGTGCGTGAAGGGTTGTGGCATTGGTTAACAATTGGGCTTTTAGCGGTGCCCACATAGGTGTCGCTTAAAAACTTCCACTAAAGGCCTTAAAAAACCGACACTAAAGGCCGATTATGTACTAGTGGAACAAGCTAGGGCTTGTGTAATTTGATCATTTTCATGTACCTAAAATCTGAAATCAATCTTGAACAAACATACTAGATACATAGGAATGGAATGGTTAAGTCATTATCAAAATATGGGCAATGTACAACTCTCAAATCAACATTCTCCCCCTTTTTGACAATGACAAACCATTCCTCAATCATATTGAAAATGATATTGAAGTTATACCTTTACCTTGTGAATTGTAAGGGGATTCAAGATTTGAACAATGTGAATTGCTCCCCCTCAATATATGCTTACCTGTACCTGCATAGTTAGAGTATCTACACAAAACAATATAACACATATGTACTATATGGCCCTTTAGAAAGTCACATGATAAAGCATATAATGAATAAGAAAAGGACAACATAGGCAATAAAAGCAATATGGTTGAGCTTCAAAACATTGAACTTTTCTCCCCCTTTTGACATTATCAAAATAGAAGGGGGTAGAGGAGCATAGAAATAAGTCTTCTCCAAGCACAACCAAAGCATACATCCATAACATACAAACTCAAAGCATACATCAAACAGAGATGAGAGAAACAAACAATCTAAGGCATAATCAAAATATGGTAAAACATGGCACCAACTCATGAGATATAGTAAATCAAAGAGTAAGTGTGCATAGAATTAAGATTACAACCCAGAAAGCAAGTTCTCAAAAAGAAAAAAAAATAGCTACAAGCCAAAATGATGAAAGCTAGATGATAAAATGGTACAACTCAGAACATGTGCCCAGATGTTTCTAATACAAAATAGCCTTGAAAGATATATATGATCAACATCTAGGCTAAAAACTAAGATAACTAAACATCTAAGCTATCTATGTTCACAACATCATCATCCTCAACATCAGAAGCATCAGGCTTGTAGTCATAATCACCTTCATCACCGAAGGCACCAACAAAACCATCAGAGCCATCATCATCATATGCCTCACCATCATCCTCATCATCACTAGCAGCCCCCTCGTCAGCACCAACCGCCTCATCAACCTAGTCTGGCATCTCCTCATCAGCAAGAGAACCAAAACCTCGACCGGGCCAACATGCATTCTGCTCATCCCAAGACATACCAAGAGCATGGAGCTCATTGGCCTATGGGAAGGAGAAGAACTACCGAGCCTGGCAAGCAGAGTGGCCAAGGGGCCAACAATCAGAGGCAACACACAAGGGGTAGATCCACCAACAGTAGAGGGTGTAGCAGCGGAAGATGCAGGTGGAGGGGTAGGGTAAAAGTGATCATATGCATAGGATGCATAGTCACCTCCTGGGTAGGGTTGGTAGGTTGGGTAGGGGTGTGCACATGACATGTTCATGTTGGACATGATGGAACAAAGGCCCCGACGTAGGTGCTCCTGAACCTGAAAGTTGTATGACTGTTGATGCATCATGTAGCCCATAAGGGTTTCATTGGATACATGGAACGAGGCACGGGCAGGTCAAGAAGGCTGAGGTGGTGGAGGTGCTCGGGTAGAGGCAGAGGTAGAGGCGCCAGGTGTGGTAAAGGATAGGATAGGCACAAACTTCTGAAGAGTGGTCTCACTGATGCAAACTCCTTTCTGGGCAGGTTTGTAATGAAAGTCATGGAAAAGAGATTTACCAGTGGTAAGCTAGAACAGACCGCAGATCAGGGCTAGGTAAGGTGGGTGGGTTCCACGAGTGTTCTTGCATGAGTCAAAGCATGTCATATGATGGAGAACATATCTTGACCACTTGACTCCGATGTTCTTCAAGAGACAATACATGATCACCGCAGTATGTTCTACAATCTCAGTTGAATTCTTCTTTGGGTGAATATTGCAGTTAACAACTAGGGCGAGGATGCGTCTCTTGAGGTCCAAGGAAGAGGAGGGAAGGGTGAACTTATTCCTATACGATAATTAAGGCTTCTTCAAGAACTTATGAATATCAGGAAGAGTAAGAGAATATTTCTTGTAGAAGACCTAAAACTCAACTAAGTCAAAGTACTCTGGGTAGTCCTTACGCCAGGTGTCAGTCACTTTGGCAATTGAAAAGAAGATGTTCAGAGTATCCTCAGAGACTTGAAATCTCTTCCCGGCTATCATGGATGTGAGGAGTACTTGATTATCAGGCGGGGGTACGAGGGTGTCATAATTCCAACACAAGTTAGCATGGAATTCATGAACTGCTTTCGTGCTATTGATGGAATTGTTGTAGCACACGCGTTCAACACCCAAGGCAGAGAGATGGTGATCATAAAGTAACTATGCTACTTGATCTATGACCTCTTGTCTTCATGGTTTAGGCTCAAATAGGGAATGAAAAGGGAAAGGGTCCCGGGGAAGGAGCTCCTTATACCTATTTAGAGCCTCATTTGAGACAAAGAAAGTGTCATCAAATAGAATCAAGTGGGAGTTGGATGAAGTTGAAGGTGCATTAGCTGGGGCGGCCCTCTTCCTCCTATTGGATACCATAGTGACAAAAAGGAGAGGAAGGAATGAGCAAAAGCTAAAGACTCACCACCAAAACTCATCCACATACCTAGGTTAACAAGGGGGAAGGTCAAGGGAGGTCAATCTAGGTCGAACTAGGGTGAGGGAGAGGAAGGTTAGGGCTAGGGTGCAAAGCTTAGGGGAGCTGGAGGCCGGATCAGTCGAATTTACTCTAGTTGAGAGGGAGATTAGTCGGTCGAGCCTATCTAAAATTTGCTCCAGCCCAACTATTGGTTGAGTTCTGTGAACTCAGAAACTTGACCAATATGCTCTTTTAAAAAAGCTCTCGTCCTCCAACCGGTCAAGTTGGCAACTCGACCGATGGTCAACCTGACCTAAACTTATAAAACTAGTCGTTAACATGCTAATTAAATTTATTTTTCAACTCCATCATGTATTTTGAACATACGTAGGCATATATCACTCATAATTGGGTACTATTTTGCGGTAAAACATGTGTTTGTAAGAAATACCCAAAAACAAGAGAAAAACAAGCCAAAATGAACATGAAAAATTGATTTTAAGCACGTCAGTAAGCAATGGTGATCAAAACAGAGGCAAAACATATATGATAGATGATAACTAGCTAGAAGGCAAATCAGATTCATTCAAAGCAGTTATGAGAAGTTTAGATCTAATAAAATTAAATTTCTCTCTAGCTAAGGATTTAGTGAAAATGTCTGCCAACTAATTTTCCGTATCCACATGCGTGATATAGATATCCTTCTTGACAATGTGATCACAGAAGAAATGATGGCAAACATCTATATGTTTAGATCTACTATGCAAGATAAGGTTATATGAAAAGTTAATTGCACTAGTATTATCACAATAGATAAGAGAAGCATCAAAATGAATGTTAAAGTCTTGGAGCATTTGCTTCATCCATAGGACCTAGGCACAACAACTTTCGGCTGCAATGTATTCAGCCTCGGTGGTTGATAATGCCACTGTGCTCTATTTCTTACAGAACCAAGACACCAAGCATGGTCCTAGGAGGAAATAAGTGTCACTTGTGCACTTTCTATTAATCAAGCACCATGTATAATCTACATCACTATAAGAAGTAAGAGTAAAGTCCTTGACTTGGGATACTATAGTCCAAAATTTTAGGTTTTGACTAAGTACCCTAAAATCCTCTTGACAGCTATAAGATGTGATTTCTTAGGATTTGATTGAATGTGAGCACACAAGTCAACACTAAATATTATATCAAGTTTAGAGGCAGTTAAGTAAAATAAACTTCCAATCATTCCTCTATAGAGCTTCTCATCTACCTTCTCACCGTATATATCTTTTTCAAGTTTTGTGGTGTTTGACATGGGTGTGTCCATCAGCTTGGTATTCTCCATCTCAAAGCATTTGAGTAGTTCACTTGTATACTTGCCTTGGTTGATGAAGTTTCCATCTTTTGTTTTCTTGATTTGAAAGTCGAGGAAGATCGTGAGATCACCCATCATAGTCATCTCGAATTCGCTCTGTATAAGATCACTAAATTCTTTGCAAAGATCAATGTTAGTTTTGCCAAAAATGATATCATCAACATATATTTGTATGATGAGAAAATTATTAGAAGTGTTCTTTAGAAATAAGGTAGAATCCACTTTGCCCATGATATACCCATTATCTAACAAAAAGTTCTTTAATTTCTCACCCCAAGATCTATGTGCATGTTTGAGTCCATAGAGAGATTTTTGCAACAAATAAACATGGTTACGTAAACTATCATGTTCAAAGCCTAGGCGTTGTGCAACATACACTTCTTCCTCAATTATACCATTCAAAAATGCATTTTTAACATCCTTTGGATACAGAAGAAAGTTTTTATAACTAGTAAAGACAAGCAACATACAAATGGACTCAAGTCTAGCTACATGTGCATATGTTTCATCAAAATCTATACCTTCATGTTGATTGTATCCTTGAGCCACTAACCTTACTTTGTTCCTTACCACTTTTTCAAAATCATCAAGCTTGTTGCGGTAGACCCATTTGGTGCCAATGATATTTCTATCACTTGGTCTTGGTACTAGGGTCCAAACTTTGTTCTTTTTAAATTGTTCCAACTCTTCTTGCATAGTGAGGATCCACTCATTATCCCCAAGATCTTCCTTGACGTTCTTTGGCTCGACTTGTGAGATAAAGGCGTTGTTGGCTTGTTCTTTGTTGAATGCAACTCTCATCTTTACTCTTTCAATGGATCACCTAAAATCTGCTCTTTTGGATGATTCTTTGCAAACCGGGGGGTTGGATTCTTCTTCTCTTCATCTTTCTCTTCTTCTTGAGTAACCACCTCTTTTCCCTTTTGGGTGATGTTGAGCTCTTTTAGTATAGGAATTACTTCACCTACAACATCATCATTTGGAATAATATCTTCGAAAATAGAGAGGTTAGTCTCAATAAACTTAACATTTATGAATTCTTCTACTTTAGCAAGATCAACATTAAATACTCTATAAGCCTTGCTAGTAGTGCTATAGCCAAGAAAGAAAGCATTGTAAGATTTCAGATCAAACTTGTCGAGATAATCTTTTGTATTCAAAACAAAACAAGGACATATAAAAATATGAAAATACTCGATAGAAGGCTTCCTACCACGCCATAGCTCATAGGGGGTTTTCTTCAACGAAGGATGAGTAAAAACCCAATTTTTCAAAAAACATGAGGTACTAGCAACTTTAGCCCAAAACTTCTTTGAAGTATCATACTCTAGAAGCATGGTCCTAGCAATCTTCTGTAAAGACCTATTCTTCCTCCCTACAACCCCATTTTGTTGAGGTGTTTGAGGTGAAGAGAACATGTGTGCATAATCAGATTCTTGATAAAAAGTTCAAAAAGCTCATTTTCAAATTCTCCCCCACGATCAGTACAGATGGAAACGATGCAGCACAAAGCTTCATTCTCAACTCCTTTACAAAAGCTAGAGAAAACATCAAGTGTATCACTCTTAGAAACGAGAAAGAAGGTCCAAGTATATCTAGAGAAATGATCGATAATAACAAGGTAATACTTAAACCATGAAGCGATTGAGTTCTCATTGGTCCAAATAGATCAATGTGAAGAAGCTCAAGGGCTCTCCTGGTACTAAGGACTCCTTTGGATTTGAAGGAGGACTTGGTTTGCTTTTCTTGGGTACAAGGTTGGCTCTCCTCATCCTTTTCAAAATCCGATTTGGGAAGTCCCTTGACCATGTCCTTTCTGCTCAACTTCTTCAACTGATGCATATTTACATGACCAAGCAGATGGTGCCAAAGAGAAATACCATTTGAGTCGACTACTAGGCATCTACCAACAATAGGCTTAATAGAGTCAAGAACAATAACATAAACATTACCATTTCTAGTTCCCTTATGTATAACTTGGTAGGTGAGGGAATCTAGAATCAATAATTCAAAGGAAGTAAATAACACAAGATAACCATTGTCACATAAGTGACTAACACTAATTAAATTGTGATGCAGGCCATCCACAAAGAGAACATTCTTGATACACAAGGATTCACCTACATCACCCTCACCTTTGACTTTACCTTTCTTCTTGTCCCCAAAGGTGACCGAAGCTCCTTTATTTTTGGTGAAGTTGTTGAATTAGCTTATATCACCTGTCATATGCTTTGTGTAGACACTATAAACAATCTATATTTCTTTTTCCTGTAAAAAAGGAAGATGTCAGTTCCCAACTCAAACTTTGAGATCTGGAGTTAGCTTGGGGACCCATTTCATCTTTGGGTTGGTCCCCTTAGGCTTGTAAGGACAATAAGTAGAATAATGATCATCACATTTGCAATAAGAACAAACCATAGGATTCTTAGTGCTGGAAGACTCTCCTACAAAGAAAAAGGTCTCCTTGCTCTTTTTCTTACCTTTGGCTTTGATCTTGCCCTTTGGTTCTCCCCCTATAAATCCCAAACCACTATTACCACTTTGTTTGGTAGAATGGTCAATGATTTTATTTAGGGAGCTCTTCCCTTTGAGGATTTCTATAGGGATGCTCTCAATCTATGTTTATCATCATTTAGAGAAATAATGGTAGAAATAAGCTGGCTATGTCATCCCTAGCATGAACAAGATTGGCCTCAAGATAGAGGGCTTTAGTTAAATATGAACCCTTCACAAGGGAAATGGAAGCAGCATTAACACTACGTAATATAGGTCTAGAAGATAAATCATTAACTTGACCAAGCAACCTAGCATTTTCAGATTTAAGCATTTGGATTTCTTTCATATAGACATCTCTTTCATCTCTACGAGCATCAATAAGAAGCTTAAATTCAGCATTTTCAGTTTTAATCATTTCAAGATCTTTTAGGCAATTTTGGTTTTCTTCCTTAAGATTTTCAATGTTCTTAAGGTATATACCATTCTCAACTTCAACTCCATTGTATTATTGCTCAAGATCAAGGTATTTCCCTTGAAAATTATCAATACTCTTAAGATTAGTTTTCTCATTCAGCTCAAGGATTTCAAGTTTAGCATATTGATCATCAATGATTTTTCCTAACCGTTTTCTTTTAGATTTACATTTAGCAAAAGATGAATGGGTAGAGATAAGCATGTCAATAATAGCTTCCTTAGATAACTCATGCAAACTTACCTCACTTACCTCACTAATTGCTTCACTAGTAGAGGCCATGAGTCCAAGGTGGCACTCTCCATCTTCTTCAGAGCTTGAGCTGCTTCAAGATGAAGCTTCCCAAGCTGCATGAGCTGCATTCTTGTGTCTCTTCTCCTTCCTCTTGTACTTGCTCTCCTTCTTGTACTCCTCTTCCTTCTTTGAGCTGCCCTTGTAGTGTGACTTTCTTGACTTGGGACATTTACTCTTGTAGTGCCTCTTTTGTCCACACTTGTAGCATCTAGGAGTAGAGGAGGAGGAGGCTTGCTTTTCTTTGAAGTCTTTTCCCTTGATGTAATTGGCTTCATGCTCACTTGGACCATCATCTTCACTAGAGGAGGAAGGATAAGTCTGACAAGCAAGTTGTTGTTGAAGGATGACCGCCTCCACTTCTGCTTTGAAAGAACTATCTTTGATCTTCTTGGATTCCTTTTCTTCTTACTTGGCTTCTTCTAATTCTTGTTAGTCAAGCCTTGGCTCATGGGCTTCGAGGTTGCCAATGAGCTCTTCGGTTGGGATGTCATCAAGGCTCCTCACACCTTCAATGGAGGCGACCTTTGACTCCCATCTCTTTGGTAGTGTCCTCAAGATCTTGGAGTTGATTACACCTCTATCCAAAGTATTGCCCAATGCAACCAGCCCATTGATGATGACATTGAGTCTTGAGTACATCTATGCAATCCCTTCATTCTTACCCATCTTGAAGTTATCTAGAAGGTTGTTCAACATGTAGATCTTGGCCTCCTTGACTTGCTTTGTGCCTTCATATGTGATGCATAATTTGTCCCAAATCTCATAGGCGTTGTCCCAAGATGAGCTCTGATTGAACTCTGTTGGGGTAAGGCTGTATAAAGGATGCTTATGGATTTGGCATTGAGTTGGGCTTCTTTGAGTGCAACTTCACTCCATGTTGCAACAGATCTAGTGTCTCCTTGTAATGTGTGACCATCACCTTCCACATGTCAAAGTTCACGTCTTGAATGTAGAATTGCATACATCTCTTCCAATAGAGGAAGTTGGTACCATCAAAGATTGGAGGACGCATAGAAAAGACTTCCTCTAGGTTGAGAGAACCAAGTAGGTTGTCGCCCATCTTCTCGTCTCATGGGAGATTGTTGGAGAAGATCCTTAACTCTTATACCACTTGTTGGATCTAGGGATCTAGAGGGGGGTGAATAGAGCTTCAAAAATTTTCACAAGATAGATTAGACGTTCAAATTATATCAAATTAAAACAAATAGCTTAAGTGCAATCTAAAGTTCTAACTAACAAGAAATAGCAAGGATGAGAGGAATTGATAACAAGCACTTGACAAGGTCATGTAGAGTGGTTCCACTCTCCAAACTAGGAGAGAGTCAGTCCACTACCTAGAGAAATCAGCCTCTAGGACTTTGCAAGTACTTTTCTCTATATATTCACCAATAAGAGTTACAACACAAGACCACTAAAGGACTTACCCATCCAAGTGCCAAGAGTCTTCCACCTTACCAAGGACTTAGCCACTTTGTCAAGAGTCTTCAACCTTCTCCAAGGTCTTACCCACCCTTGCACAAGTCTTTCTCCATCAAGGACTTTTCTACTCTTCTTGGATCTTCATCCTTTGTCTTCTCCTTCATCTGGATAAGATCTTCACCTCTTCTTCAACCTTGAATAAAAACAACAACAACTCCACCTTCACTCAGAGTAGCTTGCTTCACCTTTGCTTCATGGAGAAAAGGGTAGGGAAGATGGAGTGGATGAGAGCTTTACAAGCACAAGGAAATAGCTCTCTTACAACAAGCATATCTCACTCATAATCATGAAATGAAGTGTAAACTAGAGAGAGAAAGGGGATAAAGGAGTTGCAACACACTCAACTATTACAAGGACTTAGAATAGCATGAATGAGCAAACTTGAAATGAACTCCAAGGGGTCCTATTTATAGTTGGGGTGTTCCCTTCAGTGTGGGATCACTTAGGGTCAAAATATAGCTGTTTCTAAGATGCAACAGGTCTATTTTCACCCAAAATAGCTCACTAATGGTTATAATCACTTTTTTTGTATTTTCCATACAATACATTCAGTTGAGTTTCAATAAAGGTAACTCGACCGATCCACTAAATGACACAACCAATTTTCAAACTATAGGTCGAGTTTGTTCTGGGAAACTCGACCGATGAGCTAAAATTAGTTTTGCTCAGTGATTCAGTCAGTCGAGTTCTGTGAGTGTGCAACTCGACCGATGGGTCATCTTCAGAAAATCCATCATAGGATCGCTCGAGTTTCTAACTCAATCGATGAACATCCTGTGACAAATTTTCTAGATTAACATTTGAGCGATTAAACCATGGAATTAACTATTATTCATTTTCTCATCCTAGTTACAAGCGATATCATCAATAAAAGTGATTACAAAAATCATCTAAGGTCATTTGGAGAAATTTTCCAAATTGCACACTTGCATTGCATTTGACTTGAACTTGAACAGGATAGGGCTTGTGTAATCTGATCCTTTTCATGTACCTAAAACCTGAAATAAATCTTGAACAAACATATTAGATCATAGGAATCGAATGGTTAAGTCATTATCAAAATATGGGCAATGTATAACTCTCAAGTCAATAGTATGAGTATATGGAGTAGAGATGTTGCTAGATAAGATAGCTTCTCGGACAAAATGACAATCCACTTAAATATGCTTGGTGTGCTCATGAAAAGTTGGATTGTTTGCAATGAATATAGCAGTTTGTTGTCACAATACATAGGAATAAGATCACGATCAGAATTGTCATACTCCTTCAATTTACCACAGACCCACAAAAATTCACAAGTAGTATGAGTCATAGCTCTATACTCAGCTTCAACACTAGAACGAGCAACAATAATTTGTTTCTTAATGCATTAGGTAACAAGACTACCTCCCACAAAGGTACAATAACTAGATGTAGATTTATGATTTATCCTACTGCCTGCATAATCAAAATCAGAATATTATGTGATTTTACAATGCCCATGTCTCTTGTAGAATAAGCCTTTTCTTGGAGAAATTTTTGGATTGTTTAGAATATGGCACACAACATCCCAGTGGCATTGTATGGGTTTATCTAGATATCAAATGACTTATCCAACTACAGAAGATATATCAGCCCTTGTAATAGTCATACATATAATTTTACCAACTAATCTATGATATTATTAGTTATATGAGTATGAAGGAGAAGAAGCATCATCCCAATTGGTATTATGATCTAAGGAAGTAGTAATCTGGCTCCAAGTATGCTTGGTTCCGATAAAAGATCCAAAACATATTTCCTATATGATAAACAAATACATGAAGAAGAGTGAGAAACTTCAATACCAAAAAAATATCTCAATTTTCCTAGGTCTTTAGTGATAAAACATTTCTCCAAGTAGTCTATGGTAGTCTAGATGCCTTCTTGATCACCCCTAGATAAGATGATATCATCAACATATACAATGAGAATTTTAAGACCAGAGGAAGTTTTCTTAATAAAAACCAAGTGATCATAATGAGAGCGGCGAAAGCTACATTTCTGAAGAATGACTAAATTTGTCAAAGCAGGCATGTGGATTATATTTCAGTCCATAGATAACTTTGTGTAACCTACATACTTTAGAACACTCTCCTTGAACAACAAATTCATGTGGTTTCTCCATATATACCTCCTCGTGTAGGTCACCATATATGAATGCATTTTTGATATCCAATTGAAACAGAGGCCAATCACACTTCACAACCATAGAGTTAATGACATGGAAAAAGTTTAGACGTACAATAGGAGTGAAAGTCTCAAAACAATCAACTCAATATGTTTGGTACTTCCTTTGGTGACAAGACTATCCTTCAATCTTTCAATTGTGCCATCCAGTTGATACTTGATGGTAAATATCAAATGACATCCTGCATGAGAGAAATCGACAGGAGCATCAACCAAGTCCCATGCATGTCGATTGGTAAGGGCCTGCATTTTAGTCTCAATAGCTTGACACCATGCAAATGAGGGTGAATAAAGATAATAAAACTCAAACCAAATTCATTATACCTTCAAGATATATCACAATATAAGGTGCTAATATGGAATTTGAGTGCAACTAAACATACATAGCAAGGGGGAGAGAGATTGAACAAACACCAAATATACAAGTATCTATAGTGGTTCCAACCTCCAAACTAGGAGATGTACATCCACCCCCCAGAGAGGTCAACCTCTAGGATTTTACAACCATTGCATATTTATTTTCCGTTATAAGGCATATAACAAAACTTTCCTTTTCTGGGCCAAGGATACCCAACATTCACTTTAAGGAGAAGGGATCCATCAACCTACCAAAGGACTTACCTATATAAGAACAAAGAGTCTTGAACCTCACCAAGGACTTAACCTCTTTGCAATGAGTTTTACGCCTTCATGACTTACCCACTCTTGCACAAGTCTTCTTCCTTGAAAGAATTACCCATTCTTCATGGATCTTCTTCCTTTAACTTCACCTTCGCCAAGGAGATGCTTTCACCATGGGGCTCCTTCCCTTATTCTTCTTCACCTCTCTTAGCTAAAGAGAGAATCTTCATCTTCATGGTTGAATGAGAGATTGAAGGGTGGAGAAAGTGAGAGCCTCACAAGATATACATATAGGACTATCTCTCTTACAAATCTACTACTCACTCTAATGGATATAACAAGTGATTAAGCTTAGAGAGTGGAAGGAGGTGATCAACTATAATATAGAGACCTTCGTATTTCTTAACTAACCATGTGATGAAGTCCAATGGGTCCTATATATAGTTTAAGTTGCGTACTAGACAGTAGAGACACTCAGATTCAAATTCTATCCATTTGGGGTGTTGCAAAAAATATAATTTTGAGTTTTGCAACACTCTAATGGTTAGAATCACTTTTTCTACACATTCTCTACAGTGCAGTCAATCAAATTTCAACAAAGATAACTTGATCCGTTGTAGTATGCGATAAAGTAAATTTGAAGCATCGATCGAGTTTATTCTGGATGAAACTCATCTGATCACTTAAATAAGTCTTTCCAGTGCAGGGTGTCGGTCGAGTTTTGTGTATTGGAAACTCGACAAGACCTAGACATTCTCAAAATGCATCCAGGGTGTCATTCGAGTTTGTTACAAGAGAAACTTGGCTGAATAGGCACTCTATGATGTATTTTGGAAAATTCTATAAAATTGATTCAATTTTTGAATTAAGTGCTCCTAATTTTTTTATAAGCTTAATTATAAGTCATACAATCATTACAAATAATTTACCACATGATTCTAATGGATATACATTCCATAAAAGTGGACTTCATTGATTTTGACTTGTCTTTTTCCAAGTTGGGATGTGCAAGTTTAGGCATTTGGAGTGTGTCTATACCTAATCTAAATCACTCAAGTAGAAGAATTAGACACAAATAGTTGGAATGGCTAGTCGTCATCAAAACAATAGTTTAGTCAACTAAAATAAGGATTTTAGTCAACATTCTCCCCCGTTTTAAAGATGACAAATCATTCCATAAATATATTGAAAGCATTGAAGTAAAATCATACCTCTTGAGAAACCTAGTGGTTTCAATAAAATTGAGTCCATATGATCCTCCTCAATTGATGCTTATGGAGTTCCCATACTCCTCCTTCATTGATGTTATTTCTTCTATATAGTTAGCTTTCATAACATTTATAGAGACTTTGTCTTCTACTCATATAAGTTCCACATATATGTCTTCTCTGCTTTACATATCCCTTTACATAGGACACATCTTCTTCCCCTTTGTCATTTTAAAAGTGAGGGGTGAAAAACATATTTTTTTAGTAAAAGGAGATACCACATGTTATAAAGGAGTGTAGAAGAGAAAAACTAGGGGCTTGTCCAAGAAATAAAAGTAAAGCATATCAAGACATGCATTTGAACAACCCTAGATGTAATTCTAGTAGATATCAAGGTAAATCTATGTAAGCAAGGAACTCAAGATAATAGATATGCAATTCAAGGAGAAAACTTGAGTATGTATGAAAACAATATATGCCCATAGCATATAGTTGGATACCACTTATGATAGATATCAAAAGATGAACAAGGCTAGAATTACATGTATATTGACTATTAGTAGAATCTAGGTGCATAACAAAAGATTCACAAGTTAAAGAACAAGCTATGAGTATATGTAGAGATACATCCAAACCATAAAGATATGCAATTTTAGAAATGAGAAAGGATATAACTCACCAACAAATATGCATCATTACCACTAAGAATCTCAAGGTTGTATCAAGACATGATATACAACTAGATAAATGTAGCAAGTTAGAGCACAACAGAAGATATTTAAGACACAATCAGGAGATCCAAAGAGATCATCATCAAAACTGGCATAACAACTCAAGATATGTGATTGCAAGATAAGAAGATACCAATTAAAGCAAATTACAGAGATAGAGTTGTATGCAAAATAGGCAAATTTAAAGCATGGCAATGAGCACATATAAAAGGTACCAAAAGGAGTTTCATATAATAAGGCTATTGGTTGACAAAGTCTAGTTGAGAGAGAAATTATCATCCAAAATGCCAACTGTATTCTGTGCACAATGTTGTCGGTCGAGTTATTGAGTTGAACTTCTCAACCGACAATAACTATTGGCAACACCCATTGGTGTTTTCATCGAGTTTCTAACATGACAAACTCATCCGAAACTGATATTTTCCAAACACATATATATTTAACAAAAACATATATAGAAGCATGCTAAAAATATAGCCAATATCCAACCATGTATGAGTAATTAGTAATGCACTATGAAAACATCAGGAATAGCTCTTGAGCAAAAAAAGTGACGGGAATCACAATATACCACTTTTGACTCAAAAATCATATGTATTGTGCATACTAACATGGCAAAAGTAAACAATAATTTGATATGAGAAAGAATAACATTACCTCTGTTCTTACTAATTCTTTTCCACTTGTTGCCACTCCTACACATCTCACCTTTCTTATTTCATGTGGATTGAGAAGTTAATTTAGAAATCAATAGCTCATGCCAATCCAATTTCAAATGACCTACAAGAAGAAAGATGAAATGGTCCCCGGTCATATTTTTGGGCCCGGAGGGTTTAGCTTATCATCCCAAGTCCTATTGATCTTGGGTTCTTTCCTAAAGGGAAAATATGTGGAATGGTGACCAATTTCATTACAATAATTACATGATCTCCTATCCTTGGAACTATAGGATTCTTCATTGAAAATTAAAGGTCTTTTATCTTTTTTATTCCTTTGTCTACTCCCAAGTTTAAAACCATATCTACCCATTTGTTTGATAGTATGGTATAGTATTTGATTAATATTCTTTTATCATCTAAGAATATTTACATAGAGGATCTCAAACTACGACTTTCATGCATAAGAGAAGTAATAGTAGAAGATAATTGATTGCAATCATCTATAGCTTGCAAAAGATCAGTTTCTAAGTAAAGAGCTTTGATTGTATAATAATATTTATCAATATGATTAGCATGACAACCCAAACGGTCATCTCAACACTTGATACGCTTGTCTGGCTGCCCAAACGACTGTCTCAACAATTGAGATGGTCATTTGACAGTCCATTTAGCCAATCTATCATTCTATTGTGTGAATTGAATACCTAATGCTTCAGTGATCAATCCAACCATCATTCAAGATAAACTCCTCTTCTATATGAGTTACTATGTGTGTGACCCTATAGGTCCCATATCATGTCGGTAGTGAAAGTCCATAACTAGCTTATGACATCATAAACATGGAGCGATGCCTAGTCTCACATCAGTGCTACCCAAGTAAATGGAAAGTTGGAGAACAACTACAACCTACAACATGTGTAAGGTGTTGCAATGATTGTATAATTCCTTTGTCACTGATATCCATATGAACTTGAGGCATGTAATCATCGTCCTCTGAACATTCAATCAATGTTCCTTGAACTAAGAGAAGATTGTCTGAGATAATGTGACCTCAATATCATATATTGATTCACATGTGCATACACATGTATTTCTCAGTATCGCTTATCAAGTGGCCATGATATCATACTCTAGTAGGATGGAAAAATCCCATATCTATCACTCACAATCTATCTCCATGTATCAGTTCCACCCAATCATCACCGTTATAACAACCCATGTTTCAGGACTGCATTTGATGATATCAAAGCGTACCCAACTACATGTGACGAGTGTAGTGATTTTAGTTCTAAGAATCACAATCACCACCTTCACTACGAGAGCTAACTAAGACCATCAAATATGGTTTCCATGTGTCACTCTCAAGGTGGGTCTTCCCGATACACTGTTCCCCTAACATGTATCCATGTGCTAGGTTTGATATTTTCATATCATGACTAATGAGATTATGTCATCAACCAACCCACACTCTAGTCTTTGGTGTTAATGATGTCTATCTACCTTCCACAATAACAACTGACAAGGGACATAATAAGAATGTACATACTCTTGACACTTGTATGATTTCATCTTCCAAGGCTAATACTTGAAGACATACATCATTGAGTATTGCCATTCTTTAGACATTTATAATGTTTCCTCATCATCTGATAACTGAATGGAACATAATGAATTGGAATCTTTCCTTTATTACATTATTATTAATCAATTTTTTTTTATGCCATGTCAATCATCATATGATTGGCTCTACGAGCAAACTTCACCAACATGTTTTACATACATTTACGCATATAAGTGTACGTAATGGACAATATAATCCATATCATCCTTTTGTTTATAAAACACAAACTATATATATAAGAATTCTAAATAAATATATTATATGAATTGGGTAATCACTATGAATATAAATGACAACATTTGAATATTTTCTACTTGATTTTTGTATAATAAGAATAAGTCATATAAATATACACACACACACATATATATCCAAATTTCTTTTTTATTATCTCAAAATAATGTTCTATTAAATAAGATATATATTTTATATATTATATGTTAATATCTCCAACACTTTAATATCTCAAGACAAAACCAAAATAAAATATTAAAAATCCTAGGACTTGGCTATAATTAGAAGAAATTTTCTATCAGTTACTCCATTTAGTGACAATAAAGTGTTTCTAGAATATTATAAACTAATTCTCTATGATAATTTTTTTGATGATATCTTGTTATTTGAATTGATAGATGGCATACACACATATGCTAATCTCGCTATGATTCACCCGTGAACATGCAAGTCAGTCACCTCTTAGGTGGTTACAAAAAAACTTCAATAAGGAGGAGAAACTTGTAAGGCAAATCATCATCAATTTTGTCTTTCCTCTTTGATACATTTGGGTTATTATTGAAGATGTGATTTCTCTTATTTGGTGTTCTTAACATGTAGATAATAGGAACCTTATAGTGTTATCATGTATATTCATTGATTTATTGTTGATCGATAAATATCATCATCTAGAAGGATTGGAAATTCATTTGTTGCCTACACTTCATGAAGAATTGTTTGTGATTTCAACATCTACGTGGATATAAAAATAGCTCATAAATAAAAATATAATAAATACACTTGAAAGTAACAATAAAATATAAGTTTTACACCCTTTATTTTATTCAAAAATGAGAATCATTATAGTTTTCATCAAAAATGAATCAAATGCTAATACATATTTTTGTTAACTGATCAAAGTTAGTGAAGTGAGATAATTTTCAATGTTGGTTTTTTGAGAAGGTTCTAGAATCATTTATATGTTATGTTTACAAAATTACTACAATATTGTTTTCTTATTGATGTAGTCATATACAAAATATCAAAGTGCAAAAAATGTAAATGGAAAGCATATTATAAAATTGTAAATTGATGAAATGGGTTTAAATTTAAGATAATAGTATGTATAATTTGACTTGTTATTGTTAGTACTAAATAAATAAAGTGATTTATATATATACATCATATAGGGATTATAAACTTGTACAATGAGTTAAATTTATAGTGTCTTATTTTTTTGAATCAATCAGGATACAACTACATATACATGCTTTCACATTTTACTAAGGTGATGCAATGGGTTTGGGCTATTATGTATTAGTATAAATGTTTATAACTAGTATGTACCCCTACGAAGTATGTATAATTTTTTTTAGATATTTTTATTTTATTTTAATGATATGAAAAAGAACAAACCAACTAGGAAAATATATAATTCCTTACGTTTTTTAGCATTTCAAATGATGTTAAATAAAACAACATAACAATCATATACTATAAAAAAATCATATGTTCTTTAGCTTATTAAGTTCCATTTGTTGTTTCTACCTAATGAAGAACAACTTTAAGCTAATATATTATTATTTGTTATGTGATTAGTTAGTTGAAAATTATAGCTGACTTAAAATTATAGAATTCAAGGTATTTACTATTGATACAAAAAAAAAGAAATTACAATTTATTATTGAGTATAAATATGCCTTATTGCAACATATACATATTTGACTAGAAAATACTTACAATATGTGCACAAATTTCAAATTTATCAAGTTATTGCATGAGTAAAATCTTACTTATAATCCATGACCATAGATTATTTTTAGGTTAATAAGTCACCTATAAAAGTGTTGGGATATTGAATCTTAGACTCAATTTGAAGATTAGAATGGTAATAATAAAATGGTAAAATAAATAAATAAAGAAAGGTTTGTCAAATATTGTTTTTACATAAAATCATTATGTTTTATTACATACAATAACAAATTATAAATCCCCTAGATTTATCCTTAATGCAAATTCCGTAACGACTATCAATCATCATTGCTATAGAACATGACCAATTGTTCAAACCATTCAAGTAATTTATTCAAAGAAGGGATATAGCTCATGTGTTCTAGACATGGTGTACCTTATGACTCTGCCTTCAAGTAAGGAATATTCATGTTTTATAATGGAAACATGAGTTGTCTTTATGACTTCATGATTATACTTTGTATTTGAATGAAAAATGTTATACCATGATGGGTTGGGTTTATAAGTTCCACGAAAGGAAATTATATTAGTATAAAGAAAATAATTATTAAGTTAAATGTTTGTTTGTCGAATAAATATGGGTTGACATTGCAAAAATACAAGGGTCTGTATGTGAAAACAAAATTTTGGCAATTAAAATGTAATCTAAATCTAAGGTTTTAAGATATACTAAGAAGTGGTGGATTTTGTATCTGGTAACTTTGTGTTAGAATAAAAGAGATGAATCTCATATATGATCGTTAAACAAACACATGATGTTAACCACCCTTTGTTTGTATTGGTGATATAAAATCATTATAAGTTACATATGAAAATAAAATATTATTAAGTAACATCACAAGATAAGACAAATTTATACAATCCAGTCAGCCAATTCTCAAAAGTGTATTTAGTCATTATTATTATCTTACCACAGAGAAACATGAAGATATATTTCATCTTTGGTATATTATTTCCTCTATGCAAAGTAGGCATGAACTTGAAGTTTTTCTTCTTATGATGCAAACTTACATAGTTCATTTGATAATGACACGTTGTAAGACTGGACATAGTAAATTTTTGTTTGTGAATGCAGGACCATGATAGTTATGAGTGTAAATATACACATGACCATAGAGTGAATGTATTTTTTGATATATATATATATATATATATATAGCTTCATTTTTAGATATTTTCCATGTAGGATGAATAGTAAAATAAAAGAGATGAATAATCACACATATATGTATGAATACACTTCCAATTGTAATTATTACAAGTTTACCTTGATTTCATTATAAATTATAATCACATAAAACCTTAATTATTTGCAACAAAATGATTAAGATGTATTAACATATAATGATTAGATCTAATGCAGGATTTTTTTTAAATTTTGTATAAAAGAAGTAGTCAATTGAATTGATCCTCATACCATTTGTAAAATTTATGTAATTAAAATGAAATTGTTCAACTAAAGTTATACATTTACATAAGTATGTTTTTTCTTAGTTTGTTCAAACTTGAAAAAAAATCATATGTCATGTACTTAAGTACTCCAAGAAAAGATGTTTTCTTCAAAAGATAGGATATCATAAAAGTTCTTTCCTACTAATAAAATTATGCACAATATACCAATTTTCTATTATCCTAATAAAATAAAGACTTCTCATCAAATAATAGACATACAATTAACTTCAGACACACATTTCAATATGGAGCCCTTGAAACTATGTTTCCAATGAGTCTGATAAAGTATATAGATAAACACTCATAAATAGAGATTATAGACAACAAAATATGGATAGAGACTCTTAATCAAAAGATGAAAGAGATCTATATAAAAACTTAATATTTGTCTCAAGCAACATCAGGGTAACCCATAATCACTTAAAGAGAAGATGGAGAATGAGATCGAGGGCAATGACTTAATAGAGTATGAAATAATATGATTTACATCAATGCCATAAAAGGTAAAGTATAAAAGTTCATGTGCAAAGCACGTGCAAAAAACTAGTAGGTTACTAAAAGTAACCTCGAAGGTGCATTTAATTGGATTCAGATGTAGGGAGAATCTTTGTAGTCATTAAAACAACTTCTTGAGATTGGTGATATGGTCTTCCAGACTATTAAATTTGGCAATCATATTGTCCACATAAAGATCCACCTCCTTGTGCATCATTTTGTGAAAGAGGGAGATTTTTTCCCTTTGATATGTAGCTCTGACATTCTTCAGACCAGACTGTATGACCCAATAGTATAATACTCCCCATTATGTGATGAAGGTTGTCTACTCTTTATCTTACTTGGCCTTCTTAATTTGATTATAGCTAAAAAAATCATCCATGAAACTAAGTAGTGCATGTCTGATTGTGTTGTTAATGAGTACATATATGCGTGGAAGCGGGAAATCATCTTTTAGAGATACTTTGTTGAGGTTGCAATAGTCCACGAATATTCACACCTTTCCATCCTTCTTTGGTACTTGTACAATGTTGATGAGTCATTTAGGATAGCTGACTAGCTCTGTGAAACCAAAACTATGCTACTTCTAAATTCCTCCATGAACTGGAGGCTCCACTCTTGTCGCAACAATCTAGCTTGATGGGCAGTCAATGGATCATGATCACCTTGTCCAACCCAAACATGTCAATGGAGATCCATGCAAATACACTGATGTAGTGGAGTGGAATCTCTATGAACTAGTCTTTGATATCTCGTGGTAGATGTGCCCCTATTTTGACTTTGTGTCTCTTGAGTCCTGAAATGAGATTCATTGTCTCTGTATTTTCTAAGATATGAAAAGGTTGATTCTCCTCTACTATATACTCCATAATGGGATGTATTCTTAACTAGAAATTTTTGTCTTTGTAGATGTTTGTTACTTCAGTGAAATATTTAGAAAACTCCTGGAGAGCCTATTGATCTTCAGATATTCTTGGATTTTCTATGTTTCCTAATTTTTTGGGATTTTATTAATTTTGCAAACTTTTAGGATGTTACAAGGGGTGACCGAGAATGTGGTAGAGTATGATTGAATAGCCACTTTAAGATCTCCACCACATTAGGGTGTCGTTCCTCCAATGATTTTTTTTTGTGCTTGGAGGGACTTGGTCCTCAAGACATTGCAGTCATTTGCAAACCCATTTTGGGCTTCCTCATTATTTAGAAAAAGGTGAATGAGGGTTTGCAAGCCTTCTACAACCTTTGTATCAAAGTTGGCATTGACGCCCCTTACCTCAATCCTGTCATAGGTGGTGGCATAGTCATCCCTCATACCATTACAGTTCTCCTCCATGTCTTCAAGACCTGTATTATTAGAGTCCTATTGGTTGGGCTAGACAGAACAAATCCAGAGGAGATCATAGTTGGTTGCCTCAGATGACACATCCATCCCTTCTAGTGTTGGTTCAATGTTTTTTACCCCAACAACTATATCATCTTGGTGATGCTTGATGCTTTCACCAGCAACTGGGAGCTCTAGACATGGCTTGTTGACTGTAGAAGTAGGCATGAGCTTGATTGCTTCCTTGTTTGGAGGGATGATCTTATATTTTGACTCTTGGTTTTTCTATGTGATCCAGATGGCCTATGTTACACCCAGATCTCACAATTACCATTAATCATGAGATTAGGGCATAAATTGAGGATTTAATGTAATACAAAGATCACCCTTAACTTTTTATTCTTTTTCAAACTATTTGTTTTCTCGCATTGAACCACATAAACTAACTTTACAAGGGAATCTAAACATTGATTTCTCTAATCTGATTTCAATAGTAAAAATGCATGTATGAACATTCATTATGTCTCTCATACTTTTAAGAACATAAGATTTTCTAATTCGCATATATTGCTAAAAGAGGAATAATGTTATACATCATCATTTACAACTCTCTCTTATTTCTTTACAGGGACCTAGAGTGACAAGGACTGACTGAACTTAACTATACTCAGACTTAACTCTTTTGGCATATCTACTCTAATGCAATGATATCTTCAAGTCCTTGTGATATCCCTAAAAATTGTGAGTAGAGGGGTGAGCCTACTCGCTCAGTGAATGAGTACTTCAAAGAAGCAGTCTAAAGCACTGATATATTATAGATATACTTTTGAGCAACTGATATCAATTATAACAGCAGTAAGCTTTAAAGAGATTGATCATTGACAATCATAAATATGGCAGGATACTCTAGATATCAACAAGAGTAAATCAATATATGAGCATGCTTGATTAATTTCAACGAGAACTAATAATTCAGAAACATGCAAAGAATAATTGCTGGGAAACTGTAATTGAATCTTTGTTAGCCTTTCTTACTTATAAGAAACTCTTTAAACCTATATGAACATATTTTATCTTATGTCTTGATCATATGTAGTGTACTCTACATACGAAGACTCGTAGCGAACTACGATCTCACCATACAAGACTTAGCAGACACACCCAGGAATGCTAAGTCTAACTACTCTCTAGTCTGCAATAGGAAAATGGCTCTCTGGTCACGACACATCTATTATGCCATAAAAACTAGACTCCTCCTCTAATTTGAGCACAGAGGTGGAGAGTCAAGCCACCAATTGGATTTTTCTATACTCTAGTGCCACCAGGATTTTTGGTTGATGTTGGACACTACATTCTGTAATTTAAGGAGACTTCCACTAGGGCTTCGTCCGCCGCACCACCTGTTGGTACGTTCCGACCCTCGTACACTGGACACACCGCCATCGTTAGGTCATTTCATCCCTAAGGCGCAGACCTCTCATAGGGATTCTACAATGTTCAGGGCTCTTAAGTCTATTATTTTATTATTCCTAGAAAGCTCTTTCTACATTGTACATTTCTCTTACTTATACTTGACTCTGGAATCTCTATGGTGTCGCTTCTACTTTTTTGAAGTTTATAACATAACATGTATATCATCCTTAACTTGGCAGAGCAGTATATTCAAACACTGTAATATACTGAGAAATCAACATACTATACATGCAGGCAGACTGATATACTTAAATAAACACAATGCATGTCTATTTGGCACTTATACAATAAAATCATACAATTAAACATCTTAATACATTGATAAGAGCTAATTACTTTGCATACAAGTAATAATCATTTACACCCATCAATTATTTGCACTTTCTTGGAAAATGTGCACATCCACCCAAATCCTAGGTTATGCATCTCAAATTGAGAACATGGTAATCAAAATGCTTAATTCATTGAACACCCTATCCTTAGGGTTTAATTTACCTCATTCACCTATCACATGTCTCTCATAAGGATTTAATATGTCATTAACATCCACAAAATACATATTGCTTTAAACAAGTCATATACAATCAACATATGTATGAAATCCTTGAATTGAGATAAATTAGGGTTTTCCATGCCATTCATTGACATATTATGAATCAAGAATAATATTTGCATAAATAGAGTCTATGATGCCAAGAAAAACACTTCAAATGGATTTCACCATATTTATTCACAAATTTCCAACTTTCCACTCATATAGGGCTTCACACTCTTTACGAAGATATCAAGCTAACACTATTCACATCACATGAAATCCAAAATAGTATCTGACATATATGTACTACACATTTAGATAAACAATCATTCATAACCAAGGGGATCCAGATAAACAAATTTCTCTATTTAATTATACAGCAATTTCAGTCACAGACAAATTCCCTATATTTTAGTTTACTCTTATAACCTTTGCAAATACTTAGGAAATTCTCATTAGGATGTATTGTATACATTTCTAATATGAATTTATCATCTAAAATTCAATCAAACTTAGGAAGAATCCATTTCATATCATTTTGCAACAACTTAGATCAAATAGACAATTCAGGGATTGTAGTCGCATACTAAGCAATTAAATATTATGGATGATTTAACCAATTTTCGTGCAATATACTATTTAAAGGAAGTTCCCACTCACCCTAATGTGTAAAAAAGCTTTAAAATGTAGCTCATCCCTGAAAATCTCGATCTCATATCAAATCCCTAGCAATTTACTTGATTTTTCTTTCTTTCAACTCAGAAATCCTAAAAATGAGGGATTATGAAGAAAGAGTGAGAAAAGGGGATATTTTGATAACATTTTGGATCAAATCGGAGGAGGGATGGAATATTGACATGTGAGAGAAGATTCACCATTAAAGTCTATCCAAAGAAGCTAAACTTACATGATTTCATCATTCCTCAGACCGCAAAACCCTAGGTCAGCATCTCCATCACTTTCTCCTCTCAAACCCTAACTCTCCCTCTCTCTCTCTAGGATTTCGTTTCTCTGGATTGAATCAAGAATTATGAGAGATCCTTGTGTGTTAGGTTGACCATATAGAGAAATTGAGCTGCTTGGGTCAATTGTACATTGACCCCTCACTATACTTTCTCTTATTTCAACTGATTTTTTTGTCATACAAATATTACTGTAATTCGTCTACTAATAAGGTCTAAACACATCCAAAAATTATGAAACTTATACATGTGGTTTATGATTGAGTTTTATATCTCAATTTAAAATTTCAGATCATTTGGAGTTAATAATAAATAAATAAAAATAAAACACTACACTGCGGAAAAGCACTCTGTCAGCATTTTGGTCGAAGTATAGTTCGACTGAGAACCACTTTCAAAGAACACTCAAATATTCTGAAATTTTTCTCCAATATGCAGAATTGAGTTATACATATCATATACAAAAATCAATTAAATACAAGTTTTTTTAGAAAATATGAAAAATCATTTACCACACTGCTATCCTGATCAAATTCCATATTCATGTACTATCAAAACCCTATTTTTTGCTGATTAGGGTTTACATTTCTCAAACTCTAATTCTTCAAACTAAAATCATAGTTAGAGTTTCTTATTAGGTTTAAAACATCACAATTAATATACTATCATTAATCAAGTCTAAACGATGTTCAATCTAATCAAGCATGTAATCATTTAGGTAAACCCTAGTTTACCAATTAAGCACAAATGTGGTCATTACAATTCTCACCCCCTTAAAAAGTTTTGTCCCCAAAACATAAATACGCAAAAAAAGTATATTCAAAGTTTATTTTAATATTCTAAAATCTTTCTTGTCATTATATTCTTGTATTTCATACTTGAATGCAGTTTTCAACATTAAGTCCTTCATTTCTTTTCTAATCACAACATGTTTGAAATAGTTCTCAATGACAATAAACAAATTTTCTATGCCACAATCAATCATAGAAGAGAGAGAATCAACCATTTCAATATTTTTTTATACTCTTGAGGTGTTACCTCAACTTTGATAATCCGATCTAACTATCTCAATTCATATGGCTCAATATGTACTATTGTTATGTATTACCTCTAGGTCATAAAAGAAAGTTCACCATGTTCTTTTGAATTTTACTATTGTGCTACTCAATTAGCAAAATAGTCTTGAGTTGGAAGACTAGATTCAACAACAATTGTATAATACTACTCACAACATCCCAATTGCATCATGGGTGCATAAGGTGAAGCATTACCATCACATTCCCTATTATTCTCATGTATGAACCCACACATAATTCAAGGTGTAACCATCGGGTTATAGCATACTAGGATTTCAACAATAGCAATAGAGTACTCCATGATTGTATTAGTCATTCAAGTACTATTCATACCCAATTACCATCACTTAGTTATATTAAAGCTAGGTATAACAAGCTACACCTCATTAGGGTTACATATCAATATGATATGGTTATCATCCCTTCTATTCATTTGAGTGAATAGGTAAGACTACCTTATTCAGGGTAACCCTTCATTTTCTCCATCATTGTTTAACCCATATCACCATACCACAATTGTACAATACTAAGATGGGTTACTGGTATGAATGACTACAACTATCAGACACCTTTAATTAACATATTGCTTGCACATGTACACTGAAATCATACGTAGATCCAATTTACATCCCTTAATATACCTTCAACAAATTATACTTCTAAAAACAAATTCACATATTACTAAAAGCCATTTTTTCTCTTATCTCTCTCCTCATTCACTACTACTTACTTTTTTCTACTTATCCTTCTCATTTTAACCATGTAGATTAAACATTCCTAAAATTGAAACATACAAGGTACAAATAGTTTAATCATCATTCTTGCTATCACTACAAAATTTATCTCATACCACACTTCACTCATATTGTATTTCTCCTTTTGTTCAAAACACACTTGTTACATTTCAAATTTATATATTACTCTTTGCTCTGAATCATTTCCATATTGTTTATCTACCTTTCAGATTAGCTATCTTTAAGCCATGTATTACTATCAGTGCTAGTTTACTTCTCACAGTGCAAATCTGATGATCTTGTTTTCTAGAGATGCTAGTATTGAAGGTCAAATCACTATTGACATCCCTTGAACTACTAAAACTCTAAACATTCTAGGGTTTGGTCCTTATCAGTAGCATGACATTATTGTGATGTGACCTTGCTCCCTTAATTTGAAATTCAAACTTTGCATCTCACAAGTTCTACTAAAGTCATCTTTATCTTATCGATTGATTTCCTTTCTCAAACTTGGCCATTCAGATAGATTACATTCTCAATTACCCTGCTAGGGTTTCATCATCATATTGTCTGTCATTATTACATTCACTAGATGTCTCTACCATAGTGGTTATGCATCATATATGATTCATTTTCCTATCACTTCATTCCCACATTGCTCTTATTAAGTAAGATATGAAAGAGAAGATGATTCTGAGACTTTAGAATTCTTATCTTCAAACATTCAATAATACATTTCTCATATGCAGGTTTGATTAGTTATCAATAAGGATACTTGACTAATTAGCACTTTCTTGAATCTCGCAACCTCTTTCTTTTATAATCTATATTACTCCATTATGTTTCAAACCCTTCTTTACTTTCCATAATCCCCTTACCATATACTACTATTCCACATGTCATCTTTAACTTCTAGTTTTCTCTTATGATCATGCTGCTTCTTTTATGTGTATGATCATGTATACCATGTTGCATATATTTCCTTTTATCCTTCTACTGATGTGAAATTGAAATTCTAAATCAGTAATCTCTCTACTAGTATCACCTCATGTTTAATACATTACATATCCTTCATTTTAAATCAAACGGCTCATGCATGGGTGGAACATAGTTTCTCTTTCGATCAAGTTTTTCCTTCCTGAATATAGTCTACCTTTGTATGACATTCATTTATTTAGCTACACTTTTGTTCTTCTTTTAGAAACTAGTTTGTTGTTCTATAGAGACTTAGAATCCAAAGGAAGTAAGGATGAATGTATTAAACTTTTTAATAAAGGTATACATTCCATGATCCCAATTATATCATAACCCACATTCCTTAATCAAGCTCATTATTTCCAACATTTCTCTTTGTTTCAACTAAGTTTCTTATCCTAGTCTTATGATTTACATGTTCATATAATTCTCTTTACTTTAACTCTTCTGAAGACTCTTCACTTCTATGTACATATTGTATACTTAGCTCTTTTCTTCTATTTTCCTTTTGCTTTGGAGTACATAAAAACATTGTACTCGATTATACGATCCATTCCTCATGATTGATTCTTACTATCTTGACCCCTTACATACTTTTCTCATATCTTTTCCATATTTCATATTTAGAGTTCATATAATACTAATAATTAAACTTAATTTGAACCTTATGTCATGTTCCTTTATTCCCAATTAAGGGTTTCTCATATGAGGCCACAAAGTTGGATCTCAGATATCAGTTCCAACTGATTCTTAGTTATCCCAGTCTTTCTCTTATACTTCAAAATATTAGAGTATATACATTCGTACTAAAATTTGGATCTAATCTATCCAGAATTTACTCTTATTATGCTACTAATAGGAGTCATTAGATCCCAGTAATGCATCCATCCAGGCAGACCAGGCCAAACCTATAGTCTTGAAGCCAAGAGCTACTCAGGATTACTCAACTCCTATTCATCTCAAATGTGTGGAAGAAAACTTATCCACTTCGGAAAGCTCATTCAAAGATCATTTCTAGTCTACTTGATACAAAGAATGTAACCAATAAATGCTACAACTGCTTAGTGTACAACAAAACTTAAAGACCCATATATATTTCAAAATACTGAATATTTGAATTCAAACATATAAGAGCTTTTCTATTCATTTCCAATAAAACAATAATATGAATGAAAGTCTATCATATTTTATATTTATTCTCTTAATTCGTGTTACTTATCTTGTTTCTAGCCCTAATATTTCTAGGGTTCCTCTCTAGACCATCCTTCCACTGTATACCTGGCCAAGGTATACATGAAAGAATAGATAGAGTAGCTTGATACTGGTTGATCCAAGTACTCAGATACTGGGCCAGGATATCCAAATACTCAAATCCCCAGAGCTAACATCATAACATCTCCTATCTGCCACACTTAAGACTCTAACTTACTAACTTAATGGTCCCTGACAACTCAGCCTAAGCTCTGATACCAAGTTGTTACACCCCGATCTCAAAATTACCATTAATCATGAGATTAGGGCATAAATTGAGGATTTAACATAATACAAAGATCACCCTAAACTTTTTTTTTTTTTCAAACTCTTTGTTTTCTCACATTGAACCACATAAACTAACTTGACAAGGGAATCTAAACATTGATTTCTCTAATCTGATTTCAACAGTAAAAATGCATGTATGAACATTCATTATATTTCTCATACTTCTAAGCACATAAGATTTGTTGATTCGCATATATTGCTAAAAGAGGAATAATGTTATACATCATCATTTACAACTCTCTCTTATTTCTTTACAAGGACCTAGAGTGATAAGGACCGACTAAACTTAACTATACTCAGACTTAACTCTTGTGGCAGATCTGCTCTGATGCAATGATATCTTTAAGTCCATGTGATATCCCTAAAAATTGTGAGTAGAGGAGTGAGCCTACTCACTCAGTGTATGAGTACTTCAAAGAAACAGTCTAAAGCACTGATATAATTACAAATATACTTTTGAGAAACTGATATCAATTATAAAAATAGTAATCTTTAAAGAGATTGATCATTGACAATGATAAATATGGCAAGATACTCTAGATATCAACAAGTGTAAATCAATATATGAGCATGCTTGATTAATTTCAATGAGAACTAATAATTCAGAAACATACAAAGAATAATTGCTGGGAAACTATAATTGAATCTTTGTTAGCCTTTCTTACTTATAAGAAACTCTTTAAACCTATATGAACATATTTTAGCTAATGTCTTGATCATATGTAGTGTACTCTACATATGAAGACTCGTAGAGAACTACGATCTCACCGTATAAGACTTAGCAGACACACCCGGGAATGCTAAGTCTGACTACTCTCTGGTCTGCAACAGGAAAATGGCTCTCTCACCTCGGCACATCTATTATACCGTAAAAAATGGACTCCTCCTCTAACAGGAGCACACAGGCGGAGAGTCAAGCCACATATTAGCTTTTTCTGTACTCTAGTGCCACCAGGATCTTTGGTTGATGTTGGACACTACATTATATAATTTAAGGAGACTTCCACTAGGGCTTCATCCCCCGTACCACCTGTTGGTACGTTTCGACCCCGGTATACTGGATGCACCGCCAGGGTTAGGTCGTCTCATCCCTAAGGCACATGCCTCTCATAGGGATTCTATAGTGTTCAGGGCTCTTAAGTCTATTATTTTATTATTCCTAGAAAGCACTTTCTACATTGTAACTTTCTCTCACTTATACTTGACTCTGGTATCTCTATGGTGTAGCGTCTACTTATTTTAAGTTTATAAAACAACATGTATATCATCCTTAACTTGGCAGAGCAGTATATTCAAACACTATAATATACTGAGAAATCAACATACTATACATGCATGCAGACTAAAATACGTAAAATAAACATAATGCATGTCCATTTGGCACTTATACACTAAAATCATGCAAATAAACATCTTAATATACTGATAAGAGCTAATTACTTGGCATATGAGTAATCATCATTTGCACCCATAAATTATTTGCACTTTCTTGGAAAACATGCACATTGACCCAAATCCTAGGTTGTGCATCTCATACTGAGAACATGGTAATAAAAATGCTTAATTCATTGAACACCCTATCCTTAGGGTTTCATTTACCTCATTCACTTATAACATGGCTCTCATAAGGATTTAATATGTCATAAACATCCACTAAATACTGATTGCTTTAAACAAGTCATATACAATCAACATATGTATGAAATCCTCGAATTGAGCTAAATTAGGGTTTTCCATTCCATTCATTTAGATATTATTAATCAAGAATAACATTTGCATAAATAGAGTCTATGATGCCAAGAAAAACACTTCAAATGGATTTCACCATATTTATTCACAAATTTCCAACTTTCCACTCATATAGGGCTTCACCCTCTTTACGAAGATATCAAGAAAACACTATTCACATCACATGAAATCCAAAGTAGTATCTGACATATATGTACTATGCATCAGATAAACAATCATTCATAACCAAGGGGATCCAGATAAACAAATTTCTCTATTTAATTATACAGCAATTTCAGTCACAGACAAATTCTCTATATTTTAGTTTACTCTTATAACCTTTGCGAATACTTAGGGAATTCTCATTAAGATGTATTGTATACATTTCTAATATGAATTTATCATCTGAAATTCAAACAAACAGAGGAAGAATCCATTTCATATCATTTTGCAACAACTTAGATCAAACAGACAATTCAGGGTTTGTATTCGCATACTAAGCAATTAAAGATTATGGATGATTTAACCAATTTTCATGAAATATACTATTTAAAGGAAGGTCCCACTCACTCTAAGTTGTAAAATAGCTTTAAAATGCAGCTCTTCCCTAAAAATCTCGATTTCATATTAAATCCCTAGCAATTCACCCGATTCTTCTTCCTTTCAACTCGGAAACCCTAAAAATGAGGGATTATTAAGAAAGAGTGAGAAAAGGGAAAGTTTTGATACCATTTTGTATCAAATCAGAGGATGATTCACCATTAAAGTCTATACAAAGAAGCTAAACTTACATGATTTCATCATTCCTCGGACCGCAAAACCCTAGGTCGGCATCTCCATCACTTTCTCCTCTCAAACCATAACTCTCCCTCTCTCTCTAGGATTTTGTTTCTCTGGATTGAATCACGAATTATGAGAGTGCCTTGTGTGTTAGTTTGACCATATAGAGAAATTGAGTTGCTTGGGTCAATTGCACATTGACCCCTCATTATACTTTCTCTTATTTCAGCTGAATTTTTTTTGTCATAAAAATATTACTATAATTCATCTACTGATAAGGTCTAATCACATCCAAAAATTATAAAATTTTTTACATTTTGATTATGATTAAGTTTCAGATCTCCAATTAAAATTTCAGATCATTTGGAGTTATCAAGAAATAATTAAAAATAAAACACTACACTACTAAAAAGCACTTTGTCAGCATTTTGGTCAAAGTATAGTTTGACTGAAAACCACATTCAAAGAACACTCAAATATTCTGAAATTTTTCTCCAATATGCATGATTGAGTTATCCATATCATATCCAAAATTCAATTAAAGAAAAATTTGTAGAAAATATGAAAAATCATTTACCACACTGTTATCCTGATCAAATTCCATATTCATGTTCTATCAAAACCCTAATTTTTGCCGATTAAAGTTTACATTTCTCAAACCCTAATTCTTCAAACTAAAATCATAGTTAGAGTTTGTTCTTAGGTTTGAAACATAACAATTAATCTACTATCACTAATCAAGTCTAAACGATGTTCAATCTAATCAAGCATGTAATCATTCAGGTAAACCCTAGTTTACCAATTAAGCACAAATGTGGTCATTACAGCCTAGCTTTCTTCACTTTTGTGGGCAATCTCGATGATGATGGATACAATCCTGGGGTAGTCATTATGGATGTCATTGTTGACCTCTTGTATGAGGTAAGGTATCGTCATCAGGATGATGGACTTGGCATTGCTAGCATCTTATTTTTTTACTATCCCAATGCAAGGGGAGTACAGATGGGGACCTTTATGCTCAAGTCCAAGGTCCCATTGATATAGTATCCTAAGTTGACATATTCCTCTATATAACTGAGTCAAGCCTTGTAGATTAAGTCTCGAGTCAGTGATAGATAGTTTAGGTAACCCCTTTTGGCAAGTCTATTGTAGTGGGCCACAGTGATGCAGGATTCCAATAAGGTATCCACCTGGTGATTCAAGGTCGTTCATAGGATGGACCATAAAATCTCATACCCAACCCCTTTTGTCTTGAAGGAATATGGATAATCTTTGTATGTCCTCATTGTATGGATCTGTATCATCAATCTGGGTGGATATACATCTTAGATAGCCATTGGGCAAACAACGTGGGATTATAGGGAGATGATGAGCTCTTCTTCATGGAGGCACCCAATTTATGTTGGTGATGTGCAACATCTCAAAGTGAAATTGAAGATCATCTTCTTTGATGCAATATATGGGGTCAGTATTATTGGACTGAACAGTGACAAGGGTGTGCCATAGACTATATTCAGTTTCTAATGCATTGATGAGGGAACATCCCGATTGTGATGAATCCATGACCTTCTTAGGAGAAGGCTTAAAGAATGATCAAATTCATGACCACGAATGAGACTGTCAACATTTTTAGCCCAATTTTATCTCTAGAGTAATTTCTCCTAGAGTATCTTTGATGACTCTATCGAATGAAATCACTTTATTTATTATCGAGTGTAGGTTTGAGGGATCCTTCCCTATGATGATGAGTGTCTTTAAGGTACGAACATTAAGGTAGCACTATTGTCGAAAAAGCATGAAGGTTTTTGAGGCCATTGTATATTTCCGTGATTAGTGAGGGCCTACTGTGACTTCCTCTAGTAGGTATATCATATTTAGAAAAATGAGATCAGTTTGGGCTTGTGATTAACATGATGATGGCTGCAAGAGCTTCTGGCCTCATGTCTTTGGAGATGTACTCCCCTTCTGGAGTCTTCATCATTTATTTGTGGCGTGCTTGGGAACTTTTTATTAGTTCATTTAGTGACACTTCCCCTTCAAATTCATTTAGGAATTGGATAAAATTTGAGCATTCTGGACTAGTTTCCTCATAAAGATCCAACATCAGTTGTAGCTTCTTGGAGTCAAGATTTGGAATGGATACCTTGCACGTCTCCTCTTCTGTTATATAGGTAGGGAATACTACATATGCAGTAATCTTCTTCTTATCCTTGTTCAAGGGTAAGAGTAATTATGGTGAAATTGGGTGTTGGTCCATCTCTATTGTGGTTGGTGTGTGGATACTGCAGGTTGTACCAGTACTACTGGACAAGGAGTCATAGTCTGTTGGGAATTTCCCAGAACAGATTCCTTAGGGACCTATATCTTTTGTACTTTTAACCCTTGGTGGGATTCCGATACGTTGATCAACTGTACCTTTTGCCCATGGCAAGCTCCTAGTATGCTGGTCGACCTTATGGTGCTTACTTGGACTATTGTCTTCTTTTCTTGAACTGAAGTGACAATTCAAGTACTCTGAGATTAGTTATTTATTGCTTGTTGTAGAGGAAGGGTGAGCCAGTTTTATGAGTCTTATGGTGATGAAATGACAACTACTATTTTGGAACATGAAGGCATTTCTTATAATGCAACTTTACTAACCTCAGTGGTTTTTGTCAAATCCTATAAGATGTGCTTGAGTGTGATCCATGAATCAATTTTGTGCCCTTTATCACTAGTACAGAAAGGGTCTGTAGCGTCAGTTTTTTAAAGCCTGCAGCGTCACTTTTTGACTGACGCCTAGGTGGCCGTCGCTACAGAATTTGGTCTATAGCGTCGGATTATTTAACCAAATAAAACCGACCTTACAAAGTAAAAACCGACGGAAAAGGTTGTAAAAATGCGAGAAAAAAGGAGCCTGTAAGGTCGGTTATTTCATAAAACCGACCCTGTAAACGTTCTCGGTCGAGAAAATTGTCGACCGAGAACGTTTACAGGGGCCAGTTTTTATGAAATAACCGACCCTAAATATTGAATAACATCTCAGTGGTAACTCTCGGTCGAGAAAATTGTCGACCGAAAGTGTTTCGGTCTCGACCGAGAACCCTCTATAAGGTCGGTTTTTTAAAAATAACCGACCCTAAAGATTGAATAAAACATTTCAGTGTAACATTCAGTCGACAAGTTTGTCGACCGATAGATTTTCGGTCGAGAATGTTGTCGACCGAGTCCTACATTGAAATGTTTTAATCAATCTATAGGGTCGGTTATTTTTCAAAAAACCGACCTTATAGAGGATATTATAAAGTCGGTTTTTTACAAAATCCGACGCTAGAAGTTCTATTTTGGTCGAAAATTGTTCGACCGAAGAGTGTAAAATCTCTAGGGTCGGTTATTTAAAAAACCGACACTAGAAGTTACGATTTTTTTTTTAAAAAATTCTGCAAAAATTGATATAGAACAGAAGAACAAGAAGATTCATATATTCTGGAAGAGGGGAGCATTGATGCTCAACCGTCACCATTCAAAATCACACATTCATAACAAAAATGATAATCAATATCATAATTTACAAAATGATAGAGTGCAAGTCTGATATGACATATTTACAAAAGTAAAAATATGAAAGAGTATGTACTCAAACCACATACATAAATGGAGCCGACATATTTAATCCAATACTATTTTGACTTCACTTATAAAACACTCTGACCACTCTTCTCAGAATTCATTCAAGTCCACATGTGTGTAAGGCTGAGTTGTAAAGATCTGTAATAGAAAATGAACATGTTAATATATTATAAAAATGACTACAATCACTTGTAAATTTATGATGTTATTCTTTATTACCTGACTTATAGTCTGAATTTCATGTGATGCTTGTTTGACAATAGCTTGCATGTATTTCATTACATAGTAGGCACAAGCCCAATCATTATTTTGCATAGGACACTACAAATAATAAATTATACTTAATGTTAGTAAAACTACTATAAACAACAATTGAGATAAGAGTATAAGAGTTGACATATTACAGTTGAAAATTAATACATAAAGAGTAAGCAGTTGTCAAAGTAGCTACCTTGACATTTTTCAAAGTCAATGTCTTTATTTTTGTGGGTATTTGTCCTCCAGCTTCACGAAAAGCCTTTATACCCCTATCAATTAAACGATAGTTGGTAAAATAGAAAATATAAATAAAAATATCATGTTGAAGCAATTGATTAAATTTATGCTTACTCCATAGCTGACAATTTTAGTTTGTGACTCCTTGTTGTTTTACCCATTGGGTCAAGATAATAAAGAGTCATCAATTTTGGGACAATCTCCAGTAATTCCCAATGTCTAGCTCCGAGTAAGAGTAAAACAAAATTAAATTAAATAGTTTCATTCATTATTAAAATTATATTGAATAATAATAATTACTGGACGTTAAAAGGAATTAGGGTAATTTCCTTCCCCTCACTAGCAAAATATTTGAATGCATCAGAGAAGTACTCATTCACATCCTCAATATTTGTCTCAACCTGACTAGTGACCGAAGGAACTAAGAATGCAATATTCTTTATATCAAAGTTGGTGACCTCGGTATATAAATGGCTGTTAAACATTTGTAATTATTTTCATATGTAGAAATAAGCTAAAATGTGTATTGGAATTTTCTATATATTATTGATATATCCTTACCTTATCCATACTTCTATTATCGAAGTGTTCAGCCAATCATACCGGAACAACTCTATAATATCATCAAGAAAAATAAAATTCTCAAAGTCCCTCCTAACTGCATCTTCTGTTAACTTGACCATCATATTTGATCTCGATTTTTGGTTGGCTAAGTATCGACACAAACCTTTAGATTTGTTTCCCAATTCGTCGAATGTAGTTTCGGGAATGAAAGATGGCTTGGGCATAGGAGGACGACTAGCAGAAGTTTTACTTTTCGGTTTACAAACTTGTTAATTAAATTACATACTTATATTACATGAGTTCATATATGCAGTCAAATATGAAAAATATGATAGAAATAAGGTATACCTTGTTATTGATAACCAAGTGTCTAGGCCAAGCCACCATAGCACCCTCAGCTTCTTCAACTGTACTATATTCAGCATTAGGTATGGGTAGTGGTTTGTCCCCCATTCCGTCATACACAAGATGGATGGACACACGGCAGATGTCATCAGTAATTTGTTGGCAATGCAATGTACCACCAAGGTTCTACACTTTGCCCGCTGCCACAACATTATATTCTGGAACCTCCACTGCAAGTTTACAGTTCATACCAACCTAGATTGAAATAATATATATAAGAAACAGTACAACAGATACATGTTACAACTATATATATTATCATATATTTATCATACTAATAACACAACATATAGAATAAGAACTTACTGCAGATTGTTGTGGTGGTTCATCGGGAGTGCTCCCATGACCTTCTACAACTGTAGCATGGTCTTGTACCTCATCACTTGAGAGACGTGCAGTATGAATAGGTTGAGAAGGTTGAGTAGGCTGATATGAAGACATTATTTCTTTTACTTTCTACGCTACTAATGCTTCAAGATCCTCTTGTGTAAAACCTCCTACACGACCTCTTTTAGATTGTGATGGGACAAAATAAGACTTGAATCCTATGCCAGCTCCTAATCCCCTAACACGGCCAGGATGCTCCTTTGTACCAAGAGCAACTGCTAGTTCATCCATGTAGCCAGTTGGGATGAACTTTCCTTCCTTCTTTTGCTCGTGGAGATCAATCTATTCATAGTTAATAAAAATATTAAATCACAATATCAATTAGATATAAATAAATCTAAGTTTGTGGAAGTTACTCTTTACTTAGTTGGGATAAACCTACCATCTTTTGTGCCACCTCCTTAGTTGCAGGGTTGACAATTTCACCGGCTCGATTCTTTCTAGCATCAATCCATGTCATGTGTCGGGGTGGTCGCTCAAATTGAGTTGTACTAGATTCTTCTCCAGAAGATGATTGCTTCTCTTGTAGTTGGCAGCGGAAGGCATAACCACCGGGCCCCAAGCGATGGTCATGCACATTTTTAGCCCGTCTTTCCTTTTGAGCCTGGTGAATAGCCTAATCATTTAAAACGAGGTATTGCAATTTAGACTTGGCAAACATGTATAAAAAGATTCACCTCCTTAATTGTATAAAAAATATTCATACAATACATCACAATCTTTATTACCTAAAACTCTTCCGATCTCCTAGCTTCAACAAATCTTTCCCATACCTCAGGATCAATAAAAATATATACATCTGTAGCTTTCTTCTTTTGTTTAGGATTATTTATAAATTCCCTTACAAGATATGTCTTAAAACCCCTCCATCATACACCACAACTTTGTAGCACTCTTTTCTTGTGATCTTTTTCATTTAGATGAAAAACACCCTATACATACAAAAGAAGCAATTAATAATGTTGTTTTGAAAAGGAATTAATTCCAAGCAAACTAAATTAGAATCAATAGATAAAATGATATCACTTCCACTCACAGATATATCTTTCCATATGAGGTCTTTTTTGGCATTAGGAACATCATGCCAATTTTCTATATCTATTGGCACCTTACTGCGTGCGGTCGCCCCTACGTAATGCTTGAAAGAACTAGCATGTTCCCCAACAGGTGCTCCTGTCATATCAAACTAGAATGGCAATTTATCCCCTTTAGCCCTGAGCTCCTGCAGCCTACACATCAATGTAGGACCTTTACTGTTCTTAGCATCACCACTACCATCCTCATGGTGCTCATGCTCAGAATGTTCATCTTCATGGTGCTCATGTTCAAAATGTTCATCTTCACTCGCCATTTTAGAACCTACAAGTATACATGATAAAAAAAAAAAAGTGATAATAAAAGCACAAGTGATAAGGTATACATGATAATAAAATAAATAATTCAAAGAATACATGCCTTTAGTATTGGTTGAGTTGTTAGTCAAGGAAAATTCCTTCAGCATGGTCTTGATGTTTATAATATTCATCAGTGTTATCTTCAACATTTACACTTGGCAAACCAACTGAGAATGGACTAGAATCATCATACTTTTCGTAGTATTCTTCTTCATTTATAGGATCTACAGTAAACTGTCTTTTTCCATTAAGAACGACTGACCAATTTTTATTTGCTGGGTCATCAATATAGAATACTTGTTTTGCTTGGTTTTCCATGATGAATGGCTCATCTTTGAAACCAATATTTTCAAAATTCACCAATTTGAAACCCAACTCATCCACTAAAACTCCTTTATTGTTGTCAACCCAATTACACCTAAATATAGGAACTCGAAAATTTGTATAGTCCATTTCCCATATGTCCTCAATGACGCCGTAATATGACATCTCAGCTTCGTGTGGTCTTTTATCTTTGGCACTAGCAAAATAAAATGAACAATCTTTAACAGTGACCCCACTATTTTGAACTACACTACTTTCATCTTGACGCTTTGTGTAGTATGAAAACTCATTAATTTCATAACCTTCATATGACATGACATCCATTTTTGGCTTAAAGGCGAGCCATTTTATGTTCTCAGCAACATTATTTGGCGATTCAGATAGTTGATTAAATACTTTCTCTTCAAACCACCTAATAAATGTTCGATTATGCTCTCTTGCAAGCCACATTGAACTGGATAGCGGATGATTTCTCTTGATAAGATCATTGTGTTCTGTGATGTAGCTACTAACTTCATCGATGTTGTGTAAAATATACAAATGCGCTTGTTCCCACAACTCACGACTGATTCCTTTCACTCGTCCTCCCAGAGTTCCTTTGCCACAATAAGATCCAGTGTGATGGGAATTTTTTTGATCGCTACAAGTTTCATTGCAATTCAAAAAATCATTACAAAAATCCATCACCTCCCTAGCCACGTAACCCTCAACAATATTCCCTTCAGGACGATAACGATTCTGAACATCACCTTTAAAAACACTCATGTAGCGTTCAAATGGATACATCTAGTGTAAGAAAATTGGACCCAACATCTTCACCTCCCTTGTAATATGTACTACAAGATGAACCATGATATCAAAAAATGAAGGAGGAAAATACATTTTAAGCTGATACATGGTAACAATTACATCTTTCTGTAATTTATCAAGAGTATCAGGATGTATCACTTTGTTGCATATTTCATTGAAGAAGAAACATAGTCTTATGATTGCAAACCTTACATGCTTCGGCAATATAGATAAAATAGCCACAGGTAAAATTTGTTGCATTAAGGTGTGACAATCGTGAGATTTGAGACCTATCAGTTTCAGATCCTTCATTGATACCAATCTACGAATATTAGAAGAGTATTCTTGTGGAACCTTAATATTATACAAGCACTCACAGAAAGTCTTTTTCTCTTTCTTTGACAAAGTGTAACAAGCCGGTGGCAACTATGTGCGGCGACCCCTGATCTCCACTGATAATTCTTTTCTAATACCCATTAATTCTAAATCTTTTCTAGATTTGATGCCATCTTTAGTCTTTCCTAGTATGTTCAATAGCGTACCGATGATGCTATCACAAATATTTTTTTCAAAATGCATGACGTCAATGCAGTGTCTAATTGCCAAAGATCTCCAATAAGGAAGATCCCAGAATATTGACCTCTTCTTGTATAGATATTTGTCACATGCGAATGTATGACTACTTGAACTCTTTCCAAATTCATTAACAATATGTTTCACCCTATCATATACAACACGTCCTGGTATAGGTTGAGGAGCACTTCGTTCCTCAGTTGACCCATTAAAGGTTTTGCGTTGCCTTAGATAAGGATGCACTAGTGGGAGAAATCTCCGATGACCAAGATATACGATTTTACCACCATGTTTTAGTCTGATTGAATCAGTATTTTCCTCACAAACAGGACATGCTTTGTATCCTTTTATGCTATATCCAGACAAATTTCCATAAGCTGGAAAGTCATTAATCATGCAAAATAACATAGCACGCAAACTGAAGATCTCTTTACGTGAAGCATCATATGTCATAATACCTTCTTCCCATAGTTTCATTAGGTCATCAATTAGAGGTTGAAGGTAAACATCAATATCATTTCCAGGTTGCTTGGGCCCTAATATCAATGTTGACAACATCACATACTTATTTTTCATACACAACCAAGGAGGAAGATTGTATATAACAATCATAACAGGCCACGTGCTATGTTGGCTGCTTAATGTACCATAGGGATTCATTCCATCTGTACAGAGTCCAAGTCTTAGGTTTCTTGGTTCTTTACCAAATTGAGGATATAATAAATCAATTTTCTTCCATTTTGGTGAATCAGATGCATGTCGTAGGATGCCATCATCATTGACCTTTAACTCCCCATGCCAAGACAAATTTTGCACATCTTCTGTATTAGTAAATAAGCGTTGAAATCATGGTATTATTGGTAGATACCATATCACCTTGGCAGGAGAGCCATTTGTAGCCTTAGCTGAATTTGTAGTCTTATACCTTGACGCACCACATTTTGGACAATTTATCAAATTACTATAGTCCTTCTGAAATAACACACAATCATTTGGACATGCATGAATCTTCTTAGCCTCCATTCCCATTGGGCACATTATTTTCTTTGCTTGATATGTTGAAATTGGAAGCTCGTTGCCTTCAGGAAGAATTTACTTTAACAAAGACAACAGTGAAGTGAAACTCTTATCGCTCCACCGGTTTTGAGCTTTAAGAGTGTATAATCGCATCACAACACTCAACCTCGTGAACTTAGTACAACCCTTATATAATGGTTTTTCAGCATCATGGACAATGTTTGCAAATAAAGAAGGTGGATCAATGACATTGTCCCGAAAACTACGTAGCATCTCATCAATCATATCATCCTGAATCTGGTCATCTTGAATCGGTTCATCATTAACATTATCATCATTATCTATATCTTCTATGCCAAAACTATTAGTATCGACATTTTCTGCTCCATAATTCAATTTCTCTCCATGCCAATACCATTCATTATAACCTTGTATGATCCCATTGCATATGACATGATTCTTAATTTCCTCACCAGTATCAACTTTCAAATTGTTACAATAATTTCTACATGGACAATATAGCCTATCTGTAGGTAGTTTCCTATGTTCCTCAGCAAATCTGATAAATTCATCAAGACCTTTGGCAAACTCTGGACTGCAACGGTTCTTGATAGACATCCAACTACGATCCATTTTCTATATCACATTAAAATTAATTATAAAACTAATAGTTTAATATTGATACTATAATAATCTGTAAGTTTTTAATGATAGAAAGTGTACCACCTATCCCATTTTTGAATACTTAATCTCACTAGTAACTGTATAATGTATGTTTAGTTTTGAAGAAAATTTCAGCAGCATTTCCCCTAAGTTCTCCAAGTACACCGATCTAAATGGAAAATAACCACTCACATATGTACTCAAAGAACAAATGGAGAAATCCTACTAAAATAATCTACAAAACTAAACATACATTATACAGGTACATCCTAAGTGAGATTAAAATATCCAAAAACAGTCCCAAACTGGGGACTATCCAAAGTTTACTCCTAATGAGTAAATTTTGAACGGGTTTCTAAGTTAATATATAAATGCATTATTTTCATATTTATATATTAAGTTAAACATCATGCATCAACCCTAAAGTGTCAATCAAGGAGTACAAATGTCTAATCTAGTATTAATTTCTAAAATGTATATAATGATTACATATGAAAAAAAACATGCATGTTTTGATTACTTGTACAAATTAGCAAAGTAAGGCCATTTCCAACAGTCCAAAGATTGAAATCATTATAATATTCAGAACTATTTGTAAACATTACAACAAATATTATTAAAACATTTATAGCTCCAACATAAATAAGTTCTAGGTCCATCTCGGCGGCGGGCGGGAATGAAGGGGAACAAGGAGAAGAAAGCTCGAACTTACTTGGAAATGGCAGCGAGCTTCGTGGAGGAAGAGACGAACTTCACGGAGAGGCGGCGACCTTCGTGGAAGAGAGAAAGGCGGTGATGACGAGCTTCACGGCAACGAAAAGCTTCACGGCAAGGAAGAGATCTTCACGGCAAAGAAGAGAGAGCCTCACGGCAACGACGGGCTTCGTGGAGTAAGAGTGGAAGGCGGCGAAGACGAGCTTCACGATTTTCTTCACAGCGCCGACGAGCTTCACGATCCTCTAGGCGGCATGGAGAGGCGGCAACGGCGGAAAAAAAGGTTTCGCGGCGCCGCGGGAGAGAGTAGAAAAGAGAAAAGGGTTTCGCGGGAAGGAAGAAAGACTAAAATTTTGGCTTTGTGCACGGAGCAAAAAACTCTAGCGTCGGTTAACAACCAAAAACCGACTCTACATATAAACGGTGCCCATGTCGGGTTGTTTAATAACAATCAATCGCACACTCGGTCGACGAATTTGTCGACCGAAACGATCTATAGGGTCGGTTAATACGTAAAACCGACGCTACAAGTGCTAATACGAAGAAATCTGGCTGGTTTCGGTCGACGATTTTTCGACCGAAAAGGAGCAAGACTTCCTTCGTATAAGCACCTCTAGGGTCAGTTTTTTCGTATAACCGACCCTAGAGGTTCTTATACGTGTGTGAAAAACTTAATTGGATATTGTCGGTCGAAAATATTGTCGACCGAAACCATTATACGGTCAGTTATTAGAAAAACCGACCCTAGAGGTGCTTCATTCGGTCGACAGATTCGTCGACCGAATGTTTGTCGGTCGACAAATTTGTCGACCGAAGATGCGTGAAAAACTGGATCGAAAATTCATGTTGGTCGACAAATTTTCGACCGGGATAGTTCTAGAGTCGGTTATTAAGGAAAAACCGACCCTATAGGTTCTTATACATGTGAAATCTGACTCTAACTCGGTCGACAAATTCGTCGACCGAGGAGCTCTAAAGTGCTTCCACAACCCTAATAATGATGTTATGTGAAACTTTAATATATGGTGATGTCGTATAAACCCTAATATTGGATAATGTTATGTGAAACCCTTATATGGAATGATGTTATGTGAAACCTTAACATTGAAATGTTATGTGAAACCTTAATATAGGGTGGTGTTGTGTAAAAACCCTAATATGGGATAATGTTATTTGAAATTTCAATATGGGATGCTGATATGTGAAACCTTAATTGATAAAGATGGGAAACTCTAACCCTAATGAGGGAATAGAGATGTTATTTTTGTATTGCATGATGTTGACACAAAATTGATATGGTTGATATGAAATTGATATGATTGTGTACCAAATATCCTGAATACCTTGGTCAGATGACCTGAAGGTAATAGTTACCTGATAAGTGATAACCATGTTTAGTGATGAACTAAGGGTTTAAATACCCAGAATCAGCAAATGTGATGATGGTGGTATTGAGGGATGTGAATTCCCAACAATGAGATAAAAGATTGAGATCCCAATGCTTTATAACGTTTTGAAAAGTACTAAACTCTATTCAAAAATTCTGTCGTTCGACTATTTGTCGAACGAAAGAGCTCTAAAGTCATCCTCGGTCGACAATATTGTCGACCGATTTGTCTCGGTCGATAATATTTTCGACCGAAATTAACCTTGTTTCAATGTTTTAAATTAAGTATTAAGTGTGTGTGTGTATGAGATTAACCAAGTGATTCTTTGTTAAATTTAGCCATAATTTATTTTTCAATCATTTGAAATAACAATATTCTTATATAACATGTATATGTCCAAATGAAGCCATGGAAAACAATTTTATTCATAACAATTTAATGCCCATACACTTTATAAGATGAAACATTACATACTTGCTTTATAAAAAGATAAACATTACATCATTACAAAGATATCTCATAATCTCACTGGAAAGACCGAAGGATTACATCAATGTCTGGGTCTTTTCCAAGAAAGGGCTCAGCTCCATAATATTTGACCAGTGTCTGCCACTCCAAGGCACCTATCATGGTTAAGGCATAAGCCTCCAAGAAGGTGGGAACACGATCAAAGCGAAAGTGGGCAGCAATGTCTTGAAGTTGAATTGGGGAAAACTGAGTATGTGTGACATCAGGAGATGGTGGAGGTGGAATTTGATAGTAGTTGTAGGAAGGATTGTAGGGATTTATCATGCCAGGATTAAGGGAATAGGGATATTCATCAAGTTGGTTAGGAGAGAGAGTTTGCATCCTTTGGTTTAAATAAGTCATGGCATGGTGACTATAATCCAATTGCCTACTTAGGTGATATTGGGAGCCAACAATGTATGTCAAGGTATTTGTAATAGGATCATGGGGTAGGTTGGTAGGAGGAGGTGGTGGAGGTATGTCTTGGGTGGATGTCTCCCCTCAGTCCTAGCCCTTTTGTGGCCAAAGTCAATTCCCATCTTTTCCACCGTATTTTTACTTATTTTTTGGGGTTTTCTATCCCATGTGTAACCTAAGTCGTCCTCAATATTCTTCTTAAGAAAATGTTGAGTGATTTGGCATACAAAGTCGGCATATGGTGGATTGCCAGAAAACTCAAACATATTCTTAATGATGATACGAATAAAGTTTATGGGAATACCTTTGAGAATGGCATAGATAAGGTACATACGAAAGGTGGGTACCTCAGATTTGTTTGCTCTAGGATGGATATTGGTGGCAACAATGAGATTTATGATCCTAGCTTCAGGTTTTAAATTTATTGCATAATAGGTACCCCTATCTTCATGACAAGTCGTATTGGATTGAAAGATGGCTGTTTTGACATCACTAAGGCTAATTGCAGTGTTATCTTGGGAGAGTTTGTTGAGTGGAGTTCCTCTAGTGAGATCAATAAAAATTTTATATTCTTCTATATCTATGTCAAGCATATCAAGAATACCCTCCTCAGTGAAATGGAATCCATACCCACCAACCATAGAGGAGAAGGAATCATGGTCAGGATGTTCGGCTAAATTGGCATAGAATTCATTAACTACTTTGGAGGAGTGGGAAGGGAAGGAGGGATTTAGAAAATCAGTCAAATGTTGCACCTCGAACAGTTCCTCCAAATCGACAATGCTTTGGAAGTCCATGACGTCGACCGGCCGTCGTGGAAGAGGAGCTTTTGCGGAGAGCCTGAGGTAGCGGTCGCCTGCAGCTTGGTCGATGAAAGGGACGTCGTTGATGAACGGCAGCGGTGCAGATGAAACGCCCATCCTTCCTTTCCTACCTGCAACTTGCTTCTTTCCGTGCACAGATGATGAAGCCATTTCGTTGCAAGAATTGGATGTAAAGAAGCTGAAGATTTTCACAAGAATACACTAGAGAGGAGCTAGAGAAGTGAGAATGTGAAGGTGTGAAGAAATGGATCGTTTTGGGTGCTATTTATAGCAAAACAGACCCCATTTCGGTCGACAATTTGTCGACCGACGCACCCAACGGTCGTTTTCTGGACCGTTCTCCTGGTCGCCCAATGGTCGTATTTATGGCCGTTACGACCGTTGAAATTCTATCCGTTATGACAGTTGGTTTTTTTAGTCGTTACGACGGTTGATTTTCTAGCCGTTGTGACGGTTGGTTTTTCTAGACGTTTTTCGGTCGACAAATTAGTCGACCGAGAGGATTCGATCGACGATTCGTCGACCGAGATTGAGCCAGAATTCATTCGATTAAGTACTTATATGGTCGGTTTTTAGGTTAAAACCGATCCTACATGTACTTATTCATGTGTGAAAACTGACTCCTTATCGGTAGACAATATTGTCGACCGAATGTGCTTCTAAGGTCGGTTATAAAGAAAATACGGACCCTAAAAGTTGCTTATACACTTCTGACTCCTTATCGGTCGACAAATTTGTCGACTGAGAATTGCTCTAAGGTCGTTTATAAGTGCAAATCCGACGCTAGAGGTGCTTATACATGCGTGAACTATCTGGATTTAGAATAGATATCGGTCGACGAATTTGTCGACCAACGTATATCGGTCGAAATATTGGTCGACTGAGGAAGCTCTAAGGTCAGATTTAAGTGCAACTCCGACGCTAGATGTGCTTATACATGCGTGAACTATCTTGATCCAGAATAGATATCGGTCGACAAAGTTGTCGACTGAGTATATCGATCGAAATATTGGTCGACCGAGAAAAGCTCTAAGGTCGGTTATAAGTGCGAATCTGACGCTAGATGTGCTTATATATGCGTGAACTATCTTGATCCAGAATAAATATCGGTTGACAATTTTGTCGACCGAGTATATCGGTCAAAATATTGGTCGACCGAGAAAGGCTCTAAAGTCGGTTATAAGTTCAAATCCGACGTTAGATGTGCTTATACATGCGTGAACTATCTTGATCCAAAATAAATATCAGTCGACGAATTTGTCGACCGAGGATGCCTTTAAGGTCGGTTTTGTAGAAGTAACCGACCTTAGAGGTGCTGAACCGAAGAGGATTGTAAGGTCGGTTATAAAGAAAAAAACTGACCCTATAGGTGCTTGTATACGTGAAATTCAGCTCGTTTTCGGTCGACAAATTTGTCGACCGAGGTACCCTTTAGGGTCGGTTATAAGGTAAAACCGATGCTAGAGATCGAGGCGCGAAACCAATTTTTTTCCGCAGGAAAAATTGTCTATAAGGTCGCTTATTTTAGAAAAACCGACCCTATAGAGATGTACTACAAGGTCGGTTATTTTAAAAAAAGCGACTCTAAAGGTCTTAAGTGGTACCCGCGTTTTTTATAGACATATAAGGTCGGTTATTTGGAAAACCGACCCTATAGAGATACACTACAAGGTCGGTTATTTTAAGAAAAGCGACACAAGAGTTCTTAAGTGGTGCCCGCATTTTTTATAAACATATAAGGTCGGTTATTTGGAAAACCGACCCTATAGAGTTACACTACAAGGTCGGTTTATTTAAAAAAACCGACCTAAGAGGTCATAAGTGGTGCCCACGTTTTTTTTAGACATATAAAGTCGGTTATTTGGTAAAAACGACCCTACATGTAGTGACGTTATAACCCCTTTCTATACTAGTGTATCTTGGTGGAAGTCATAAAAGTTATTGACATTGTAGCTCTTTGGTAGGGAATTGGGCATATCCCTTATAATTGGAAACTTGAGCAAGTACTTGATGTCTGATAATATAGTGCGGAAAGAAGCTCCCATGAAAATGAACTTCCCTTTTTTCATGGAAGGTTCTTTTGATGATGGACTTGTGGTTTTTGGCTCTTCTTGAGGTGTTGGGTTACTTGATGTTGGAGGCATATTTTCTACCACTTACTTCATAGGCTATAAAAAGGAGGTGGTTCGTACCTATGCACTATACATAAATGACGTATAACGCCAAATTTGATGTCATCGGCTGGTTCACAAAAGTTGACACCAATAGTCTAACACGTCGACTTATAAAGACAACTGACACCTATATGTGAAGATCGATTGATTTACAAAAGACACGGGTATCATTTTTGTTTAACGTCGGTTTTTAATAAACAAAACCGACATCCAAAATCACCTGCAAAATACAATTTTTCAGAGAAAAAAATTTACCTCCAAAAATTTTTATTTCAGCGTCGGTTTTGTAAAATCCGACGACACATGTTCCATGTTAAGTCCCGCGAAAGTTTTTATCCCCTCATTTGTCGTCGGTTTTTGTTAAAGAACTGACGACTAAACATCCTTCGTGAGGAAAAATTCATTCCCTTATTTATCGTCAGTTTCGGAGGAATAACCGACACTGATGTGTTAACTTAGTATCACCCACGCAAGCCAGACTCTTCCCTTTCGCTGTTTAGTTCCCGATCTTCTCCTGCCTAGCTAGGTCTGGCAATTTTCTGCCGCCTCCCCTTCTCTGCTCACCGCCTCCATGTGTCTCCATGACGATCTTGAAGCTTCTTGCTGCCTCCGCACGCCGCCACGACAAGCTTGAAGCTGCTCACGCCAGAGATATTGATGTTGTCCAGTCGCCGACGGCCACCACCTGCTACCATCGCCGCCGCCACCTGCTCTAGGTGGAGCGAGGAGCCTTCCTCTAGCTTCTTTCATCTGCTCCAGTCACCACCACCGGCTACCTCCTGCACCTCCTCTGCTTCACCTCCGGTGTCGGCCACCTTCACCTCCAGCCCGAAACACCTCCACCTCTGTGTGTCGCCACCACAACCTGCTCGATCCACCATTGCAGTGAGTGGTTTAATCAGTACTAGATTTGAACTTAGGGCTAATAATGCCACCATATAGTTGATTATTATGGATTAGGGTTAATGATGCATTAATGAACTTAATTAATTAGATTTGCACTTAGTTTCTCAAAGATTGTGTATTTGATTAATATTGAATTTGGGTTGAATAATGAATGAATAAACATAAAATGGAAGAATGAATTGAATTAATTGATGAGGATGATGATGATGACGGCGATGGATGAGATGATTATTGTGATGATGATGCTAATGGTGGGGGTGATGATGATGATGATGATTATTAATGATGATGATGAGGATAATGATGACGATGATGATGAGGATTCATCATCATCATCATCATCAGGTCATCATCAACGTCATCGTCGTCGTCATCATCATCATCATCACCACCACCACATGATGATGCATCATCATCATTATCATCACATCATTATCATCATGTGAGGATGATGAGGATGATGAGGATGATGAGGATGATGATGATGCTGATAATGAGGATGATGAGGATGAGGATGATGATGATGAGGATGATGATGATGATGATGATGATGATGATGATCATCATCATCATCATCATCATCATCATCATCATCATCATCATCATCATCATCATCATCATCATCATCATCATCATCATCATCATCATCATCATCATCATCATCATCATCATTGTCGTCATCATCGTCGTCATCATCATCATCATCATCATCATCGTCATCGTCGTCATTGTCGTCGTCGTCATCGTCAACATCACCATCACCATCGCCATCACCATCGCCATCACCATCACCATCACCATCACCATCACCATCACCATCACCATCACCATCACCATCATCATCATCATCATCATCATCATCAATTATTTCTCCGTCATGAATTTGAAATAACCCATATTGTTGTCTGTTATTAGTACTTACATTTATATTACTTTTTCTCAATATTTTACATTGTTGTAGGCATAATGGCTTGGGCCTCTACCCCAATGTTGAGGATGATGATGATGCTGATGATGAGGATGATGAGGATGAGGATGAGGATGATGATGATGAGCATGATAATGATGATGATGATCATCATCATTGTCGTCGTCATTGTCATCGTCGTCATCATCATCATCATCATCATCATCATTGTCATCATCGTCGTCGTTGTCGTCGTCGTCATCGTCAACATCACCATCACCATCACCATCACCATCACCATCACCATCACCATCACCATCACCATCACCATCACCATCACCATCACCATCACCATAACCATCACCATCACCATCACCATCACCATCACCATCACCATCACCATCACCATCACCATCACCATCACCATCACCATCACCATCACCATCACCATCACCATCACCATCACCATCACCATCACCATCACCATCACCATCACCATCACCATCACCATCACCATCACCATCACCATCACCATCACCATCACCATCACCATCACCATCACCATCACCATCACCATCACCATCACCACCCCCATCATCATCATCATCATCATCATCATCATCGTCGTCGTCGTCATCGTCATCGTCATCGTCATCGTCATCATCATCGTCATTGTCATTGTCGTCATCATCGTCGTCACCATCGTCGTCGTCATCATCGTCGTCATCATCATCATCATCATCATCATCTTCATCATTATCATCATCAACATCACCACCACCACCACCACCACCACCACCACCATCACCACCACCACCACCACCATCATCATCATCATCAATTATTTCTCCGTCATGAATATGAAATAACCCATATTGTTATCTATTATTAGTACTTACATTTATATTACTTTTTCTCAATATTTTACATTGTTGTAGGCATAATGGCTTGGGCCTCTACCCCAATGTTACTATTCCCTATCGTTCATTAGCACAACTCACTATACCTAAACATTATCGTTATCTAAATGGAAGACGCTACACGACTGGTGAAGTGACCCTAAATTTTGGAACTTCAACATCTCTTATCGACAATGTTGACGGAAATCTTGTATCTACATCCAATTGGTGTGAGTGGGTTAGGAAGATGCTATTGGGTCGTAGTGACATGCTTTTTCTTCGTCCGGTTGGCCATAATATCATCAAGGTGTGGATAACCAACTTCAGCAATGAGACGCCTGATCGTCTGGTCTGATTTGAGCACTCGACAGGGGATAACACATATTTGGTCTCACTCGATGAGGAGAGTACACCTGATTTCACTTCTATTCCTACTATTGGTGTCGTCCATTTCCCTATCACTGTTAGTTTAGATTCGTCTAACAATGACAAGGTCCACGACACAACAACATCAACAAAGTAGGTCCAAGTAACAAATTTACTTTCCCGTCTTATGCACATGTTTAGGGGTACAACAAGCCCCTTGTGTAGTAATTTCATGTTATTTTCTAAACTTTGTTGTCATTATTAATATTTTGATAACATGTTCAACTTTGGAAGACACTTATATATAATGTCTAAATGAATTTTTTTTAATTATCTTATCTATATACATGTGTTTGTGAAGATGGAAGAATGAATGTTTTTGTGTGTGAATATGAAAAGAGATGAAATGAATGGAACTGCAGGTTGCTAAATGTATGTGAATATGAAATGGAGGAATGAAATGGAACTACATGTTTCTACATGTGTGTGATAAATCATATTTGAAATTAAATGTGCTTATACATGTGTGTGAATCACATGATCATATAATGTACATCTTGTTAATATTTGTAGGTTTGTGGCTTGTTGTTGGATGAAATCAAAGGATGTTGTAAACCTATAGTTCAGAACTAAACTGCAGGTTCTGCATCCTGCTGACTAGCCGGACAATAGGCCTGGGAGCTGATAAGAATAAAAACATCGGCATCGGTTAAAAACCAACAACTGACAACAAATGGTTAATTGTGTCGGTTGTTTGCTAGAAACCGACGCCTATGGTCCGATTCCTGGCGCTTTTGGGTTGTAATCAGGAACAGCTTTATGTCGTCGGTTATGTAACTAACGCTGAAGGAGTCTACTTTTAGTGTCACCTACTTGGGTGTTGCTTCAAAACCAACGATAAAAGTCTTACTTAACCGATGCTAAAGGTGTTATCTGTACTAGTGATGGTGGTTGCTTGGCTGCCACAAACACTGAGGCACGTATTGAGTTTGATAGCTGGGTGGAACCATGTGGGACTATTGTTGCTAGTGTGTCGGGTCATGGTGTATCTGAGTTGGTTATTCCTGAACCAATGAAATCAAGACGGTTGACTATTTTTTCTTACCATTTCCGTCCAGGATGAGCACTTCCATTGCCATTGCATTTGTGACTTCTGCCTTGGTCTACTTAGGCTTTTGGATTGGTTGTCACAGAGGTAGAATGTGGCTGTAAAGTGAGGCCTATGTTTTGATGGACCCCCTCTTGATGGAGTTTACAGACCAAATTAATATTATGTGAGTTTTGGGAAGGTAATGCCTTTATAAGGATAAAAGGTTTGTGAGAGCTGGAATACCGGCTTTGATCACCATGTCCATCACTTTTTTATCCATGGGCTTGAGCTCCAACTAGGTGATTGGCACCCTCCATTGTTCTACGAACTTGGAGAATCTTTCATCAGCCTTTTTCTATAGTGCCTTGAGGTCCTCCTTGGTTGAGACTTGGTGTACATTCCAACCATATTGATCAACAAACTTTAGGACCATCTTGGCCCAAATGGTTGTGGATATCATGTCATGTTTGGTGTACCATGATAATGTTGGTCTTGTCAAGTTTCGTACAAAGTAATGGTTTAACATTTTATCATCATTTCATACCTTCACCATGTCTGAGTAGTACACTTTGACGTGGTCCATAGGATCCCTGTTCCCAGAGCACTTATAGAACTTGGTCATGTTGAAGTTGTTAGGAAGCTTGGCATCTAATAAGTGACAATAGTTGCTAATAGTTTTCCTATTGCCTTTATTCCCCTCTAGTTGTTTGATCTTATGTAAGATCTCAAGCAGTAGGGTGTCTGCAGAGGCGAGCTCTTAAGCAAGATCTTTTTGGCATGCAACCACCACTGGTATCACTGGAGGTCTGATTGTTGGTGATGGAGTCACATATAGGGTTGTGGGAATCTATACCCTCCTTCTGTATGTGGGTTGTTCCATAAATGGGGAAGTTGATAAAGAGAATGTAGACTGAGGATAAATCCTCCATTAAGATTTTGTGCTTGAATCTTCACCATAGTACTGGCTTTCTCGGCCTCCTTAGGATTTTCTATTACGGTTGAGACTTTTCAATCATTCTTTTTTTCCTTCGGTTTCTTATTCATGGGTCAAGATGAATGCAACTTCCTTTTGAGTTATTGGGATTTTCCCAATGTTTGCAAATGAAGGACCCTAGTAGGGATCTAGCTAGATTGGTTCCGGTTGAGGTAGGTGGGGACCCTGCATGATGTATAGAATGAATAGCATTGACAAACCGGCATATATATCTCCCAATCCAATGAATCGTCGATAGTCAGTGGAGGCATGAAGGGAGTTTGTGTTGCTACTTCCTATCATTTGGGTAGGTCATTGGTGAGAACGAGTGAAGTACATGCTCTTTGACCTTCCCGTGACATTCGTTATTCACATTAGTGGGATTCAAAATTGGGTGTAACATTATATGAAAATATACTCAGTGTTTGGGGACGGATTCCTCCACACACATTATATCATAATTTTTTAAAAGATTTCCCCCTGTCTAGGAAGTTCATCAAATAGAGTGCTCCTAGTTTTTTGCAATCTTCTCACACTGAAAGACACACATTATAGTCCTTGCTTATTATTATTATTATCATCAATTTTTAGGTGACGGTATCTACACCCAGCCTAGAAAAATAAATGATTTTATTCACTTTTAGTATGAGACCGCTACAAGAAACTTTGTCAATACCGACACCATGTCCCGGTACCATAGAGTTTGTGTTGATATAAATCATGTTTTCCGACACATATAATTGATGTTGCTATATACGTATATGCTATTCTAAATTTTGCTTAAACTTAAACACAACCGGTAAGAAATAATACATAGGAACTAACTAATAACCAAGGTGCTAATAACAATTCTTATTTGCTGTCCCGGAACCCCATCCGTATGGCTTTTGTAAGTGCTACGCATCTGGCCTCCTGAAGTCAAGCACCTCCTGATTGTGCTCATGTTCTCATCTTTTGTCATTGGTTGTTACGATATAGGCATCTTAAAATATGAATAATGTTACACGAACTAAAAGTTAAGACTCAAAATGAGACTAATTTTAGATTGTAGCCGGTTAAACAACAAAAACAAAAATAGTGATGCAATCAACTTACTTGTCTCATTATTTTTATTGTTTAACAAGCTACAATCCAAAATCAGCCTCATTTTGAGTTCAACTTTTAATTTGCATAGTATATCTCTTAAAATATCTACCGGTCACCACAATCTTATTGTGGTCACAATCATTTTATGATGTATGCCGTTCAAGTCAACGAGACCATGATCCCCCAAAATCAAGCCCCAAATCGAGATAAGTTTTTCAATTAAAGCTGCATTTGTTGTACCGTCCTAGTGGCGGCACGGTAAATAAATTTGACTGATTATTTTAACCGGTGTTTGATATACATATTAAAAGATAAACAAGTTGTTGCATGGATAAGTTAACTGATAAATTTCCGGATAACCTGCCGCACTAAATCCTAATGGCTGAAAACAAGTTTATTTGCCGCGGGTGTCAATTTTTCATTATATCCCTCTAACCAGCTGCTTAACACATACACATTATTTATGTGTTGGGCATTATAGACTTTGTCTAAATAACCACATCCTACGTACACACGTGTACCAAACGGTGGACATCTTACTCACAAATGTATTCACTGTTGCTCCAAACAACAATTATCTTACACAAGGTTAAAATATCACTGGTTAATTTATCCATGGCAAATAAACCTATCATGGTTGTACACTAAACGCAGCCTCAGTATGTTTGTATATCTGTCCATTATTATTTACGAGTGGAACAATGATGAAAGTGATAGTCCAACTAGAATATGATGTATTTTGAAATCCACACGCTAAACATCTGTACCAATTATCAAAACCAAAATATTGCTTAAATAGTACGGATTCACGTTGAACTGGTTTTCTTGGCATATGCAATAAACAAGATAATGAAATATGGTACATTAAATTTGACATTACTAGTGCTTTGTGAAGGAGGAGACTACAAAGAAAGTTCACTTTGAACAGGTACGTTAGTCCTCTAAATGTCATTGCATCCAAAACTGTATAATGCCCACATTCGAGGATGATGCATGTTATAGTTATCACATTACCAATGCCACAATACCAGTTCAACTTGCGTTAGTCAGGCATCAAAACTTTCTTTATCAGCAATATTCAGGGCTTGATTTACCCGTCATGTTAGTCCATTGTGAACTATGATTCTTGTTAAATATATGATTGCTAATGACACAAAGGTACGACATAATGACAAAGTAGTATTTTTCTTTCTTTTAACTGCTACAACCTCATCGTCCATCTCCCGTATCTTAGTATTCAATCATTTCTTTATTGGTCTACATTATAATATATGTCTAGAGAAAATTTATTTTCCCAACACATTTGATACATTTCAAGGTGACTTCAAATCTCTTTGACACGATTTACACGAATATACACTATCAGTAGTAAAGAAAGGTCAATATGATTTTTCCTTGGAACTTATCCGTTGTATGCACGACACTAACTAATATGTGTCAAATTGATCAAGTGACACTTGGAAGTCAATAGCGCATGTTTAACTATAAACATGCACATGTTCAATCTGAATCCCATTCCATCACTATATTTGTTTTCCTCATGATGCTAAGGTAAGCATATATAATTTACAATACTCTCACACTCTTCTTTTGCCAGAAATTATAGTTATATTTTTATATTTTATTTTAATATTTGATGTTATCATAAAATATAGTACATCATATCTATGGGTTTCCTCACTTCCGCATTCTCTTTTAATCAAATCTACATTACTATATCTATCTCCATCTAAGTAGTGCCTATTATTGTTTTTTATGTGTGTATGTAAACATGGTTTCTTCACATTTCTTCTGTCCATGTAGATCATATTTATCCATCGGGAGATCATTTCACATGAACAATCTAATGCAAGTTACACCGAAGAGGTAAGTCAGTTCAGACAAGACATACTCATTTGACATTAGTGATTCATCAATTATGAACATGTTGTTTTCTATTCATACCAAGTTAAATTTCTTTACATTGAATTTATAATATTATTTTAGCGATTACATTGGATAAAATCAAATCAAAACATGGCTTTGCAAGTCCAAAGTAATTAGCCATCCTACAATTATGTCTATATATTTCTATGTACTAATAAAATGTTATAATTTCTACCACAAGTAGAATGTCTATGATAATCAATTAACTTAACGTGGCTGCACTATCTTTTTGTCTAGTTGTTAACTGTTACTAAATGGCATTTTTATATTTCTATAATGACTTGATGCCCCATTAAAACCTTTTCACACATCCAAGAATTCATTTTAAAAGAGAAAAGATCAATCAAATGATGTTACAAATTATAAAAGTGGAACCATATCTATGTATAAGTACTTACAACTAGTATTAATTTTCCTCTTGAGAAATATAACATTGAACTTTAAGTTAAGTTAGGATATAATGGTGCTTAGTTATTTTTTATCCAATGGCTTCATACCATCTATTGTTAAGCATGGACTAGCTTTTATTCATTTTCTTATAAACTTTACAACATACTAACTATGTATTTCATGTGTGTAGTTTCTGATGTTCTCCTATACATTTCAAAATTAGGAAGTATTATGGATTGTTTGAAGATAGATACACAAGTACTTACAATTCATATTAATTTTACTCTTGAGAAATATCACATTGAACTTTAATTTAAGTTTGAATATAATCATGCTTAGTTATTTATTATCTAATGGATTCATACAATCTACTATGTAGCATGGACTAGTTTATTCATTTTCTTATAAATTTTACAACATAAACTATGTATTTCATGTATACAGTTGTCGATGTTCTCCTTTACATTTCAAAGGAAGGAAGTATTATGGATTGTTTGAATATAGATACACAATTACTCACAACTAGTATTAATTTTCTTCTTGAGAAATATCACATTGAACTTTAAGTTAAGTTTGGAAATCATGATGATTAGTTATTTCTTATTCAACGACTTCATACCATCTATTATTTAGCATGTACTAGCTTTTATTCATTTTCTTATAAATTTTACAACATGCTAACTATGTCTTTCATGTATGTAGTTGTCAATGTTGACCTTTGCATTTCAAAAGTAGGAGGCATTATGGGTTATTTGAAGATATATACCCATGTGTATGTCAGGATACTACAAAAGCAAATCAATTTTAGCATGTGGTTTGATATACCAGAAATAATTTAACTAAGGTAATCTAGTGAAAAAATCTTGTTATCTTCATATTTGCACATTATCAATTTTTAATTTATTATCTTTGACATTTTCTTTTATTATGACATATGTTCCATGCTTATACTTACTAATTCTTGTATTTACTTTATGACTGAGTATTTCTTGTGTAATATTTTGATGAAAACATTTGGATGACATTCATGTTTCAACAAGGGTTACATGTATATAATACATGGGGATTTGAAGTGACATGTTAATTCTATAGGGTTGTGTTTTATGTATTTAGCGATTCAATCCAAAAAATTGAACCATCATATGTACACATCATTAGTGCGACTTATTTGTTTGTTACAATTGTAAGGGGCAAGGTCAATGTCCTCCCCATGTAGTTGATGTTCAACATTGAATACACAATTTTATTTTATTCAACAATATTCATAATATGCAGTTGATCTTAATTTTGAAAGTTAGCTAACATGCTTATCATGTATGAGGTGATTTTTTATGCTGTCAAGCAAAAAATAATGTGTCAGTGGTTGTACACCATACTTATTTGAGAACACTCATCGTCCATCATATATTGCTAGAGTTAACACCAAGAGAACATGTATTTATAGCCTTAATTTGTGAGTGTATGCTTCTTGCATGTCTCAAAATAACTCTATGTTGCTGGTTATAGTATTTGTTCCAACATCTTCCCAATGTTGATTTACAAGTTGCAAATTAGTTATTTTTGGCACCATTAGTACATGTGCCAACGGTCACATATTTTTTTCCCGACAACTCATGAGTGACGAGTTAAATAGAATAATAAATTATGAGAGCTAACCTGACACATTTATATCAGCAATTATAAGTGTTGGCATAGCCTCAAAAAATGTTGGTAAAGGTCTATGTCGACATCAATAGAGCCAACTTTTGTTGGCCTCTGGTATAACCTATACCAACATTTTTGGGCCTATACCAGCATGTACTTGGCTGCTAGTATAAGGACATATTGTTGTAGTATATTTTTGGGCCTATAACAACACTTCCTTGTCAATGCCATGTCATAAGGAAAAAAGTACATACTTGTCAATGCTATGGCATAAGGAAAAATGTGAAGATGGTGATCATAATGTTTCATAAGGAAGTGTTCCAAAAGATTTTTTTTAAAGAGGATGGAAGGTGGGGATTCAAATGGTTGATCAAGATTAAGGTAGCCTCTGATGGGCCCGTGACTTTGCTCAATCAATCACTTTTCCCTTACGTCATCCTCATCAATTTGGGTTTTCAAACTGTTACCCTTGGTAACATCCATAACACCCTAGTTTTCTCCTAGTTTGAGGAGTTTCTCATGGAGGTTCTTCCCTTCGAAAGCAATAAGTGGTTAATAAAGAGGGAGCATTGCCTTGTCACCTCCCTACTGATTACATGGTTGAGTATGGGTTGTTTTCCAGTTCTAGGTCATAGTCTAGGACCATAAATGTAGGCATGAAGAGTGCATGAGGGTTTAGTTTAAGGTCATTGTCTAGGAACATAGATGTGAGCTTGAAAGGATCTAGGTGATCCAGTTTTAGATCATAGTCTAGGACCCTGGTTGTGGGCAAACTAACACTAACAAGTGATGCCTCACTCAACATTGAAGAATTGCATCTCTCAACTAGCTTCAAATACAGGGTTCCTTTTTTATTTGGGGAAATGAGTGTTCATACTTTTAGAGACCATTTCGCAAAAGGGCTCATCTTTCCAAAGTTTATCATTCCCTTATATTGTTGACTTTAGAAAATTAGTTGATCCTTTCAAAAAAGTCATTGGATTTTGAATGGCTTGTTAATTTTCTAAAAGATCTTTTGGATTATTGGAAAAATTGTTTATCCTATAAAAGCCTATTGGATTTTTGAAAAGTTTGCTTGTCTCTTAAGAAGATTATTTGATTTATGAAAGGATTATTAATCTAAAAAATATTGGTTGATTTTTTAAAGAACAGTTAATCTTGAAAAAAATGTTTGATTTTTTTGAAAGAATTATTAATATCTGTAAAGATTGATTGATTTTTGAGAGGATTATCAATCTTTGAAAGGATTGTTTGATTTGTAAATTTTGTTAATATTTAAAAATATTTTTGGATTTGTTAATCTTGGTTAATATTTTAAAAATATTATTTGGTTTGAATGAATTGTTAATCTTTGAAATAATTATTGATTTTCAAACTTGTTTAATCTTTAAAAAGATTGTTTGGATTTGAGATTTTTAGTTTTCAAAGGAGATTCTGGGATTCTAGCACTTGTTAACCTTCTTAGAAAATTGCCAAACTTGGACACAAAAGGAGTTATCAATAATGTCAAATTTTCTCAATAACCAAAACAAGAAATACATAGGGGAAGTAAATGACCATCCCCTTTAGCACATGAGTTTGACATTACATCCTCATGTAAGCATGACTACATAGGAGGGGTTGGTCCTTATCATATCTATGGGTAGATGGCACTCACTGAGAGGTAATGTTTACATCCTTGAAATATAGAGATTTCAAGTCTAACTCAAGTTCTGATGTTAAGATACAAATGGAATAATGAAGATAATTATATGACCTTGTTTGATGAATTTGAACCCTAGACTCATATCAAGTTTTCAATTTAAGTAAATAATGTGTTTTTTTATCATATGTGTTCATATAAGGCCAATATGATGTGGAATGATTATCAAAGCCTTACATTTGAAACCAGGAGCGTAATTAAGCCTATGGAACCTTTTGATGGCCCAAGATTTGATTCATGGCTTTAGGGACTCATCACAACCTAATTTGGCCAATGAGGGTTTACAGATGGGTCCCTGGGATATGAAGTTGGATATTTTCTATCTAGTGAACATAATAAATATGTAAGATATTTTTTATTAGAATATAATCAAGATATGAAGTAATATGAGAAATTCTAGAATATTCTAAGCTATTCCATGATCTAGATAATTGATCAATTAATTAATTATCTACTTAATACTTGGAAACCAAGGCATGGGGATAAAATGAGCATTACATGACCTAATATTTGACAAAGATGAGATAATAGATTGAGGAAGTTTATCCCAAAGTTTGGGATTAATTAGAGCTATTATCTGTCCTAGAGAAATAGAAAAAGATAGAGGGATTTAATGAGAAAGGAAAAGAAAATAGAGTCCAGTCGGACCTGGACTTTGGATTCAGGTGGAACACAGGTAGGGGAGTCTTGCCTCTCGCCCAAACTTTATTGAGTCCCACTGGACTAGAGACCCAACCTCATCTGGACTCTCTCTTCCTCTCTAGATATGTTCAAGGCCCTATTTTGGTGTCAATGGTCTCGAGAGATAGAAATGATCCCAACAAACCCCAATGTTGAGGATATAGAAGCCATGAAACCTAATAGGAGCCACATTATAGATCGTTAATAGAACTCTCAAGGGCTAAGGGATCACAGATAAACATCCATTTCCATCCAAGGTCCCCAGAAACTCCCCCCAAGCCCCTATCCTTTTTTTGGTCGATCTATTCTTGCTATCCTAATCTATGATGTCTTTAGCCAATTTGTATGGCCAGAGGAAGCACACTGGAATCAGGAAGATCCTCTGACTTCCAATGGGGTGTGAGGGAGATTCAATTTGTATCTCGAATCTTGGTGTTGCAACCTTTTGGATCATCACCGAAGTGCTAACTGTGGCCATCACCCGACATCACGAGGGCGTTGGTCAAGTTCAGATTACCAAGGCAGAGTGATCGGATGCATTAGACCTATAAACAACAACCATGAGTGGAGAGTCAACATCGTGTTGCCCTCTGCCTTGGCCAATGCATTGCTAAGCAAAGGTAGAAGATGATGGCCAAGCAAATGGCCTTCCTACCCCTGGACATAAAGTTGTGCGGTAAGGGTTATTTTATCTTTTCCTCCCCACCTTACCTCAGCCACGTGGGTGTGGGTGCCAAGATGGTGTGAGCCCATTGTCTCTTGCCTGGCTCCGTGACCCAAGTGGATAATGGTAAAGTATTCACATGGTGATCCGTGATTGGTTAACTAAGAATTATCTTGGAATAATTGTAACTAATTATTGGTAGATCATATAACTATGAACCTATATAGGAAATTGATCAAAAAAGTGAGTAGGTTAACAATAAAATTATTCCAAAATCTAGTTATGAACTAGTTCCAAAAAATATAGGTATACATGAATTTAATGTGATTAATGCATATTAACCCTAGATTCGATGGATATAATGCTTGCCCTAGACAATCCATTTATTCTATGGTAGTACCTGATACTGTCAAAATTCATGAAGTGACATAATAATGACGGTGTTGATGATGATGTATAATTAGGGTCAATAATCTTATGCATATAGAATTGGGGTGATCAATGTAACTAAACCTTAGTTGTGATGAATAATGTATCAAATACATTGAATATTGTTATTCCCTAATCTAGTTTGGTATTGTTAAAATATAATGATGTTCTAAGACCTCAATTGAATTTAGTTAATAATTATGATCTCTTAGGCTTCGAAACCATTAATGATATCATAAGGGTTTAATGGTGACAAATCTTGATAATTAGATCTTTAACCTCATGGTTTAATTTAATGTGTCCATATTGTGATAATAAGAACAAATGACAATTAGAGTTCACTTGATGTCCGATTAGGGTATGAGTCGTGATGTGATGGAATTAGGTTTTTGACCCTTATTCCTATTTCAAACACGAGACAATCCTAAAACATAAATTAGAACATAAGTTAGGTTTAATTTGAATAATGTGAATGTATGGTGACACTTTAGGATTTTATACATACATGCAAATGATGTTGATGAATGATTGGTTGCCTGGATGTTTGGATGCACTCAAAAGGTACATGAAATATATTGCATGTCTTCTGCATGACAAAGGTATGTGGTTAAGCCTATGATTACATGTATCGAATTCTGAAGTTTGTTGAGGTTTCTTAAAGTTTGAATGAGTGATAATTGTTGGATGTTTATTTATTTCGCACAAACTATAAAGCCTCTATGAGTATCACATAAATATGTAGAATATTATGAACCCTGGTTTTCACAGATGAAGGGGTAATGCATATAAGTCCAATGATGTACAATGATTACACATAAGAGGGCATACTAAGCATGGGTTATAATATCAAAGAAAATACAAGTTCATATGTGTTTCTAAATATTTGTTGAATATATGTATATGTGATGTTTGGATGAACCCACACGTTTTGTTTGTCGGCGTTTTAGGTAGTTGATACACTTGATTCATGGACATGAAAATAAAGATTGAAAGCTTGTGAAGATGTGAAAGATAAGGAAAGGATGATGGGATAGTTTAGTATTTATTCTCATATGTACAAGTTAGTTTTCTTATGAAATTCCATGTAACTCCTTAGAGGAGTATAGTTCAAATATATGTATTCATTCAAGTTCAAATTAATGAAAAGTATTTACTATTTTTTGTTATTTTCTAATATCTAATCCTAGAAATTTAGATTATGATCCTCGACTTTAAGGTCCTCTAGACACTGAAAAGTGGGAGTCATTACATTTGGCATCATAGCCCAAATTTTTCACTTAATATTTAATAGTTTATAATTTCAAATAATACTTAGATATATACAAGGAAAATTATTAGGTCCTAATAAGTCCTCTAGGTTTCTCATATCTAATTTCATGTACTTCTCATTTCTTTGCCTAATACACCCTAAAATGCACTTCCCTCCTCATCTTAAGTTAGAATCTTGAGAAGTAGTAGGATTAAGGCATCCTTCGCCAATTAATGCACAAATAGTGTTAAGATAAAGACATGGTTATGAAAACTAGTTATGTGGTATGTATATTTTTGCTAGTGATGGCAAACCCAAGAAATACCTAGGTAAGGGTAGGAAAACCCAGTCATCCATAAAGGACTTGAGTGGGTTATCCCAGTAGGGTATGAAAACCCTAATAGTTCAAGGGAACCATAAACCCTAAACATACAAGGTGTAGTCCCTAATCCTAATCCTAGGTAATTGGATTCGTATGGATGAAATAATAACCCTAACCAACCAAAAACTATGTAAGGGTAAAGGAAAGAGGAAACCCAAATGGGTTTGAATAATTCAATTTTGATACCCTAGCTTTCCCATGCATGCAAGTACATGGAGTAATGCACACATGATACACATAAAGGGTTTTGAATATAAGTGAGACATGAAATCATTACTGACATAATGAAAATCTAGGACCCTCAATTCAACTTTATGGTTGGTGTCCCAACCTAGGGTGGATCAACCTAAGATTGGGAAAAGGTCTATGGGGGAGGTAGAACCCTAAACCCGTGGGGTTAGGTCATGGATAGCAAGCCTATCCTACTCCAAAGTCCAAGATAACCTAGATTAGGACCTTCCCTAGGAGGTGAGTTGACCAATCTCATGTTAAGAATTAAGGAAACTTGGGACATCCTCTAAGGACCTAACTCTAAAGGGATGGAATGTGTTGGGATGGTATGGGCATAAGGTATAGAATCTTCTACCCCCTACATAATAAAAATAAGTTGTCAAATGAGAAACTAATTTCAATGTATGTAAGTATGAAACCTTGGTTGGAGAAATCTCAGGGTAATGTGTAATGGCAAGTAATTTACATTGAAGGAAATCATGCATCTAGGGCATATCCTTATAGACACCAAGTCTGGAAAAGAAGCATCAGCATGTTGACTAATGCCCTAGATGCATAAATATATAAGAATGAGAACTTTGGTTTGAGTAAAACATTAAGAAAAATGTGTAATATGAATAGTTAACACATTGAAATAAAATCCTATTAAGGAGATATATGTCATACAAAAATGTGTAATATGAAAATTTAACATATTTGAAACCTAGATAAAATGAAATGACCAAGTGATAATAATAATGTTACAAGTAAGGATGTGGAAATACCCTTAGATTGAATTTGGATTTCAACCTCTATAACATTGATAATGTTCATATAAAGTAAACTTATTAAAGATAAACTAGTTGAAAACTTAATTTAGAGAGGTTTCTATACCTAATGTTTGAGGCTAATATGAGCTATCATGCGCCTTATCCTTATTAGGTTTAAATTTTGGGGACAAAATTCCTTGTAAGGAGGGGTGAATGTTACACTTGAAATTTAGAGATTTCAAGTCTACCTCAAGTTATGATGTTAAGATAAAAATGGAATAATGAGGAGAATAATATGACCTTGGTTGATGAATTTCAGCCCTAGACTATATTAAGTTTCCCATTTAAATAAATACTATTTTTGAGCATATGTGTTCATATATGGTATGAGGTGCAATGATTATCAAAGCCTTAAATTTATAATTAGGAGTGTAATTAAGCTTATGGAACCTTTTTATGGCACAATATGTGATTAATGGGCCTTAGGGACTCATTACAACCCATTTGGGCCAATCAGGTTTACAAATGGGTCCCTAGGATATGAAATTGGGTATTTTCCACCTCATGACCATAATAAATATCTAAGATATTTTTAATCATAAGATAATCAAGATTTGAATTAATATTATAAATTCCAAATGATTCAAAGATATACCATGATATGGATAATTAATTAATGAATTATCTAGTTAATACTTAGAAACCAAGTCTCGGGGATCAAACGAGCATTACCTGACCTGATATTTTGAAAATGTTGAGATAATAGATTGAGGTGGTTTATCTCATAGTTTGGGATTAATTACCACTATTATTTGTCCTAGATAATTAAAACAATATAGAGGGCTTTAGTCAAAAATAGGAAAAGAAAATAGAGGAAAAGGGGGCGATCATACCAGAGTCCAGCTCTACCTGGACTTTGGATCTGGGTGGAACAAGTGAGTCCTCCCTATCACCTAGATTTTATTGAGTCTCATAGGTAGAAGAGACCCAACCTACTGTGGAATCCCTCTTCCTCTCAGGATATGTTCAAGGCCCGATGTTGGTGTCAAAAATCATAGGAGATAGAAATGATCCCAACAAACCCCTATGTTGGCATTATCTTGGGGTATTGAGATAAACCTCAATATTCATGTTAGGGTTATCTCCATGGGATGATATAGAAGCCAAGAAACCCAATAGGAACCATATATAAGATCATCAGTAGAACTCTCGGGTGCTAAAGGATCATAGAGAAACATCCAATTCCATTTGAGGTCCCCAAAAACTTCCCCCAAGACAATGTCCTTTCTTTGGTCGACCTGGTCTTGCTATGCTATTCTATGGCATCTTCAACCAATTTCTTTTTCCAGAGGAAGAGCATTGGAACTAGGAAGGTCCCCGACTCATAGTGGGGTGTGAGGGAGATTTTATTTGTATCCCAATTATTGATGCTACAACCTTTTGTCTCATCGCCGAAGTGCTAATTGCGGCCATCAACTGACATCACGAGGGAACTGGTCAAGTTCATATTACCAAGGTGGAGCAACTGGAGGCATTAGACCTATAAATGAAAACCAAGAGTAGAGATTTTGTGTTGACCTCCTCCTTGGCTCAACAGGGCCAAATCATTGAATAAAGGTAGAATATGAGGAATAATCAAATGACCTTCCTACCCTTAGACCTAAAGCTCTGAGGTAAGGGTTGCTTTGTCTTTTCTCCTTGCCATGCCCTAGTCATGCGAGTGTGAGTGCCAGGATGGAGTGAGCCCATTGGCTCTTTCTTGGCCCTGCGACCCATGTGGATAATATTTAAGTATTGACGTGGTGATCCCTGATTGGTTAACTTAGCATTATTTTTGAATAATTGTAACTAATAATTACTAGATTGTATTACTGAACCTATATAGGAATTTGATAAGAAAAGTGAGTAGATTACAAACAAAATGATTCCAGAATCTAATTATGATCCTTGTTCTAAAAATATAGGTATACATGAATCTAATGTGATTAATGCATATTAACCATAGATTTGATGAATATAATGGTTTACCCAATGAATCTATTTATTCAATGGTAGTACTTGATACTGTTGAAAATTGTGAAGTCACAAAAGAATGATGGTGTTGTTGATGATGTATAATTTGGTTTAATAACATTATACATATGGAACTATGGTGATTAATGTAACTATACCTTAGTTGTAATGAATAATTTAATAAATACATTAATTATTATTATTCCATAATCTAGTATGGTAATGGTCAAATATAATGATGTTCTAAGACCTCAATTGAATTTAGTTAATAATTATGATCTTTTAGGCTTCTAAACCATTAATGAGATCAATAGGGTTTAATGATGATAAATCTTGATAATTGGATCTTTAATCTCATGATTTAATTTAATGGGGCAATATTGTGACAATACAAATAAATTACAATTAGAGTTCACCTAAAGTTTGATTAGGATATGAGTCATGATGCAGTGGAATTAGGGTTTGTGACCCTTATTCCTATTTCAATCACAAGACAACCCTAAAACCTAGATTGGAACTTAATTTAGGTTTAGTTTGAATCATGTGAATGTATCATGAAACTTTAGGTTTTCTTACATACATGTAGATAATGCTGATTGAATGATTGGTTGTATGGATGTTTGGATGCACTCATAAGATACTTGAAATATACTGCATATCTTCTGCATGAAAAAGGTATGTGGCTACTCTTATGATTACATGTGTCAACTTTCAAAGTTTGTTAGTGTTTCTTGAAGATTGAATGAATGATAATTTTTGGATGTTTATTTAATTCATGCAAACTATAAAGCCCCTATAAGTATCACATAAATATATAGAATATTCTGAATCCTAGGTTTCACCCATCAGGGGGTAATGCATATAAGTCCAAGGATGGACAATGATTACACCCAAGATGGCATACTAAGTATGAGTTAGAATATAAAAGAAAATACAAGTTCATATGTGTTATTAAGTATTTGTTGAATATACATATGTGTGATGTTTGGATGAACCCATGTACCAGTATTGAAATATGCTAACTGCGTTTTGTTTGTCAACATTTTAGGTAGTTGAGACACTTGATTATGGACATGAAGATAAAGATTGAAAGCCCTTGAAGATATTAAAGAGAGTATTTCTTCTCATATGTATAAGTTATTTTTCCTATGAAATATTTATGTAACTCCTTAGAGAAGTATAACTTAAATATATGTATTCATCCAAGTTCAAGTAAATGAAAATTATTTACTATTATTTGTTATTTCCTATATTTGATCCTGGAAATTCAAAGTAATGATCCTCGACTTTAAGGTTATCTGGATAGTCAAAAGTGGGGGTCATTATAAGTAACCCAGGTTCAGGGGATAAGGGTACCACTCCCAATACACCTCATGACAATGGAGTCCATAATTAATCTTGAGTGCTAGGAGAGTGGGTGTATTCAAGGCCTTTGTACATTTAGACTAATGCTACAGTGGTACATTCACTAACACCCCACATCACTTCTAGAAACCAAACATGATGTTGGTACTCGTTCCATGACACACAGGTTCATATGAGTGTAGAGTGAAAGTGACGATTTTAATGTTTTAAAAAGCAAGCCCTTAAAGCATGAAACTAGTCATGTGCAAATAAAGAAACAATATTGATGTTTCTCAAGAAAGATAAGATCTTACTTCCAACCTACACTGCTATTCATACTTTATTTTTACTTTTGTTCTTTTAAATAGAAAATGCAAGGGAGATAAACAGGAAACCCTAAAAGGGAAGTGTGGCTAAAACCCTAAATTGACAACATATATGAACAAGAAAAAAAGAAACATGAGAGGAACGATGAAAAGTAACCAAAGATAGAGATTTGAGGTGGGGCCAATAGATCACCTTGATTTGTGAGCTAGGTCCAGATCAGAGGGATGTGACACCCTACCCCCAAACTAGGCTCATGAGAGACTAACTCCATGGAACATGAACAAGTTTTCTCTCATCTAGTCTTTTTCATTTTGAACCCTTCAACATCTTACCAATGTATATTCTCTTACTTAGGGTAAGAAACTCTCCAAATCTATCTCTATAGATCTCAATCCTGATCACATAGGATGTCTTGCCTAAACCCTTCATAGAGAAGATGTTTCGAGCCAAGTTTTAACAATTACATGATGAGGATCTTATTCTCCATCATCATGTGAAATATAATTCTGCTCCCACCAAATCTTTTGTAATCACAGATTTCATCTTCATTTTGAATCCAGTCAAACCCTTTGATTATCACGTCAAATAGAAGATTCTAAGATCACGATGCTTAGTCCAATGAAAAGATTAACCTTCATATCTTATAAGCTTTTTTTGCATTAATGGATTTATAAAACCATTAGGATATGTCATATACACACCCTCACAATTTTTCAACTTAAGGAATGTAGTTTCAATATCAATATGCCAAATCTACAATCATACTAAGCCGAAACATTGTTTAGTGTTAAGTATGTGCCCAAAAGAATTTGTAAAATCAGCTATATATTAATTGATAATACACCATGACTTAACATGGTGTGATACCTTCTTACTGATACATTTTCATGTTACACTATCATTGTGTTTCAGGTGGAATTCATCATGATAAATTATCACGATCTCTCAAGAAGATTCTCACACTCTTGGTCAAAATATTTCAACATTGATCACATCCAATTATCTTAATACCTTTACCAAGTTAGTTACATACTTCAGTTTATGATATCCTTGAACATTTCAAGAGATCCAAACTTATATTTCATTTAATACAAATTTCCAAATCTATTAATAACATCAATAAATATAATGACGTACTAGTAACTACCTTAAGCATTTATTCTAAATGGTCTTATACAGTAGTATGTATGAGCCCTAATAGAATAGTCTCTCTCCCACTACATCTAGTGAAGATGCTTTTGTCATATTGCATAACAAATAAGATATGTATGTCTCTATTGGTGTAATAACCAAAAGAATCTAGATAAACATCACATGGATTCTAGAAATGCATTTCTCATTTATGCTCTTTAGATGACAATGCTATAGGCATTTAATGTTTGAGTGATCAAGTCATTCAATATATGTGTCATACACAATTGTCTTTACAACTAAAAAGTATAGTTTGTGAGACATAGGGCATTTCCATAAAAGATCATATCTTTTAAAATGAAGCATAATGTTTTGTCACACAAGACATATGATGCTTTTATTAATGGTAGGTACATAATGCAATTCACTAATTCTATTATGTGCCCGTGGATGAAAACTTCCAACTGTAGTGGAAACAACCCTTGCTCATTACAGTTTAGCTTACTTCTCATTGAGTCATGAAGTAGATATCTCTATCTCTTTCTTCTTCCTTTGTCCCTTGAAGTGAAAATGATAGATTCCTATTGCACTCACCCTTTTCATTGTCCTGAGTGCTGAAGACTTGGACTTTAGCTTAGCCTCAGAACACTTCTTGGCCTTGCCTTTTGCCTTGGATTCACTTCCACTCATGACCATCACAGATTTGTACTTTCTTCTTTCATTCTTTGGCATCAACATGCCAAACATCTGATAAATTGACTATATGATTTATACAACAATTTGTCAAATCATAAACGTAGTCAACTCTTGACCTAAGAGAAATCACAGTCACTATATATGTTCAATCATATAGAGCACATAGGGCTCTACTGGACCTCCATTTGTTAGTTTGTACTCAAATAGCACTTTGGAGACATTATACCTTGTTTGCTTTACATGATTCTTAAGATGTGTTACAATTTTGATAATGTCCAACATTTCATGTTGTTCATGCAACTCATAGTTCAAACAATAGAGTATTAGGTATTCAAATGTCTATATCATCATTAGCATGCTTCCAATAAGCATCCATTTAGCCTTTAGGCGCATTTGGAGTGAGTACATCTGACTCTGGTCTTTTAAGGACATAGAGCTTTCACTTATTATTGAGAACACTTCTCAAAGTCCTAAACCAGATGTAGAAGATTACCCCATTTTTTTCCTTCTCAAGGATGATAACAATAAAACATGTTCATGTTTGTCATTTGATTCTCCAAAGAAATATTACAACTTTTCAAAATATTTTGATTTGTTTGAATTGATAAGTTAACGATATTAATTAGATCTTCAATTAATTATCACTCCCACTATTTTGTTCAAAATGATAATACTCATGTATCAATTTGGAAGATTATGCCGTACAATCTTTTAGTAGCCAAGATCCAAAATAATTTAACTATGACCCGAACAACATCAGTATACATAATCAATTATCAAGGTAGGCAATTTTCCAATTGCATCATATGAAATTCTTGGATAGATGATATGTGTAACTCCTTGTCATACTTATCTACATAACTCTGGGTCTAGATGCTCTACAAAACACCAATTACGGCTGACCCAAAATTTGATATAGTAATATGCACCCTGCTTTGGCGGAACCTGCATTAGTACCATCACACTTTCACGAGATAGACGGTGCACCATGCTTTGGTGTAACCTACGCTTGGTTGATTAATATTTTCATGTGTGCCACTTTTAGAAAGCATCTAAAAATTTATTACTTTAATTGATGGGTTTTTTACTTATAATACATATACTTTATCCAATCATCACATATATAGTATGTTCATATACATATTATATCCCACAACAAAAACGTACAATAAACAAAAAAGATTGTTATGGCCAACCTCATGAAATTCCTTGGATCCACAAGGAATTACCACAACCCAGGTTTACATCACATGTAGAAACCTATTGTTGATTAAGATTTGTGCTTGCAAATCCGGGTTGATCGATTCAACCTTTAAACCAATCGGCTCATATCCTGGTCGATTGTTTGGTCGACTCATCATTCATTTGGTTCTTCTGTCCACCATCTATTGATTAATCTATCTGGTCAGTTCGATCCACCAGTTGATCGATTTGGCTCACCCTTCTGGTCATCCAACCGGTCAGCCCGTCTCTGAGATAGTTAGTTGGCATCGCCAGAACGTCTTTCTTCTTTGTCATAATAGAAAAGTAAACTATCCTACTATTATATGATCATAGAAAATCTCAAGTTACATTCAAGGGGAGAAAGGGTAGGAAAGAATTAACTTTATATTGGGAAGATAAGATAGAGGCTCAAATTACAGATCGATATAAAAAAGGATTAAACAACCACATAACCATGCATAGATAATAGGGGTTATTGGTCATAACTTTGCGACACATCCACCATCAAAACTCACTTTTAAGACAAAATGTGTAAAGTGCATATATATATATATATATATATATATATATATATATATATAGAGAGAGAGAGAGAGAGAGTCAGGCTAGAATACACTCGAGTGTATCCGGAGCGGAATACACTCAAATCGTTTTTCATGATGCAATATTTTTTTTGAAAACCTAATCTGTTGATCTTCTAAAACATCTTGTGAACAATTCATACGCAAAATTTGAGCACATTTGGATATGTATAGCTCATGTTATGAAGACCGCAAAAATTATGCATTTCAAATTAGTTTCGCGCGTCGATTTTGTTGCCCTTGGATGAGTGACTTACACTCATCCAAATGGGCTCAAAATTTGTATGTAGCCTAGTTATAGTATGACGGTGAAGATCAATGATTTACATTTTGCAAAAAATAGTCTTGATATGCAAACACACTTGAGTGTATTCATGCGATCTGTATACTCGAGTGTATTCTAGCCTGACTATATATATATATATATATATATATATATATTAGTTTGGTATTATTGTGATATTTGATTGGACAAGAATTATTCACATCACATGTAATAATTAAATGATAAAACTAGAATCCAATCATATCGATTATAACAAAATATATTAGATTGACGTGTCTCTGATACCACTGTAGGGAAATAGGGTGACAAAATAGGCAACATAATTTTTTTTATATTGTCATATTACCCATAAACCAGCAGATCATGTCAACAAGTATATAATAAAAAGGATGGTTTCAAGGATATACCTGATCCAGGAGCAAGTCCAACGACATACTCCTCATCATTTTAGATGCACAACTATCTTCTAGTTTCTCTTGGACGGTATATGTGTAGCACTTGGTCTTCACCATAGATAGCATACTGGAACAACAGCTACAGTAGCTCCTGTGGTCTTGCCATGGACTGCGAGTTGATGTTATCCTCCTAAAAGTAGACAACGACCTCCCCCTATAGATAGTCTACACGGACCACCGAGAACTCCACATTGCACTGCCAGAGCCAACAGGAAGGCATCACCCCCTTGTATCGGCGTGCTGACATGCTCTTCCAGAAATGATCCTCAATTGTTCTCTCCTTCACTATCCCTCCCTTTAACAGGTAGGACTTTCTTGGGCTCTCTGTTGGTTACCATAACCAGAAAGGACAACAATTGTCAGAGAAATTGATTCTCAATTGTGCGTCTTGGGAAGCCCCCATCACCCCTCTATTTATTATAGAAGCTACAGTCAGGGTTCCTCATCGGTGTGGTTGTCAAAGAGTTTGGAATCATGAATGTTCTACAACTTGAAAACTATGAGATGGTCGTCTCGCATAGAGAAACGATTGTATCGTGTGCAAAATAGTCATCTCGTATAGTGAGACGCTTGTCTCACACAATTTTCTATTATGAATTAAATTGGCAATTTGAATCCAATTAACACACAACATGACGTCAACACTAATCCTTAATGCAATTGAATTTCCCCACAAACTAGGTGTCTCACTCACGCGAGCCGGTCATCTCATGACCATGAACTAGTTATCCCACTCTCGCTAGTTGGTCGTACAACAACTATGAACTGGTCATCTCGCTCATGCGGGCCATTCGTCTCATGACCCAGTTCTAGAAGAACTCTGCCAATTTAGTTTCTAATCAACTTGACACTCCAAACAGTCAGTCCAACACTTGAACTTGATGAGTTTGAGTCCAGTCATTTGATCTATTTTTTAATTGAATACGTAGACACCTTTAGCATTCAATCTAAATATCATTCATGAATATACTCCTTTAATCCAAGTGAATCCTGTGTGTTGACCCTATAGGTCCATAATTAGTTTGGCAGTGAATTCCCATAACAAACTTATGACATCATTACCAAAGAGCAATGCCTAGTCACACATCATTGCTACCCAAGTAATTTTAAAAGTTGTGAAAAGATCTAGAGCAGGGTTGAGTAGAGATTTTAGTTAATTTTAAGCAAATTAAAGTACTTAGCTCAAATATATTTGAGAGAAGCAAGCAACCACAAGAGGACATAGAGATTTAGAGTGGTTCCATCAAAAATATGTTAGTCCACTACCTAGTTGTTTCCACCAAGATTTCTTAATCATGTATTTTATTCCTTTCATATACCAAAACATAATACACAAAAGTTATCAAAGTCTTTTGTGGCACAAGACTAACCATCCTTTTTAGGTCGTGGAGAAACTACACCTTCTTTGATGGGCAATAGAAGGTCACCCTCTTCACATCTTCTTTGACGGACACAGAAGAGCATTATTACTTCACCTCTTTTTTAATGGCCAGCGGAAGAGAACCAAGTTGAGAAGACTCCTTCTTCTCATAGGTTCCTGATCAGCCTTCACTCCAAGAAGTAGCCCAAGAGTAACACAACAAAGAGGAAATATAATGGAGAAATAAAGTAACAAAGTAAGCTCACAAGATATACAATTCAACTCTTATGGACAAGTGATGATGATCCACTCCAAAATTATTTATGCAAAGTACTATTAGGTGGAGAGGATAATTTAGATGAGATAAGGGCTTAGTCTTAGAAAGATAGAAACTTGAAGTACTATAGCTAAGCTCTTTGAGAAAGATGGCGAGTATGCTCTAATATGTATCAAATGTTGTTGCAATATAATGTGCAAAGTTGTGTAAAAGGTTGATGTCTAGGTGTCCTAAGGCCACTCCTATTTATAGGAAATATTTTCAAGTGGTTAGGGTACTTGTGGGGAGTGTGTAGAGTATTCTTAGTTGTCATTTAGTAATTTGGCTGAAATTAATTGGGTTGCAATGAATATTTTGAACATTAATCAAAAGACATTCCATAACCTTCCTCAGCTCACAATATCGTCGATCAGAAGAGTCTTGGTCCACAATATTGTTGAACAAATAATGTTATGGGGAAATTGCTCTAACAACTATGTGTCAGTCCATCTTCTCGGTCCAACAACTCTATTTTGGTCAAACTTTTCTTCAATTGAATTCTCAGTCAAAAATGCATTGTAAAGGAGATTTGCAATGTATGTTAGGCCCTATTAATGACTCATATGAAACCTATCAACCCTAAAGTCATCATGTGAGTGTAGGATAGTGTTTTGGTAGGTTTTGGAGGATCATCACTTGTCCTTACATCACATCTATCAAGTTTAACAATCAAATACATAAACACATAGTACAACTTGATTTGCAAGTACCAAACATATAATTGCAAGGTCTTTGTAGTTGGATGTTGATTAAGTTCCTTGATGACCTGAAATACTTAAAGAACATGTTAGTAATGTAATTTGGGAAATATGTGAATCATAGAAATATGAATAAGACCTATTAAAAAGCCAACAATATCCTCCTTTTGATGATGACAAATATTTCCATAAGATAATTGTAAGTATCCTAATCAAAACATCATACCATTGAATTGTTCTTTTGATAGCCAATTTATCTCATGTGTATTCTCCCCCTTTTGTTGAAGTTAAAAAGGGTCAACACTTTAGTGCTCCCCCTCAAGGAGACACTCTCCTCGATAAGACAATCATTTAGGAGAGGAAAAAATTTATAACCAATGCACAAATTGAAAAAAGGAAATCTAAAATCAACGATAATTGTAATCACAGTAGGGTATAACTAAAAATCCATATTTGATCAAGGAACATGAAAAGGGTTGTCTATTTACCAATGAAAGGAATGTTAAATCCTTCATGATAAAAATATCCATAAAGAACAAATGTCAAAAAGATACTCTAGACCAATGGTAAGGAATGTTAAGTCGACCATGATATAGAGATGCCATGAAAATCAAAAGTGAAAAACTAAAACTGATTTCTCAATCATTTTCTAGGGATTTTAATCCCATAAATGATTAGAGAATAAATTGAGAGAAAAAATGTGGTCAACAAAAGTATCTCCAAACCAAATATAAGGAATGCTAAGCCCATATTGATATAGAGAACCAACTAAGCATACAATGAGGTCAATTAAGTATCTCTAGACCAAATATAAGGGATATTAAGCCCATGTTAGTATAGAGAATATATTAAGTACCATAATAACAAATCTAAAATAATGTATAAACCAAATGTCAAAGGTTGTTAATCCTACATTGATATAGAGAATCAATTAAGAGAAAAAAGATATGCAAATTATATTCAAAGAGACTTTGAGCCCCCCCCCAATCTTATACCAAGTAAATAGAGCTCATACTTAAGAAACATGATTCACTAAAGAAGATAGAAAGTATAATGACAAGATGACTCAACCTTAGTGTAATACTGGTCCTAAATATGATGCTTAAATTAAATTAGATCAATGTGATGATACATATTAAGACAAAAATGATTGATAATTAAAAGCTCATGATCTTTTTACTTCTTGTCATGTTTAGAAATAAGCCAATGAGCACCATCATGATGATGAGAATGCAATCCATTTCTACTATTTGATTTTTTTTTTCAAAGATAAGTTTAATTTTTTAACTTTTTTTCTGTGCTTGTTTTTCCTTTTGTTTTCTTAGTCGGTAGTTGTGTCTCTTGTCCAGTTTGTGGGGTGCTGTGTTTGTGTTGGTTCTTGGTGGTCAAGCTCTTTTTCAGGTGACCATTCGTTGTCTTCATGATGGTAATCTCTTCCAACGACTATGCAAACTCCTATCCCGATGTACTCATAGGCTCTTGTAGATTGACGAATTCCATCCCAGATAGCTGTTTGAGACAGCCACTACAAGAGGTGGATGGAGCAGAAGTGTACCTTTCGCATCTCGATCTGAGCCTTATGCTATGTCTTTCTGTAATAGAGTTGCTGCTTGGTTATTTGTTCTGAGATGTCTATCTTGTAGATGTCGTATCGCTTACTTTTAATGATATTGAGCTATTTTAAAAAAAAACTAGTAAAAATCAAGCATTGTCTACTAAAATCTTCTTTAAGCATAGAAATTTTATTATCAAGATTCTCTTGAATTGTTATGACTGAAATAAGTAAAAAGAGAGGTAAGACCCTTTTCTTTTAATGCTAGTATTTAATTTTGAAAAGAAACATAAAAGCATTCAATTTCTTTTGACTATACTACAACAAGTTATAAATGAATAGTTTAATAGAGTAGAAAGAGATACATCATCATTATTATTACCTTTGAACTTCATATTTATTATGTGCACTTACATGTACTCCTTTTTCTTGATTATCACTTACTCCTATGATGGTCCATTTGCCACTGTTTTCAATATCACTAATCCTCCGTTTTCAAGTGTATTAGAGGCATTTTAATCTCCATCCATATGATTGGATCATCCACCATCAACCTCTCAATCCTATAAGGTTGAGAAGATTTTAGTATTCAAGTAGAGTCCATCATGGTTAGCATGGATATCATGAAAGGAACTGATATTATCAATCTATAAAAACTTCTATAGATATGAGTTTTACTGCATTTCATTGTTAAGGTTACATATTCAAGTTAAATTTTGACAGACTTGTTCTCGATCGAGAAGATTTGTCAACTAAGAGACATCACGGTCAAAAAAAATTCCAATCGATAACAAGTTCTGAAGAAACCAGAATTTCTATTATTTTTATTTAAATAACTAAAACTCACCCAAAGGAGTTTATTAAGAAAATGATATGAAAATTTAAATTAATTTGAGATAAGACATAAATATAGTAACCAAATTATGCATAGGTCAAATCTCAGAAAGTTCTCTTTTTATTCTATGTTGGGGATTTAGGAATCCAAACCATGTCAGGGGCTCCTTTCTTCCAATATTCATATGAAAAAAGAATAATGTTCGAAATGTTGACAATAATGACATGAGATAAAGGATATTTCATTTCTTTTTTCAACATTTTGAAAATATACAACTTTAATCTTAGATACATATGTAGTTCTTATCTTTGAAGAATATGTATTTTTAGTTTTAGGCATATGTGAGGATTTGTTCTTTGGAACATATCCTAAACCTCTCCTTCGTATTTGTTTAGAAGTATTATCTAATATGTTATGAAGACTTTTGTTTCCTTATATTTATATAGAAACTTGTTTTTGTAATTCAACATTTTTAGCAAGATTTTTATTTATATCCAAATTTACTTGAGCAAGATTAGAAAGTAACACATCTCTTTCTTTTATCAAGGCATCATTATTTGAATGTGTGCATAAAATAGGTTGAGTTTGATAATCATTAAGTTTAGCAATCAAATCAATCTTTTCTTCAGAGAGAAGACTATTGTAATTTTCAAGTTCAAGTATGTTAGCCTCATAACTCTTAGTAGATTCTTTTAAAACACTCTTTGAGTTTTTTAGAGTATCATTTTTTGAACTAAAGTTGTCTAGATTAACATAATGTTCATCAACAATTTTAGCAAGTTTCTTCTTTTGTATTTTGCAATCTATATACTTTTTTTGAACTTAAACAGACAAATTTCATCATGGAGGAGCCATACAACATCTACATGAGGAGAAAAACAAACTAAAAGACCAAACAAAGATCAAGAATAAATACAAATCACCACAAAAACTCATATTGGAATCTGATAAGGACAATGATGTATAGATCCCTCTTCTCCTTTGTTGGCTAAGGCAACTTTTTATGAGGACTACCTTCAACCTGAGTATGTATATGTGGTAGTGTACCTGCACCAAATTGGTGTTCCAAAAGGATTATTTCCCCTCACTTGCTGCCATACAAACTCCACAACAAAATTGACCGAGAAAGAAAAATCTACCATGAGAAGAGAAAGCAGCGTTGATTAACAGTGAGATAGACAAAACAAGAGAACAATCTAAATAGAAAGTCAGTAAAAGAGAAAGGGGATAGGAAACTTGTCATATCCAGGCTCAACGACAGGGAGGAAGAAGACCACTACCTCCAAAGACACCACGCCCACACACCTCCCGAAGAAGATACCCTACTGATGATGGGTGAGAAGAGGCCGAGGGGTAGTGGGGCACTGCTTTGCGGTGGCCAAACCCCCTCCCCCCAGCCAGCTGCCTATGGAGGAAGAAACCCTAGCGGCACTAGGGTGAGAGAAGGGAAGGAGGACTGACTGATATTGCAATCTATATACTTATCATGAAGTTCTTCAAGACTACTAACGAATTCTTCTTTAGATAAATCAAAATTACTGATCTCATTAGTTTCTTATTTATTAGTTACAACCATGAGACATTCTACCGCTTCTTCTTTTTTTCTTTCTCTATTGTCACTTGATTGATCCCATCCAGCAAAGTAGGATTTGTCTTTCTTCTTAAATGAGGACTTTTTGCCTTTCTTGCGTTTTGGACATTCAAAATCCAAGTGGCATTTCTTTCTGTATTCAAAGCACCTAGAAGAAGAAGGTACACTATAAGTTTTGTTAGATAGCAAATCTCTTATATTTCTTAGCATCTACAAAGAATATGTCTTCATCATCTTCATCATTTGTGTTACTGCCTTCTTGGATAATGTTTCTTGATGACGTTTTGGTGGCACCTTTGAAAGAAATATCCTTCCTTCTCTCTTTGTGTTGTTTAGCTTCCACCTTTTCTTCCTCCTTAAGTGTGACTTCATGAGTCTCTAAATTCCCAATGAGATGCTCCATCTTCGGTTCTATAAGATCATTGGATTCCTCGATAGCGGTGACTTTTGACTTGTATCTAAGATACACTAATCTAAGTATCTTGGATACTTAATCTTCCTCACTTATGTTATTCCCCAACACTCTTAGGCTATTAACAATGTTAGAGAATTTATCATACATTCCTACAATGCTCTGTCTAGGTTGCATATGAAATAATTCAAATTTATGTAAAAGTATATTAATTTTAGTATTTTTAACTTGAGTAGTTCCTTCATGTGTTACGGATAATTTTTGCCAAATTTCATAATTTGTTTCATATGAGGATATGCGATTGAATTCACTAATAGATGAAAAATAATAAATAATGGTTACTTCCTTTGCATTGAGTGTGGCTTGTTTTACCATATCAGGATTCTACATTTCTAACTCCGTTGTTGGAAGTGCATATGGACTAGCTATCATATTCCTTAGTTCAAAGCTGATTCCTTGAAAGTAGACCTACATCTTTCTTTTCTAGTAAGTGTGGTTTGATCCATCAAACACTGGTGGCCTGCTCACGTAAGCTCATTCCATGTTGGGGTGGCTAGTCATGTTTTCCCCATGCTTCAAGACCTATTAGGGCTCTTTGAAGACCTACTCTGGTACCACATGAAAAGATCTAAAGGGGGATGAATAGAGCTTTTAGTTAATTTTAAGCAAATTAAAATATTTAGCTCATAGAAATTTGGGAGAAGCAAGCAACCACAAGAGGACACAGAGATTTAGAGTGGTACTGTCAAAAGATGTCAGACCACTACCTAGTTGTTTCCAACCAAGATTTCTAAATCATGTATTTTATTCCTTTTATATACCGATACACAATACACAAAACTTACATGTATCTTTTGTGGTGCAAGACAAACCTTCCTTTCCATCTCAAGGAGAAACTACACCTTCTTTGACGGGCCAAGAAAGGTCACCCTCTTCAGCTCTTATTTGATGGACGTAGAAGAGTACCGTTGCTTAACCTCTACTTTAACGGTCAACGGAAGAGCACCAAGTTTAGGAGACTTATTCTTCTCATAGGTTCCTATACAACCTTCACTCCAAGAAGTAGCCTAAGAGTAACACAACAAAGAGGAAATAGAATGGAGAAACAAAGTATCAAAATGAGCTCACAAGATATACAATTCAACTCTTGTGGATAAGTGATGACAATCTACTCCAAAATGATTTATGCAAAGTAGCATTAGGTGGAGAGGATAATATATCTGATCTAAGGGCTTAGGCTTAGAATCATAGCAACTTGAAGTACTAGACCTAAGCTCTTTGAGAAAGATGGCAAGTATGCTCTAGTATGTATTAAATGTTGTTGCAATGTAATGTGCAAAGTTGTCTAAAACATTGATGTCTAGGTGTCTTAAGACCACTCCTATTTATAGAAAATGTTTCAAGTGGTTAGGGTACTTGTGGGGAGTGTCTAGAGTGTTCTTAGTGGTCAATCAATCATTTATTCGAAATTAATTGGATTGCAACAGCTAATTTGATCGTTCATCAAAAGGGATTCTAGAACCTTACTCGGTCCAAAATATTGTCAACCGGAAGTGTCTCGATCCACAATATTGTAGACCAGATAAAGTTTATGGGTCAAATTTCTCTAACGGCTTTGTGTCAGCCCATCTGTTCGGTCCAATGGATCTATCTGGTCAAACTTTTTGTCGATTGAATTCTCAGTAGACAATACATTATAAAGGAGATTTGCAATGTACGTGAGGTCCTATTAATGACTCATATGAAACCTATCAACTAAAGTCTTCATGTGAGTGTAGGATAGTGTTTTGGTAGGTTTTGGAGGATCATCACTTGTCCTTACATCATGTCTATCAAGTTTTAGTTAAATCTTGATGTTATGACCCACTCCATGATTAACTAGTAACACAACGATTAGTGCATCATCATGTTGATTAAGTTGAGTTGAGTACTCATAGATGCAATTAGTTCTTTGATTTAGTATTACAGTCTAGTTAACATGTTTTCTCACCTTGAGGTTGTATAGGATTTCACAGCTTGAAATTTTGCAAAAGAAATCATTCGAGTCAGACCTTTGAGGCAAAAGTTATGATGTTTTCAATTTATTGGGTTGAATTTGCAATTTTACCATTTACTTGGCTTTATAACCCATTTTCCCCTTTTCCCTATCATCTTCCCTGACAGAACACCGCCTAAGCGGTGCCCATCCAGCTACTCGACCAAAAAGCAGAAGAGGGGGAAAAGAGGGGCGATTTCTTGAGCCCTTAGCTTCAATCCGTGACGCCAACCTCCTCCACTTTGCTTCCCTTTTTCTTCCTCACCCTAGCGGCCCCAACCAGCAGCAGTAGCAGGCCGCCCGATAGGAGTGGCTGGCCAGCAGCAGGGCACTGGCCAGGGGCCCTCTTGAGCGCAAGAAGCACCAAGGAAAGGTAGCATCGACCTCGGCCAAGAGTCTAAGGCTCAAATCTGTAGCCCCAGCCACATTTTGGCATCCTAACCGAGCTCGTTTCCAACATGTATGTGAACAAACGGCTGCTTGATTGTAGCAGGTCCGAGCCAGGGATGTTGGTGCGGGAAACACCTCGAAACGCCACTCTTGACTTTGGTCGTGAGTCTAGAGCAAGAATGTGCAACCTCTTAGCTGTGAGAAACACTCAATTGAGCCTTTCCTCCACCTGCGCAGGTAGCAGGTCTATCCCAGGGCGCCCAAGGTTGAAGACGACCCAATGGACGCCTGAAAATAGGCTCTAGATGGATTTTCGGTTGAAATTCAGCCACTTCAACCCACGGTGAGTAGAAGCTCACTCCCCAAGCAAGATCTAACTCCAATAATCGGGCATTTTCATTTAGAACTGTGTTTTATGTGGGTAACAACGCTTACCCAGGTGCCAGGTAGTGACATCGTCGCCTGACTTTTACTTTACATTTCGCTTCTTTACATTTTGTGTGATTCAGTTTATTAACTGATTTGTATAATTTGGACTATTAAACTATATGGTTGATCAAAACCTAAATTGCTCAGTTTAAAAGTGGAATACAGTAGCACACGAATCTAGGGTATTACGGTAGCTGTATAATTTGGGCATAAACCCAGGCTGTACAATACTAGTAATTTACTAGTTTCACGATTTCAAGGAAAAGGTCAATGACCTACAATGTTTCTATGGAAACTTGTTGCACGCTTCCTATTACAGTTAATGTGTGTGATTTAGTATGAATACGGATTGGCACATTTCTTAAGGACATCATTAGGAATTCTCAATTATTATTAATAATTCATGCCATGATAAGTAGTTAACTCTTAATTGAGTTATGTGATGCACAACTCAAGATTTGGGTTGATGTGCACGTTTTCCAAGAAAGTATAATTAATTTACATATGTTAATGACGATTTCTCATATGTCAAGCAATGAACTTTATCAGTGTATTAAGAGGTTCAATTGCATGAATTTAGTGTATAAATGTCAAGTGGACATGTAATTTATTTATTTAAGAATATCATCTTCCTACAAGTATAATAATGTTGACTTATCAGTAAATTACAATGTTTAAAATATGATGCTATGCCAAGTTTAGAACGGTGTACATGTTGCATTATAAACTTTAATTAAATAGATGTGGTACCCTAGAGATACCAGAGTCAAGTATAAGTAAGAGAAAGGTACAATATAGTAAGAGCTTTCCAAGAATAATAAAATAGTAGACTTAAGGGCCCTGAACACCGTAGAACCCCTATGTGAGGTTTGTGCCTTAGGGGTGAAACGACCTAACCATGGCAACATCCAGTATATGGGGGTCAGAACGTGCTATCAGGAGGAATGAAGGACAAAGCCCTAGTGGAAGTCTCCTTAGATTATAGTTTGCAGTGTCCAACATCAACCAGAAGTCCTGGTGGCAGTAGAGTACAGAAAAGCGTGTCCAACATCAACCAGAAATCCTAGTGGCACGAGAGTACAGAAAAGACAATAGGCGGCTTGACTCTCTTCCTGTGTGCTCAGGTTAGAGGAGGAGTCCAATTTATGAGACAATAGGAGTGTCGAGGCCAAAGAGCCAGTTTCCCTATTTCAGACCAGGAGAGTAGTCAGACTTAGCTCTCCCGAGGTGTCGGCTAAGTCTTGTACGGTGGGATTGTAGTTTTCTACGAGTCTTCATATGTAGAGTACACTGCATATGATCAGGGCATAAGATAAAATATGTTTATATAGGTTCATAGAGTTTCTTATAAGTTAAAGAGTTAAGTTAGTTTCATAGTAGTTGTCCTTTAAATGAAATTTTAGTATTCTCTGTTATTTATCCGTATCTACAGCTTTGCAGCAGTTGTTATCTTAATGAAATGTTGACATGTCCTGTCGTTTAAATTATATTGTTTAGATCTGCTTAGTACAGTATTATCTTGCATTTTATTCCAATTAATATACATAAAATGAGTTATCTACGATGGTTGGGTGAAATTCTATTCACTGAACCAGTAGCTCACCAACCTACTGAAACATTTTTTAGGTCAGTGTCAACACGAGGAAGCTGAAGGATCGTATCACCCAAGTTCTTAGAAGGTAGTTTGTAGTTAGATAGAGGTCTCTTAGTCCTTTCCCCTCGGTCCTTAGGCATGTGGTGTGGTAGAGAGAGAATGTAATGTAACATGTAAACTAGTTTTAAGTTATCTGTTTTGCTTTATATTCTGCATGGAAAAATGTATTATGTCATGTAACTCTATTTTATCTTCCCAGTAAGGTAAATAGTAAGTTGCTTCCGTAGTTTTATTATGATCCGATGTTATTCAAGCTATTAGGTTTTTCCTTAAGTTAATTCTAAGTAACTAAGTAAATAAAAGGTTAAGGGTGGTTTATCGAGGGTGACTCCCTAGTCTCTGGGGTCATTACAGATGGAACGGGGATTAGGGAATCACAAGCTTTTTGGTATCAGAGCATAGGTTGAGTATGTAGTTACTCTAAGTCAAGGTCAGGGGATGATAAGAGACCAATAGGATCAGGACTTGGGTGTTGTCCTTCTAACTGCAATTTTCTTACAGGAAGTGTTCTGTTATACTATTGCAGATGGCAGGAAGAGGACATGGTCATGAGGACGAAGCTGAGAGACACATTGGACCTGACCCTCAGGTGATGGGTCCAGGTGGTGGAGATGATGTGGATGAGGCATCAAGGATGTACATGATGTTTCTTGAGACCAGGGAAAAGTATAAGATGGAGAGGCGAGCTTCTACCTCGAGCAGCAAGGAGCTGATGAGATCCTATGAGCTGGTTAAGAAGCTTGGAGGTACTAAGTTCAATGGAACTATAGAACCTGTAGTGGAAGATGAATGGCTGAGATAGTTAGAGAAAGTGTTTCGTCTGATGGAACTGTCTGAGGAAAGACAAATTAATCACGCAATTTATTTTCTTAAAGGTGATGTAGAGCTCTGGTGGCGTGGAGTGGAAGATAAAATGAGGGACGCGGTATTGTCCTGGAAGGATTTTGTTGATGAATTCCATCTTAAGTACTACCCACCTACCTTTCTGAGTGAGAAGATAAGACAGCTGCAGAATATCAGACAAGGAAGTATGACAATTGGTGAATACGAGGCACATTTCACAAGGTTGGTAAATTTCTGTCCGCAACTCATTCCTAATGATGTAGAAAAGTGCATAAGATGTCAAGAAGGATTAATATTAGAGATTAGACACATCGTTTCAACCATCGGTCAAAGAGATAGAGAAAACTTTGGGAAATTTGTAGAAGCAGTGAGACGTGTAGAAGAGTCAGTTAATGCCGATAAGCAGTCTGAGAGTAAGAAAAGATCTAGAGACTTTTTTAGAAGGGGACAAAGTAGTGGTGGATACAGATGATGTGGTGGTTTCTTTTCAAAGATAGGACGAGGACTTGACTATTTTGGTAGAGAAGGATCTAGCTTTTCATCAAGTGGAGGAAGACCCAATTCCGGAAGATAGAGTACACAGTCTACATGGACACCTCCAACTAGGTCTTCAAGATCTTTAGTGTCAATGATAGGACCGCAGAGATGTGATGCATCCATGTGTGATATCTGTGGAAGACCACACTTTGGACAGTGTTGGGGAATAGAGTTTCAAGGATGTCATCAGTGCGAACAGATGGGACATTTCAAGAGGAATTGCCCCCAGTAACAACAGTCAACATCACGTGGTTCCCATTCACAATACCAAAATGTTCCGAGATAGGCTCCAGCTAGAGGACCCAGTTCCTCTGTAACTTCAGGTTCCTGATGTGGTGCAGCACCCAGTGCTAGGGAAGGACAACGAGGACATCGTGGGAGAGGAAGAGCTTCAGGACGCTTCTTCTCTTTGACACCACAAGAAGGTATTGTTTCTCCCCGAGTGATTACAGGAGAAATGCTTCTCTTTAACAACATTTCAATTACAGTTTTGATAGATCTGGGTGCTATTCCCTCGTTTATATAGAGTTCTTTAGCTTGTGAGCTTAACCTGTTAACCCAGGAGTTACCGGTTGAGTTGTTATTGAGGGTTCTGTTAGGTGAACTAAAAGTGTTGAATGAGTTTTGTCCCGGATGTTTGTTGACTTTTGGTGGTTACACCATCGCGGTTAATCTTATACCCCTAGATGATAACTCTTTTCAAGTTATCTTGGGTATGGATTTCCTAGAGACATATCGAGTTCAACTCAACTGTTGGAAGAAGGAGGCTGTCTTTCAACATGGTGGATTTTCTTGTGTCATTACTAGAGATAGGAAAGTTTTTCCTACGTGTATCATATCAGCCGTTGTAGCTGATAAGATGTTACAGAAAGGTTGTGAGGCATTCTTGGCACATGTAGTAGATACTAGAGCAGAGAAAAGTACAATCAGTCTGTGGGATGTGCCAGTGGTCTGTGAGTTCCCAAATATTTTTCCAGACGAGTTGCCAGGTCTACCTACTAAAAGAGAGATAGACTTTGAGATCCAGGTGTTTCCAGGTAGTCACCCTCTAGTGATGCCATCCTACAGAATGGCACCTACATAGTTGAAGGAACTCAAGATTCAGTTACAGGAATTACTGGATAAGGGTTTCATTCGACCTAGTTCTTCACCATGGGGAGCTCCAATCTTGTTTGTGAAGAAGAAAGATGGTACTATGAGGTTATGTATTGACTATAGACAGTTGAATAAGATCACCATAAAGAATAAGTATCTGTTTCCAAGGATAGATGATTTGTTTGATCAATTGCATGGAGTGACAATCTTTTCTAAGATAGATTTCAGATCTGGATATCATCAGTTAAGGATAAAGGCTTTAGATATTCCTAAGTCGGCCTTTAGAACAAGATATAGGCATTATGAGTTTTTGGTCATGTCATTTGGATTGACTAATGCCCCATCAGCTTTCATGGATATGATGAACCAGATTTTCAATTTGTTTTTGGATTAGTTCATAGTAGTTTTCATAGATGACATTCTGATTTATTCCAGAGATGATGAACAGCATGAGCAGCATCTGAGGATAGCATTACAGTTGTTGAGACAACACCATTTTATGCTAAGTTCAGTAAGTGTGAATTCTGGTTAGCTGAGGTGTCTTTTCTTGGACATGTCATCTCAAGATATGGAGTAAGTGTTGACCCTAAGAAAGTCGAGTTTGTTCTATAGTGGGAGCAGCCTAAAAATCCTACTGAGATAAGAAGCTTCTTAGGATTGGCAGGTTATTACAGGAGGTTCATCCAGAACTTCAGTGTTGTAGTGTCACCTCTGACACACTTAACGAGAAAGAATGACCATTTTTCTGGTCAGACAACTGTGAGAAGAGTTTTCAGATCTTGAAGAAGAGGTTGACTACAACACCAGTGTTGATCCTGCCCGAGGCAGATAAAGGTTACATAGTGTTTTGTGATGCTTCTAGGAGAGGCTTATGATGTTTATTGATGCAGGAAGAAAAAGTAGTAGCTTATGCATCTAGACAACTTAAGAAGAATGAGGAGAATTACCTGACACATGATTTGGAGTTAGCTGATGTAGTTCATGCTGTTAAGATGTGGCGTCATTATCTTTATGGTGAGGCATGCTAGGTGTTTACAGATCATAAGAGTTTGAAATATATCTTCACCCAGAAGGATATGAATCTTATACAGTGGAGATTGTTAGAATTGACCAAGGATTATGATGTGATGATAGATTATCATCCTGGAAAGGCAAATCTGGTAGCAGATGCCCTGAGTAGGAAGTCAAGTTCAACAACTGATGTATTCTCTATGGCATGTTTCAGGAGAGACTTGCTAGTAGAGATGCAAAAGTTGAACTTAGACTTAGGAGTGACAGAACTGAGTGGTTTGATTGCATAGATGCAAGTCAAGCCTACTTTTTATAATCAGATCAAGGAACTTCAGCAGAGTGACAGTGAGTTATAGCAGATCATGCAGGACGTGACAAGGGGATAGAGACCAGAGTTCAGATTTTTAGATGATGGTTTGTTGTATCAGCATGACAAGTTGTGTGTACCTGGAGACAGTGATTTGAAAGAACAAATTCTTGAGGAAGCGCATGCATCGATGTACGCTATGCATCCAAGAAACACTAAGATGTACATTAATCTCAAGGAGTTGTACTGGTGGTCAGGTATGAAGAAGGATGTAGCTGAGTACGTGGCTAGATGCAGTGTGTGTCAGCAGGTTAAGGTTGAGCATCAGAAACCTACATGTACCTTGCAATCTCTTCCTATACCAGAGTGGAATTGGGAACATATCACAATGGATTTTGTTGTAGGGTTGCCCAGGACACCTAGAGGTTGTGACTTGATATGGGTGATTATGGATAGACTGACTAAGTCTGCTCACTTTCTTCCTGTTAAGTCAACCTTTGATGTCCTGAAATTGGCTAAGATATACGTGGATGGGATAGTCAGGTCGCATGGTATCCCAGTTTCAATTATATTAGATAGAGATCCTAAGTTCACCTCCAAGTTTTGGAAACAGCTGCATCGTTCTTTGAGCACAAAGTTGAGGTTCAGTACAACTTTTCACCCGCAGACGGATGGTCTGATAAAAGAGGCAAATGGACTCCTAGGTTTATGGGCCCATACCATGTCATTGAGAGGATTGGACCTATAGCCTACAGGTTGGATTTGCCATCCGAGTTGGCTAATTTACATGATGTGTTTCATGTATCGATGTTGAAGAAGTGTTATCCTGGTACAGAGAAGATAGTGGACCCAGAACCTGCACAGCTCAGATCAGATGTGTCCTATGTTGAAGGACCTATTCATATAGTTGATCGGAGGATCAAGAAACTCAAGAATCGCGAGATACCGTTAGTGAAAGATCTGTGGAGGAACCGCAATTTAGAGGAAGCCACATGGGAGCTTGAGTCAGAGATGTGTAACAAGTTTCCTTTTCTCTTTTAGGAATCTTAGGACAAAATTCTTATAAGAGAGGGAGATTGTTATGACCCACTCCATGATTAACCAGTAAGCACAACGATTAGTGCATCATCATGTTGATTAAGTTGAGTTGAGTACTCACAGATGCAATTAGTTCTTTGCTCGAGTGTTACAGTCTAGTTAGCATGATTTCTCACCTTGAGGTTGTAGAGGATTTCTGTGCTTGAAATTTTGCAAAAGAAATCATTTGAATCAGACCTTCAAGGCAAACGTTATGACGTTTTCAATTTCTTGGGTTGAATATGCAATTTTCCCATTTAATTGGCTTTATAACCCCTTTTCCCTGTCATCTTCCCCGACAGAACACCACCTAAGCAGTGCCCATCCAGCTGCTCGATCGAACAACAGAAAAGAGGGAAAAGAGGGGCAATTTCTTGAGCCCTTAGCTCCAATCCGCGGTGCCAACCTCCTCCACTTTGCTTCCCTTCTTCTTCCTCCATCCTTTCCCTTCTTCTTCCTCACCCTAGCGGCCCCAACCAGCAGCGGTAGCAGGCCACCCGACAACAGCGGCCAGCCAGTAGCAGGGCGCCGACCAGGGGCCCTCTTGGGCACAAGAAGCACCAAGGAAAGGTGGCATCGACCCCGACCAAGAGTCTAGGGCTCAAATCCGCAGCCCCAACCACGTTTTGGCATCCTAACTGAGCTCGTTTCCAACCTGTACGTGAAGAAACGACTGCTTGATTGCAACATGTCCGAACCAAGGTCATTGGCGCGGGAAACACCTCGAAATGCCACTCTTGACTTCGGTCGTGAGTCCAGAGAAAGAATCCACAAACTTTTAGCCATGAGCAACACTCAACTGAGCCTTTCCTCCACCGGTGTGTGAAGCAGGTCTGTCCCAGGGCGCCCAAGGTTGAAGACGACTCAGTGGACACCCGGAAACAGGCTCTGGATGGATTTTCAGTTGAAATTCAGCCACTTCGACCCACTATGAGTAGAATCTCAGTCCCCAAGCAAGATCTACCTCTAATAATCAGGCATTTCATTTAGAAGTGTGTTTTACGTGGGTAACAACACTTACCCATGTGCCAAGCAGTGACGGAGTCGCCTAACTTTTACTTTACATTTCGCTTCTTTACATTGTATGTGATTCAGTTTATTTACTGATTTGTATAATTTGGTCTATTGAACTATATGGATGATCAAAACCTAAATTGCTCAGTTTAAAAGTGGAATACAATAACACACGAATCTAGGGTATTACGGCAGCTGTACAGTTTGGGCATAAACCCAGGTTGTACAATACTAGTAATTTACTAGTTGCACGATTTCAAAGAAAAGGACAATGACCTGCTATGTTAAGGACATCATTAGGAATTCTCAATTATTATTAATAATTTGTGCCATGATAAGTAATTAACTCTTAATTGAGTTATGTGATGAACAACTCAGGATTTGGGTTGATGTGCACATTTTCCAAGAAAGTACAATTAATTTACATATGTTAATGACGATTCCTCATATGTCAAGCAATTAACTTTTATCAGTGTATTAAGAGGTTCAATTGCATGAATTTAGTGTATAAATTTCAAGTGGACATGTAATCTATTTATTTAAGAATGTCAGTCTGCCTGCAAGTATAATAATGTTGACTTACTAATAAATTACAATGTTTAAAATATACTGCTCTGCCAAGTTTAGAATGATGTACATGTTGCATTATAAACTTTAATTAAATAGATGTGGTACCCTAGAGATACCATAGTCAAGTATAAGTAAGAGAAAGGTACAATATAGTAAGATATTTCCAACAATAATAAAATAGACTTAAGGGACCTGAACACCGTAGAACCCCTACGTGAGGTCTGTGCCTTAGGGGTGAAACGACCTAACCCTAGAAGCGTCCAATATACGGGGGTCGAAACGTGCTATCAGGTGGCACGGGGGACGAAGCCCTGGTGGAAGTCTCCTTAAATTATAGTTTGCAGTGTCCAACATCAACCAGAATACCTGGTGGCACTAGAGTATAGAAAAGTGTGTCCAACATCAACCAGAAGTCTCAGTGGCACAAGAGTACAAAAAAGCCAATAGGTGGCTTGACTCTCCACTTGTGTTCTCAGGTTAGAGGAGGAGTCCAGTTTATGGCACAATAAGAGTGTCGAGACCATAGAGCCAGTTTCCCTTTTGCAGACTAGGAGAGTAGTCAAACTCAGCTATCCCGGGGTGTCGGCTAAGTCTTGTACGGTGGGATCATAGTTCGCTACGAGTCTTCATATGTAGAGTACACTGCATATGATCAGGGCATAAGATAAAATATGTTCATATAGGTTCATAGAGTTTCTTATATGTTAAAGAGTTAAGAAATATTTGAGTTAGTTTCACATCAGTTGTCCTTTAAATAAATTTTATTATTCTCTATTATTTAATTGTATCTACATCTTTACAAGAGTTGTTATCTTAATGAAATGTTGACATCTCCTGTCATTTAAATTATGTTGTTTAGATCTACTAAGTATAGTATTATCTTGAATTTTATTCCAATTACTAAACATAAAATGAGTTATCTTTGATGGTTGGGTAAAATTCTATTCATTGAGCCAGTAGCTCACCAACCTACTGAAACATTTTTCAGGTCAGCGTCATCACGAGGAAGCTGAATGATCATATCACCCAAGTTCTTATAAGGTAGTTCGTAGTTAGATAGAGGTCTCTTAGTCCTTTCCCCTCGGTCCCTGGGCATGTGGTGTGGTAGAGAGAGAATGTAATGTAACATGTAAACTAGTTTTAAGTTATCTGTTGTGCTTTATATTCTGCATGGAAAAATGTATTATGTCATGTAACTCTATTTTATCTTCCTAGTAAGGTAAATAGTAAGTTGCTTCCACAGTTTTATTATGATCTAATGTTATTCAAGCTATTAGGTTTTTCCTTTAAGTTAATTCTAAGTAACTAAGTAAAGAAAAGGTTAAGGGTGGTTTACCGAGGGTGACTCCCCATTCTCCAGGGTTATTAGAGATTGCACGGGGATTGTGGCGTCACACTTGACTTAGTTCCTTGATCACCTGAAATACTTAAAGCACATGTTAGTAATGCAATTCGGGAAATATTTACATCATTGAAATATGAGTATAGCATATAAAAAAGTCAACAAGTTGGAGAACAACTTTAACCTACTATCTGTGATTAGTGTTACTATGATCGTATAGATCATTTGTCTCTGATATCCATATTGAACTCGAGGCATGGAATCATCATACTCTCAACATTCAATACATGTTCCTTGAACTAGAGAAAACTATCTGAGATACATGTGAGTTCACATATTACATATTGAATCACATGAATACATCCATATATTTCTTAGTCTCACTTATCAAGAGGACTGGATATCAAACTCCTGTAGGAGGGAAAAATCCCATCTACATCACTCACACTCAATCCCCATGTGTCAATGCTACTCAATCATCACCTTTATGGAAACCCGTATTTTAAGATTACGTTTGATTATGTCAAAGTATACCTAACGACATGTGATAAATGTAGTGACTTCAGGTCTAAGAACCACAATCACCACTATCACAATGAGAGATGATTCTGACTACCATTCCATGTTCTCCATGTATCACTCTCATGGTGGGTCTGTCTGATACAATGTTCTCAAACATGTACCCGTGTGAGTGACTTGATATCATATAGCATGACTAATGAGATTCTATCATCAGTCAATACACAATCTAGTCTTATGTTAGTTGTTGTCCATTTTTCTTCCACAGTAATATCTGACTAGGGACATAATAAGAATGTATGTACTCTTAGAATCCTTATGATCTCATCATTCAAGTCACGTGCTTGAAAACATGTCATCGAGTAACATCTTTCTTTAGACATCTACTTACGTTTGTATCATCATCACATGACTAAGACAAACATAATAGATAGATTTATCTTTATTTTTATCAAATCATGTATCTAATGCCACACTCCAATCATCATACGATTGACTCTCTGGGCATACATACCAACACCTCCATCTTCATCAATCAGTTCATACTTTCTGAGGAGAAGAGTCTAAAGGTCAACGAGCCTTCATCGTCACCAAGAAGAGCCTAAATCCTTCTTTGAGAGAAGGAGGAAGATGGATTATCCATATTCATCACCATTGTCAGATTCAAAGAGGAAAAAGTTTACATCGACCCTGATTTGTTTTGGGTTGTTGTTGTTGTATCTTTCCCTTTTCATTGAATCTACACCCCCTTCAATGTCCATCTCATTCTCCATCTTCATGTTTTATCCTACTTGTAATTTGGCCATGTCATTCATGACCATGAGTGGCTTGTCATTTAACTTGGGTTGGTAGTAGATTCTAAGGCTCTCCCAACATGTAAATACTCATATTCATTGAATATATGCTCTTAGTGATGTTTATCTCCATAATCTTTTTCTTAGTGCTTCACTTGCATGATTGACTACTATCTTGTGTTGTTTTATTGTTAATACCTCAAGAGAGTAGTATTAACCTATATCTAAGAGTTATGGAGTTGCATGAATGCATGAGAATGTTGGAATGCTTAAGATAATGATCATATGTTTGCTTTGTGACTCTTTGTTTTCCATCTCTCTCGAGACAGATAACCTTATAATAGAGATCTATCCTAAGCTCATGAGAGGAGGGGGTAAACACTTATGGTGATTTCTTGTAAACTTACTAAGAGTATATAATGGGTGCGAGTGTTGTTAATGGTGAGAAATCTTATATGGTGAATCCCAACCCACATTTCCTTTCATATTTGTAATTTCATCCTCTATCATTATAGTTCTCTATTTATTATTCATTTTTCTATTATTGTTTGTTTCTTGTCTATTGGAAAATCACCATTCCATAAGGAACATACACCTTATCTTACCCCTTAATTGGTGTAACTAAGTCAATGTACTAAGGATCTTAACACTTACCACACTTGTCCCTACTTTATTGTGGGGGGCTAATGTCATGTTATAAATTAAAACTCCAATAACTTTAGATCTGCTCCTTTTGGATGCATGATTTGGGCCAATCACTCTTCAAAGACAAATTATACAACCTGCACATATACCCTTACCTATTTTCTCTTATCAATAGCCTCACTGCCACACACGTAGATCTCATACTTGACGTCTAAACCTAACCTTTGGAATAAAGACCAATCCATTTACTCAATTAAAGCTATAAAATCATAGCCCAGGTCCTCATCACTAGATAAGCTCCTTAACTCATATATATTGTCACAAAAGAAATTCAATTACTTTTATCACATATCAACACATCCAAAATTATTATTTTATTGCAAATGAGATAATCCATAATTGTAAGTCCAATCAACCCCCTTATAACCCTTAATGTTCACTTTGAAAAGGTGTTTGATCACATCAAATGGCATGTCCTCTAGTAGATCCTTGAGGGACATGTACCATTAGTGTTTGGATTAAAGAATGTGCTTCTTTTTCATCCTTTGGATCCACACTAACAACTTACCCATTAATTTCTTCCACAACTCTAATGGCCATAGATAGGGTGACCGTCTCCTCCTCTACTCATTATCCTTATCACATAATGTCTTAGTGAGATGATACACCTAGCCACCTCCTGGTGCCTTCTTGACCCAATTGTCATCAACCCCATTAACTTAGATATATTTATCTTATTTGTTGATGCCAGTCTCCTTTTCAATAAACCATTCTAAAAGAAAATCATAAACATCAAAGAATTTCATCCATTTTTCAACACATCTCGGTCCTAAAGATAAAACCATTATAAATATTGTTTCTTTAGTTGACACAAATCACCTTTAAATCTACTATCCTATACTGACATCCTCAATTGTAATATTGATCCTTTTCTAACCAAATATCTCATATTACCTTTAAGTAATAAAGCTATTTTCTCTTCAATTTGAAATCCCATTCTTGATTAGATCAAAGAAAATATCATAGGGTGTCTTATCTTCCATATCTCTAATTGGTTTCTTATACTCTAATTAATTTCTCCCCTCTCTTTAGTTGGTTTCTTATACTCTAATTAATTGTGCGCTTTCTCATGTACCTACCAATTCATCAGTGCTATTCCTATTACACAAAAAACTATCAAGTCTATAGACAAACATCATAGGGACTTTTTATGGAACTTTAAACACATGCATCCTATATCTTGGAAAACCTTTTGTCTCCCAAAATATGAAGTCGGTTGAGGAATAAAAAACCTTAGAACCATTACATCATGTTTTTCTATAAAATTTCAAACACTCATTTATATAAGCATGATTCCCCTTGGTGTAAAATTATTATTTCTGAACTCAACATAAAAGATCCATATGATAAGACATTCCTTCAACAAAATCCTCATCGACACTTGATATTAACAATCTAGTAACACATATTAACAACTCTGAGGTTTTGAAACCTTATATTACACAAGTTGAAGCCTCATATTTTCATTGGCAGTTGACAAAACTCCTCTAATATATTATGCATGGTCAACCTCCCATCTTCATTATTCAACAAGCTTATCAACTATATCAATGCCCTACTTAATAGACCATGTCTCATGGGATACTGAGCTATTTCTTTATCCATCTGAGAGGTTGACAAAGTTCTAACATTTCATGATTCCATAGAACCCTTTAACAAATCCTTGTGTTGTTTAAACACTAGACCGGACATCTAACTATTTATATGGTATATTTACTCTAACAAACTTATTGTTGGTCAAAACCTTCATAGAAGATCTATACATCATCCTTTCACTTGTGTGCTTTATTCAGATAAACTTGAAGAGAAATTGTGCACCTTCTTCACTTGCCATTTTGCCTCCTCCATGTGGTCTCACTTCAACGTTGACTAGCCTAATTTAGTCATAAATCAAATAATATACATATTAATTCCCACTTATTATAATTTTCACATCTAACCAAAATTTCCATTTACAATAATTTATTGACCTTTGTCTCTGGTGTATTTGACCTGAAAGAAACTTGAGGCTTTTTGAGAATAATATGTGACATTGTGTTTTACTATATTATTAATGAGTTATCCATGACCCCATGTCTATAAGTGTCTAAATTCTTACAGGATCCTTTTCCATGTTTACGCCTACAAATTTTTTCCCTCTTGTTGGTATTGATCGTCCATTAATTGTTGGCCCATCCTCCCTCCTTCCTTAGGGAATTTCACATGATTCTTTAAAGAATCCCTCTCCTTAATAGTTGGGAAGGTTCTTTTCATACTTTTTATAGGTTGCAAGTGGAGGCCCCCCTCCTCTTACTATGACTTTGGTTTGTGGATGTCCATACACCCCTGTGTCTTATCCTTCTAAATAGTACTTCCAATGTTTCATGATCTCACCAATTTTTAATGAGTCAGCTTATATATCAGAATCAAGTAAATATATTCTGACTTCCTCCTAAAAATATAGGAGGTCAAAAAGTACATATAGGCCCAACGCCATACATCCATATCAAAGTTACAATTCACTCAGCTTTCTAATGAGTCAGCTTATATATATATATATTTATATATATATATATATATATATATGTATATATATATATATCCATCAGAATTAGGTAAGTATATTCCGACTCCCCCCTACAACTTTAGGAGGGTCAAGAGTTACATATAGCGCTATGCTCGCTATACAATGTGTATGGGACCAACTCACCCGACTACCTTACACGTAATCCCTTTTTAACATTTTTACAAATTTTTGCAGCAGTAGAACTCACACTACTACCTACTCGTCCGTGCTTATGAGTGTTTCTTTCATTCCAAACATAGAAGCACAAGGCAGCAAAAAGAATCAGCTGCTTCTCCTCATTGGTGCATCATTTGACTGTCTTTTTAAGTCTACGTTCAGCTCTATATTCAGCAAGAATTCTTTGCAAATAATCTCCCATAAGTTCTTCGTAAAGGTGCAGCAACCGAATAAATGACTATGGGATTCATCGCTTTCCTTGCATAGGTAACAGGTGACAGCAGTATTGCAGTTCCATTCATGAACTTTGTCCAAAGTCTCTAGAGCACCATGCAGAATTTTAAACACACATATAGACCATTTAGGATTTTTCTTACCATCCCATATCTGCACCATAGTGCCATCTTTTTCAGCCCTTGTCCTGGTAATCTCCCACAGATCCATCTTTGGATTAAGCATGTACCATTGTCCATCAGGCTTCAGACAGAAAAGATGTTTGACCTTAGGCCAAAGACCCCTCATCATATGAATGGTGCATGAGATGCCTTCTCTGGTGCGGGGATGGAAATCCAGTCCTTATGGGTATCTATCCCTCATCCATATCCCCCAAACAGAACCACCAGTCTGGTATAAGATGATTCTCTTCAGATTCCCCCATCTAGCAATGTCTCCTAGAGTTTTTAGTTGCAATCCTCCCTCATCTTTAGGCAGAGCTAGTCTTGAATAGCGCATGGGATGGTACTCACCGCCCAGATGAAGTTTGAGATTTTCAAATTATGTAGAAGAACCAATTTGGTAAGTTTGTCCTATAAGACCATTGTATGAACCATGAATGAGTCATTTGACTACTTTGAATACATAAGACATTTTTCCGGGCATCTTGATAGTCCCAATAATTATAGTATTGGGGTTGATATTTGTCTTTAAATCTTGTTAGAATATTAGTATTGCCATCATTATTCCATTCCAAAATGGTGATAATTTTTTGAATTTTCAACTTGGGATAAAGATATCATTTTTTTGTTTATTTGTCTCCAAAATTATAAAATATTTTTACATTACCAATTTCTACAATATTTTTTCATAATGATAGTGATTCTTTCCAAACAATGTCAAAATAAAATTATGTTTATCAGGAAGGTAATTTTGTAGTAAAGTTTTTGTTTCTTTGGATAAGTCTTCATTTTCTAAAGTTACTATATGTATTGATGTTTTGAATATGAATTTTGATATTTTTTTCTGGTAAATCTATTTTCACTTCATCGTTACCTTCCTTAGTAGAAATACTTGATTTTGGACATACCCCTGGGATACAGTCTTTGGATGTTGATGCAGACATATTCTATGATTTCTGTGATATAGTATGAAAAGTCATATAAACTACAAGAAATAGTTAATTCAGAACATCTTTTTGATATGACTCTTGTGAAATAGTAAGTGTATTAATGAAATTATCTTTGTAATCTAATGCAACTCTTATTGTTTTTAAGAACATAACACTACTACAGAACCTACCTTTAGTGTCGGTTATTTAAAGCATTTAGTGTCAGTTTATAAGTGACACCTATGTGGGTGACACTAAAAGTCCAACCATTGGTCTTCGGTTCCATAACCGACACCCAAACTCTTCGCGCGCCACCGAAAACGCGCCATCATGGGACTATAGTCGTCGGTTATTAGGTAAGAACCCGACAACCAAACCCTTCGTGCCACAGAAAGGGCGCCATGTTGGGCACCATCCGTGTCGGTTATCTACAAATAACCGACAACCAATCCCTTCGCGCCACACAAAATAGATGCCGGTTATTTGTAAAAAACCGACACTATAACATTATGTGTCGGTTATTTACAAATAACTGACAACTATTGTTTTTTTTTTGTCAGTCTGCAGACCTGCTGTGGCTGGTCGCAGGATGAGAAACATGTTCAGTTCAGTTATGAACTGCAGGTTTTATGACATCCATTGATATCAGCCGACAACAGGCCGCAAACCTGCAAAATTAACAATAAAAAAGTAGCACATGCATATAGCAATGCAACCTGCAGTTCCATTTTATTTTCACACATTTATAAACATTCACACATGCTAGCAATCTGTAGTTCCATTGATTCACATTCACACATGTAGACTTCATATAGCAACCAACACTTTCATTCATTTTCATTCAAACACATGTAGAAACATTCACACATATATTATAATTCAGAAATTCATTTACAAAGTATCATTGTTTAGTCATTATTCGCTATTAGGATCCCAATTATATTTTAAAGCCCCCACTAATTGTATGGCTGTTGCCCATTCTTCTACTACTTCATTTAATTCTCCCATCGTATAGGTCTCATGTACATCTGGTAAGTCCTTTCCTGTATTGGGGTCCATTTTAAACACCTGTAGTGAGAATGATGTATATATATAATTAATGAGCTATAAATAAGATTGATATATTTCATATTATCTCTTGTCGGCTATATAATACCTCAGCAATACAATCGATGTCCATTGCGGCATTTTTGACAAGCATGTGCATATATCGCATGACATAGTATCCACATGCCCATCCATAGTCTTGTGTAGCACACTATAAATTCAAACATACAAAATATTAAAAAATACAACTAATTAAGAATTGTTCACATAAATAATATATACATATATTGCAGTAGGGAACTTACTTTCACGTTCTTCCAAATTATTTGCTGGTTCTTTTTCGTGGGGACCTTTCCTCCAGCCTTTTTGTACTCCTCAAAACCCCTACATGTTAATGTAACACAGAACATTACAATTAAATAGTAATGTAATAACATATGTTAACGGATATGAAAAATGAACTATTTCTCACCGAAATATTGACATTTTCATTTTGTATCCAAATCTTGTATTCAATTTACACCCCTTAGGATCTAGATAATACACAGTGAACGTCTCGGGGGCAATAACCAATAACTCCCAATGCTTACCACTAGAGGAAAAAAATTTAAAAATTAATAACTCAAAATCCATAATTAAATGTAATTTTCTTAAGTCCAAATTATAATAAGCAAAGTAAACTTACTTTACATTGAATGGAGCCATTATCACCGTCTTCTTATTTACAGCAAAAATTGAAAAAGCCTCACAACAGTATTGTTGAACTGATGTAGGGTCTTTAGCTACTAGACTAATCAAGGATGGAATCAAAAACCCTACATGTTCGAATCCAAAATTTGCACATATGTTGTCTAAGTAGCTGCAAAATATGTATTAATTATGCATGCATTAATAAATAAGAAACCAGATCACCAGATCATACACAAGGTATATGGATGTATAAAGAATATCTCACCTTATCCATAGCTCTATCACAGATGTATTTAGCCAATCATTTCGAAACATCTCCAAAATATCTTGTATAAATATTTTTGTTTCGTATGACTGACCTGTAGAATTTGAATCAGAAGAAACAGTTATAGGGGAGTTTATATCATGTTCCCCTAACCATACTGCCATACCCCTACAGTTAGGACCTAACGGGACAGGTAGGTCCTGTGGAACCCAACTAGGTAATGCAGGAGGTGGAAGTGGAGGCCTAGATGTTGTGGGTGTCTTCTTTTTGACCTGTATATATATATATATATATAATAATTTCATATCAACTGCCAACATATACACACACTAACAATTGAACGTAATGTAAATTTACCACACCTTTTCAGTAAAGAAGACATATGCTTTTTCCCACAATATCACTCCGCCTACTGCATCACCAAGCGTTTCACAATCTGGGTGGGCATTTGGCAGTTGAAGTTCCTGAAATTGGGGGAATACATGTACCAGGCTCACCCAAATGCAACCAGCTGGTACTGGAGACCCGTGACACATTTCCCCTGGTACGGATGGGTAAGACGATGCCTCTGCCACGACATATTCTTTACTTTTTATACGGCATGGCTTCAACCCCTACAAATTTTTGTGTAAAGAATGTTATATACATATATACATATCATCTTTTTTGAAATGACTACATTGTCATATATATGTATCATCTTGAATTAAAAAACTAGTTACTATGTCATAAAAATACTTACAGTGGATGTGCTAGGTGGTGGGTCTACAGGATTACTCCCAACCTCTGCAGAAGGAGTAGGAGTAGAGGCTGCAGTAGGTATTGTCTGGTAAGTGGCAGTCTGAGATGCCTGCCACTTTTGCATTGCTTCTTCGAGTTTCCTGTCAAATAGCTTATCCACCTATACATGGATAAAAGAAACGTCAAATTTTAATTTTTGAATTCTCTTTTACAGTAACATCTACAAGGAAAAAATATGTTACCTCTTCTTGTGAAAGTCTCACTTTTGGGACATGTTTGCGCTGGGATGGCCTAAAAAAAAGCTTTGATGCCCACACCAGCGCCTGCAGCCCTAACACGTCCAGGATGCTCTGGGTTACCCAGAGCAACTGTCAATTCATCCCTTGTGCCCTCAGGGATGAACTTTCCTTGTTTCCTCAGCTCGTGCAGCTCCCTCTAATCGCTAAAACAAAAATTTGTACTTAAGTAAACAACACAAATAATCAATATTCGAAAAATTGTTGTAAGAGTTGTATTTTACCATTTTTGCAGTCGCCTCAGCAGTTGCGGCCTTAGTTAATTCTCCCTTCTTATTTTGCCTCCCAGCTATCCAGACATCATGGCGAGGCAGAGGGTGCTACCTATGGTAGAGGACTCCTGAGTAGCAGCAGACTGAGCAGCAGCAGCCTCAGCCTGTAGTCTTTGGCAAACGCCTGCATATCCTCTTGGACCCATTGTGTGGTCGTGCACATTCATCGCACGCCTTGATCTTTGTGCATCACTGAGGGCCTAGTTAGTATGCACATTAATGATTTGGTTAGTAACACTAAATTTTAATCTTGAATAAGTGAATACAACATATATTAATTATGAGATTGAGACTGACGCCTAATACCTTGAATTCATCAGTTTGTCTTGAAGCGACAAACGCGTCCCATTTTTCTTTGTCCAGGAAGTTCCACTGTTCAGTGGCTGTCTTCTTCCTCTTGTCGGCTTCTTTTATGTATTCTCTGGTGAGATTTGTCCTATAGTTCCTTAGGACTCTCCCACAGCGTTGCATCACGCATTTACGATGCAGCTTTTCATCCAATTCAAATATACTCTGCAAAATAGAATTGCTATTAACTAGTATCCAAAAATTTAGTCATCTACAAAATAGAATTACAAATTAATAATAACTCACGCATAAATCCCTCCATATTAAATCTTTCTTCTCCTTAGAAATGTTATGCCAAGAATCTAAGCGACAACCGCAATGGCTACGAGTAACATATCCAAGATATGAAATAAATGAATTGTGATTCACACCACATGCATTTCCTGCATTATTGAAATCCACAACAAGTTTGGGTCCATTGCCCTTTTGCGCAATTAACTTCTTCATCATAGTGATGCCCTTCTCTTGTCAACTTTTTGGTGTTGTTGATCAAGTGCCTCAAGTGTTGCACATGGTACCTGTGCATCATCAACCTAAAATTTGACAAAATAATTCACATTTACAAGATATAACTATAAATGGACATATAGATATAAATATGATATATTTTTAAAACCTACATTGTGAGGCGGCGCATTGATGTCCTCACCCTCACAGTAGTCATCAAGACGGTCATCAGGAGAATGGTCAGCCATCTGCAAATTCACATTCAAATTGTAAAGTTCACATTGTAAAGTAGTAATTCAAAGTGTAAAGCTCACATTGTAAAGTAATTCAAATTGTAAAGTTCACATTGTAAAGTAATTCAAATTCTAAAGCTCACATTGTAAAGTTCACATTCACATTGTAAAGTAATTCACATTATAAATTAAGCTCACATTATAAATTAAGAAAATTTCGGCAGCATTTGGACGGGTTTTTAGGCCAACAAATAATGTGTTGTCATTCTTATACCTAAAATCCTAGTTCTTCAAGTTAGGGTGATTATTGATGTCTTTAAAAGCATGATTGGCAATTTAGGGATAAGTTCATCATTTACATTTCAAGCATGTCACATGTGTTTATTTATGTATTGATTTTGATATTATTTAATCATCTACTGATTTAACTTTAGTTAATTATCAACTGTTTAACTTTAGTTATCAACTGATTTGTGTTTATTTATGTATTGATTTTGATACTATTTAATCATCTACTTCTTTAACTTTAGTTATCAACTGTTTAACTTTAATTATCAACTGATTTGATTATATTATATTTATTCATCTACTATTTGTATTCATTTATGTACTGATTTGAGAATTGATTAATCATCACTTATTTATAATTTTATATTAGTTAATCAACTGATTTGTATTTATTCATCTACTTATTTGTATTTATTCATGTACTGTTTTTTATTTAGCTATTTACTCATTTGAATTTATTTATACTACTTCTGAAATTATGTAAGAATCTACTGATGTAACTTTATTTATCAACTGATTCATATTTACTTTTCCACTTATGTACTTATTCATCTACTTATTTTTTTTTATTTATTACTATTTTTATTTAGTTATCTATTGATTTGTGTTTATTTATGTAATAATTTTGATATCATTTAATCATCTACTGATTTAACTCTATTACTGTATTTATTGTATTTTATTCATCTACTATTTGTATTTATTTATGTGCTGATTTAGGAATTATGTAATCATCTACTGATTTATATTAGTTTACCAATTGATTTGTATTTAATGTATTTATTCATCTACTAGTAATGAAAATGGCTGTCTTTCTTTCTAGTAATGGCAATGAATAATGCAAATGTAATCATCTACTGATTTATATTAGTTTACCAATTGACATTTTAAAGAACAATGGCAATGAATAATGCAAATGTAAAGATAGAAAAACTTGAGTTGAGTCTATTAGACAGAAAGTATTAAGCTAGGGGATGAGGAAGAAGGAAGAAGCCGGCGTACCTTGAGGTGAAGCTGACAGCGCCAGAGCAGAGGAGAGCAGCTCGAGGTGACGGCGGCGAGAAGAGGAGGACCAGCAACCGGCAACGGCTCGGTGGAGCGGCGGCGAGGGCATAGAGGAGACCAGCAACCGGCGATGGCTCGGCGGAGCGGCGGTGAGGGCGTCGACGATAACAGCAACCGGCGGCGCAGCAACCGGAGGCGACGGCGACGACGGCGAGTGGCGTGCGACAGACGAACGGCAGCGCGGGGAGGCAACCGGCAACGACGGCGGGGGAAATCGCCAGACCCTAGCGCACGACAATGAAACAGAGACAATGGGGAAAAGTTCTGTTCGCATGGCTATTAAGTTGACAATATGTGTCAGTTATTTAACAAAACCGACAACTAAACTAACAGTGTCGGCTCTTTGAAGAAAACCGACAACTATACTACATAATATTCGTCAGTTCATAAATAAAAGACAACCGACAACTATTCCTGTCTCGCGCATACCCTTTAGTCGTCGGTTATTTATTAAAGAACGGACAACATATGTCAAATTTTGGAGCCAATTTTTTTGCTGGAATTTTGGGTTTGGCGGTTGAGTTTAGGTGTCGGTTGTTTATTAAATAACCGACAATTATTGAAAGCGGTACCCGTGTCTGGTCGACCTTCACATATTGGATGTCGGTTTATGTGAAAAACCGACACAGTAGGTTTTATGTGTCGGTTTTTGTATACAACCGACACCTTGAAAATCGACTTTATAAGCCATTTCTGTAGTAGTGTAAGTTCATGCATCTTCCTAAACTCAAAAGTTACAACATTATTGTTAATATGAGTATGAACCCCTTGTTCGCTTACTAATATTGAGATAATTTATTAAGAAAGGTTGTCCCAATGATAATATCCTCAGTTATATTTTGTGGAAGGATAAATGATGTTTTAATAATATTATTGTTGATGCATATGTGAGCTTCAGAAATTTATGTTTTACTTTGAGTTTATCTTTCGTATAAGAATTAACGTGATGATTAGTTGTTTCATAGTATTTTTTTGGCATAAAGTTTTCTCTTATACTATTAAAATCATCTATAGAATCAAATAAAGCTATTTCTTCTAGGGTAAAGTCATTAATTTGTATAGTCACTTCACCTTTCCATTTTTTTCTTGACAAATTCTTGAAGATTATTAACAAAGGAATCTTCATTATCTTCTCTTGTGTCATCAATTTGGTTTTTATTTGAGCACTCTCCATGCATTGTATTAAATATATGTTCATCCTCATCATCATCATTATACTTTTCATATACATATTTTTAAAGATTTTCAACCTTATCTTTAAGTTCAATGATTTCTATTTTGATTTTGTTTTGTTCTTTTCTCAAATCTTGTATTGAAGTGTGTTTATCATTACCTTTTCATGTTCAATTATTTTGATTACATGATCAAATGAGTAGAACTCATTTGCTTTTGATTCTATTTTATTTGTCATATTTTTATCCCAATCATATTGAGATATTTTGCAAGTTTAGTGCTTCTTTCTTATTTATCTTGGATGGAATCTACAGTTTCAAGTATAAATTGTTGTTCACTAGTTAAGACACGAATTCCATCTGATGATGTTTCATTGCTATAATAATTACACTGACATCCTTCTTCATTCACTGATTTTGAGGATTCATTTAGATTTAATTTACTAACAAAAGTATCAGATTCTTTTTTCATAACACTTTATGATTCTAGTAATAATTCGTTAACCTTTTTCTTGAAATCTCATTTGGAATTTTTTTTGCATAATGCCCTTTTTCGTTACAATTGTAACACATTATGTTTTTCTTATTATCTTCTTTTCTTGTTTGTTACTTTTTTGTATAATTCTTCTTTAATTTGTTACTATCTTCACTAAACCTTTTATAGATTTTATGTCATTTCTTTTCTTTTTCAAAATCCATGTCACATCCAAATTCATTATAAAATTCTCCTAGTTCCTTTTTATCTATTGTTTGTTATTTTTTAATTGACATTTTAATTTATAATTATTATAAAGATATAATCATGTTTGGTTTATTCTTTGTATTATTTCTCCATAGCATATGTGTTCTAGAGGGACAATGTTATTATATACTTATCTAATATGTTCTCTCACCTTGTTAGGAAATAAAATAGGTACTCCGAATAAAATTTTTCTTTCCAAACTAAGAATTACAATCTGTAAATTGATTTTTTTAGAAGAAAGCATATTTATACCAAAGAAAATCACTCAGACTTACATCTTAATTTCATTAGTTGTTCTCTAAGTTTTTCTAATATAGTGCCATTATGGTCTATAAAACGTTGAAATTATGTTTACTATTAGAGTATATTCTGCATCTTATTGGGCTTGACCATTTTCTAACTTAATTTGAGAACCATGCTCATTTCTTTTTATAGCTTGAAATATTTCTTGTCTGTGCATCTCACTAAGATAATTAATCCACCATCCTCTTAATTGAACCATAAATGATGAAGTTATCACTTGGACAATTATGGTTTCAGGGCTACCATGATCTTGACAAGTATTGGCATAAATCAACATTTGATGGAAAATTTGTAATATTTGGTATTATAAAAATCCATCTAAGTTCCATTCTATAAGAGATCGGACATCAAATTGACATAAATTAAGATCAGGATATTCTTCAATTTGTAGGTCAATCGGTGTTGGTCTAGAATATTAATTTTTGTTTTTGAAAATCGAGTAGTTTTACCAAAGCTAATTGTATTTAGTTGTAGATCCTCAGGTATCTCTTCTTCATTTGAGTACGAGGAGTATCCATATATTGTATTCATGGTTGGTTTTTGAAGATTTATTTGGTTTAGCCAACTTGTGATTTCATGTGTTAATTCATCGATTTCTTTATCGAACTTAATGGGTGCCTTATTTCTTAATATAATATTTCCAGTCATAGTTTGAAGAACAATTAGTGGAAATTTTTTTGTTTCTATTTCCTTTTGATATATTGGTACTTTGCCAATATCAATAAGCATTGTTTATATACTTTCAGTTTGTTTGCTAAGGGTTTGAAGATTTATATTTGTATAGTTATTTTATATAATTATATGACATATATGGTGTGTTTTAGTTGGTTGTTGACTATATTCCATTAGTTTTAATGAACTGACCTTGATGTCATTTTCTTCAAATTTTATAGCTTGAAAAGGTGGATGGATTAATTCAACTTCTTCATCTTTTGAAGCATGTTTCCATGTTAAGAATAGTTTTTCTATTACCATAATATGATCCTCACTTGGGAGAGTAGGTAACATTTCTTTAAGTATATCAAGATAATTAGTTTCATACCAATCAAAGAAATATATATTATCACTTAATTGTTCATTTGAGAATACCATAGATCTCTTATAGCCGACCTTTCATATTTGTCAAAATGTGTTAAATACCATTTTACTTTTAGTTTATTATTATCATATGAAAAGTCTTTCTTTAATAATTCTTTATTAATTTCAAAGTTTTTATAGTGTCTTCAAGTAGACACACAACTTTGAAATGGGATTCAGAGGGTTCGTATTCACTATGTTCATATACTAGGTAGTATATTCCTGTAGGTCTTCTATTCATAGTGCTTGATGATTCAAGTTTATTGTGATCTATATGTAAATATGAAGAAGAAACAACATCTAAGGTGTTTTCCGTAAACTGAGATGAAGTAGAATTTCTTCTTTTAGAAGGAGAGAAACTTATTTCTACATGACCATTAATGTGCTCGATAATGTTTTGTATTTGGGTATTTTCTCTAGGTGCATGTGCATTTGCTTGTGGCATGATCCAATTTTCTGGTAGCTTAACTTCCTCCCATCGTAAGGCCTTATGAATAATGTCTTTGTTTCTTATATTGGTTAGAAAAAGAGTTGTAAGCCCCTTTTCTGGGAAAATCAGGAATTCAAGAAATATTGTGTTCATGACCATGAATAAAACTCTATAACATAGTACAATACTTTTAGAATTTGGATCCATGTCAAATCTTGATGTTTGGACATTCAAGGTTAAGACCTTCAAAAGGCATGGGTCGGAAAGGGAAACTGAGAAATTAGGAAATGCATTAAAGTAAACAGGTTTGTCATCTAATGTTGATTCAAGAAGTCTAAGAAGGGAATCTAAAAATTTTAGATGCCTACAATCTCTAAGGCATAGAAGTACAGAACAATTTATACATTTTCTAGTTAAGGATTTGGCAGATACTTTGACTACTCATAAATGAATGAAGTTGTATCTTGAGTTATTCTTTATCATGTTTATATCTCTTTTAGGCAGAAGTTGTATGCATTCTTGTGAAGATGTAACTGATATAGTTATCTTAATAGTTTTGATGTAATAATAAGATATCAGTCGAAAGACACCTTTTTTTTAAATTAAGCCAGAGGGTTCTCTATTCATCCCACCCCTCTCTTGTGGGCAAAACCATCAACAAAATACACCTCCTGCTTATGTGTCCGCAGGTTTGTTCCCCCTAGAAGACCAGATAAAAAAAACCCCACAACCCAGACAAAGAAACAGCTAAAAAAACAACCATGATTCATCAAGCGTCAATCCTCTGCAGGTGCATGTAGGGAATGCACCTTTTCTCCAAAGTTTCCATGCCTCGAATTCTATTCGGTATCATCCTTCTATCTGTAATAACTATCATCTCTGAAAATCTTTTCCCCCATCTCCCAATCTCTCTGGGTATGGAGTTAGCAACTTTGTGAACCATTGAATCAGTAATACTAGATCTAACTGACTCAGACCTCAGCTCTCTAACAAACCTTTTGGTCCTCCATGGTTCTATAGCATCCTTCCACAGAATATCATAGACTTCCTGGTCATCAATCTCAATACATGAAACTCATAGTATATGATCATCTACCAGTTTCAGTCCAACGATGCATGCCTGTACATATGCCAGGACGAAGTCTGGTGCCTTGAGCCAGGCATGGAGCACCATGCATATATCCTCATTTTGATTTCGTATCAGGCCTGCCGCCCACCTCCTACATACCCCATCTTCTCCCCGATTTCTTCCTATAGTCAAGTTCATTTTCAAGTTTTGCAAGTTAGGCTTCATCCACCTTATCAGTTGAATCTCTCTCATTCTTATCTTAGGCTCAGTAATCCCGCCATATCTCATCCTATAGTAAATGCTTGATCCATGTTCAACGGAAAAGGATCTATATTGAATCGTGTTGTTCACAGAAGAGATGATTTGATTCCATTCAAACTCCCAACCTCACAGTTTGTTCCCAAATCTAGATGCACAATGTATCCTCCAAATGTTGTGGGGTATGTAACTGCTAACCTTCCTGCAATCCAATCTGAGATCCTCCTGGAGTAACCTTTCTCACAAGTATCAAGCAGTGATTGTATATCATGAGGTGTATGCATCTGCATCAAATGGGAGAATCTGTTCCAGAAGAACATGGCAACATGTCCATGGAAGAAAAGGTGATCAACATCTTCTACTCTCGGATACAAGGGGGACGCATCATCTATGTTGAACATTATCATCCGTAGGAATAGATTTTTTAGTCATCTTCCATATGATAGCACTCGCCTTAGGGGTGTCCAGGCCCCATATTTTTCCTAGAGCATCCGGTCCTCCCACTCTTGGTTGCGTCAGAATCTTTTTCACTGATTTCATAGTGAAGCGACCCTTCTGGTCAACACCCCACACCAATTCATCATCTGCGTTCGTTATCCAAGCACCTACCTTTTTTATCAGCTCCACACCCTAGTCATCAACCACCTATTGGATTGTCTCTGAATCCCATCCAGCTTCTTCATTCCAGAAATCTCTAACCAAGAACGGATGCCTTCTATAATTAGCAAAGATGGCATGGTTAGTGAGTCTCTCATCACACCACCATGAATCCCAGAAAGGGATATTACCTATTTCAATCGACCGTCTACAAAAAGGAAACATTCTAGGGAACATGTCCCATATCTTCTTCCAGAAAGGGGACAGACAGCTACTAATCTTTAAGTGATTAGGATAGTTTCCGGACCTGCCTGTTGCAAGGTTAGCATACTTATCTCTGCAAAAAGATGCCCACAAAGTCTCAGTATTGAGAATTTCCCAGCACGCCTTAGAAACAAAGGCATCATTAATCATCTTCAAGGAAGTGAGACCAAGACCCCCATCTATCAGCGGCGTAGCAACTCTTTCCCATCCCATCCATGCTTTTCTCTGGTGATTCTCCCTCTCCGCCCATAGAAAACTCGAAAATTTTTTCTCTATACGCTGGATGATACCTACTGGGATTCCCACCGCTGCTGATGTGTAGACAGTTATGGACGACAACACATGAGCAACCAGTAGTCTTTGTCCTGCAAAAGATAGCAATCTAGATTTCCATACAGCCACTTTAGAGTTCACTTTTCTAACAAGAAACTCGTAGTGAATTAATTTTGTCCTTCCTTTAGAAATCGGTATGCCCAGGTAAGTAAAAGAGCGAGTCGCCTTCTCCACTCCAAAGACCTTTGCTATGTCATCTGCCTTTGCTTGATCATACCCACCAATCACACAAACAGAGTTTAGTCTATTGATTCTCTGGCCAGTTGCCTTTTCATATAACTCGAATGTGCTTCTAACTGTATCGATTGTCCGATGGTCCGCATTGAAGAACATCAGAAGATCATCAGCATAGAGAAGCATTGGAGGCGCCACCCCATATCCACTTGTACAGAAATTGGCAATGGACCGATCACTCGCCAATCTACTAATCCTTCTACAAATAAGTTCGTCAAAGATAATGAACATGAAAGGTGATATAGCATTACCTTGCTTTAAGCCTCTTCCAATATGAAAAAAACAAGTTGTATCCCCACCAATAGTAACCGTAGCCCAGGTGTGTTTAAAGAAACTCACTGTGGCAACACATCCCACTATCACACAGACAGCGAGGTGTTACGCGAAAACGTGTGGAAATCACCATAACCATAGATTACCAAAAACACGGGTTAATTAAAACTGATTGCGGAAAGCGGATAAACTGAGAAAACTATCACATTCCAGTCCACATCCTGCAAAGAAACATGTTATATAAACATATACAAGCCTTGATACGTGTCCACGGCTTAGAGCAACTACTGTCTTGTCATAACATGAGTTCATCACCTGTTTATATGTACATAAATCCGGCCACAAGTAAGATATACAAAACATCAACAGCTATACATCGTGAAACAATGTCAAAACGCCTCCAAGGACCTGAGAGTACAGGGATAACTCTAAGACTCTACTACAAAACATCCAAAACAGCAGCGTATCCATCGGTTGCCTTCTACTGCTCTTCTTGTTGCTCGGCCGCAACTCCGCGACCACCACCACGCCTAGCTCGACCACCTAAAAAGGGTGTAAACCAGTGGGGTGAGACACACAGTCCCAGCGAGAAACATAACTCCCCGCCGAAACTACAGAACCTCAGAAAGATAAAGCAACAACAACAGATATATGATAAAGGGTATAACAAGAGCAGACTATATAACCAAGCTATTCTTACCAGACTGTATGGACGGCACATACCAAGGTATTTCTTTATGGAACATGATTAACAAGATAAGATATATAAGGTATTACCACATATGAGAAACATATAAGCAACTGCAAGATATAATAGAATTAACTACACAAGCAAGGCCTCAACCAATGTTTCGTGTTTGACTTAAGTAGCAAATACTAAGAGGCTGGATTATGTATTAGTATGCCCTGAGGAAGTGAGCAGTACTGCTCAGATCCAACCGACGGCTGCGAAACCCGGAGCCGGTGCCATACAAGGTCAATGGAAGAGCCGGACTCCACGACCTCCCACCTCATGGTCAGTGCATGAGTACAACACAAGCAGGACCGCAGTCTCATGCTGAAGTGGCCTCAGCCACAGGGTCAGGCTACCCTCTACCTAGCCCGCCTCGGTACAGGTCTCAGCGCTAGTGAAACTGAGCCACGGGCATGTTCACCGTGCTCTGAGCCATGAATGCATTCATGCTCCCATATCACATATCCTAAGCCATGGGCCTGTTCACCATGCTCTTATCACACTTGCGCTACGGGCCTGAATCCGCACCCTAGAGTCTACAACCGAAGTTGCACTCTTACCTCCTCACTTTAGGCTAGGAGCAACCTCGCATATTCAACAATATGCGCTCCGGGTTTACCCGCAGGAGAACCCGTTTCACCATCACCAAATCCTGACGATGATGGATCTATGGCCAGGGCAACTACATGATATATTCCAATGGCATTAATTAGTATATTTTATATGGATTGCAAGATTCAACCAATGTATATAACATGTAAATTATAACAAAATAAACAGTATGAAACTCAACAATATGTAATCAACATCATCCTGATCCATCACAAGGATCCATATTACATGTTATCACTTGGCCTCTTGCCAATCATCTAGATCCATCTCAAGGATCATCACATACCATGGGATCTCAATCCCTTATCACATAGTGCCACTGCCTCTCAAGGCTTACAACATCATCGTCATGGAATAGAAATTACCAGCACTTTTGATCAAATACATCATACATCAAAGCAATGTTACTTCATCACATATATTTACCTCATAACCCTTTTTCTTGGATATGCATCACCTGCATGGTTAGAGTACTCAATAATCATAGATTTAACAGAATAACCCTGCTATCAACAAAGAGTGACAGTAATGATTATATATTTTATCCATCATACCTCAATTTGCGATCATGAGCATAGGTTACATCATTAAGCAAGGCAATCTACATGCTTATCATTTGTTTAAGATTATACAACATATCATGATGGTCACATACATGGTTAAAGACATGTGTGTTACATAAACAAGCTTTACCATAACAATTACCATTCAGCATGTCGATTTCTATGAGGGGCAGGACTCTCACCAAAAGCACCACAAACCCTCACCATAAGTGATATCGGGCAGGGCTCACCCTATCGCCCACTCATAACGACCGACACAAGAAGGGCATCCTGCAATGCAGCGTCGGCTCAAGGTGCTTACCGTGCAACGGGGTATCATGCACCCAAGCCTATCGGGCAATGCCTGTGTCGGGCAGCAAAGCAACGCGCAACGCCCGTCACAGCACTACTAGAAACGCCTGTCTCAAGAGTACAACGACAACCAGTAGCGTGTAGATCAGGTGTGTAACTCAAACTACCACCAAGGGACCTATCGTCCAGCCAACTAACTCATGGCCTATCGGCTGACACAAGGCAGAGTAGAAGTGTGACGCCCGTCACAGAGACCAGGGTATCGCCCAAGGCCAGACCAAAGGAAGAGTATTGGGCAGAACATGAAGCATAGAGTGACACCCGTCACAACCTCAAGGTGTGTCATCCAGCACCACCACAACATGTCGTCCAAGGGTCTAGGTCAAGAAGACTGTCGAGCAGCACCTCCCCAAGCTCATCATCAACCTCAAGCACAAGGGCACCAAACCCTAAAGGATCAAGGAGATGGCTCACCTCAATCAACTAAGAAAGCGGGGTCTTGCACACCACCTATCACCAAATGGCCAACACAAGAAACAACCCTAGAAGGTTCACAACTATCACCAAGCTCACCCTTCTAGTCCTTGGTGAGAGGAGGGTGTTGCTCAAGCAACTAGAACACATGCTCACCTCAATCGACTAAGAGAGAGGGGTGTTTCTCATGATACTAGAACTCAATCTCACTCCTCTATACCAATGAGAGAAAGGAGTATTGCTCACCAAGAAATCCTAGATCCTAGGTTCGACCAACAAGGAGATACTAAACAAGAAACTAAACTACTAACATGCATAGCCGATCATGATCATAGCAACATATAAGAATATGGAAAGAGAGTAGTGTAGTTAGGGTTAGGAGTTATGTAACCCACCTTAAGCAAGCTCCAAGCTCCACGCACCACCAAGGAAGAAGGAGATCAATGTACTCTAGGGTTCGGCCACCACACGAAGACTCTAAGGGTATCGACCACCAACTTGCAAGAAAGGGAGTGTGTCGTGCACCAAGGTAGAGGAGAGACTAAGGAACTAAAGGGAACCTTAGCAAGGGAAAGGAAACACATATATAGAAGGGGATGGAGGAGAAAACAAGGTAGATCCAAGCAAGATGTCGCCCACCTAGGGACACTTGTCCTAGTGCACGAGCCACCACTCTAGCAAGCCCTAAACACATGTCCAAGGTCATTGCTACATGCAAGCATCAAGCACCAAGTGTCCACTAGGGGTGACACAAATGAGGTCAAAGCTTGGTCAAAGGTCATGGGCGACACACTTGGGCGACACAGCCCCTGGGCGACACAGCCACCCTCTTGCCGGACACCAGGTCCAACCAAGCCAAAGCAAGGCACCCCAAGGCCCAACAAGCTCCACCAAGCCCAAAGGAACTCAAGAAAAGGGCCCAAACCTTCCTATCTACTCTAGAGGAAGCAAGGAGACGGAGGAACACCTCACAAGGTGACAAACTTGCCCACAAACCCTAAACTTGGGTTAATTACAAGTAGCCCCTCCAACTCTCAACAAAGCACAACCAAACCCTGATCACCACCAAAGGTGATTAGCAAGCAACAAAGCACCAGGGTTAAGCAAAGCAAACAGGGTAAACCCTAAACGGAGGTCAGGTTCCTTACACTCATACATAGATTGATCACCTCAGGTACAAATCCAAAAGCAGCAAGACATTTACACATCACCTGCAAATCCACTATGTCATATGCTCTTGACATATCGAACTTAACCACAACATTAGGAAATTCCTGACCTTGATTGATATCATGCATCAACTCTCTAGCCAGCCTGACATGATGAGTAATATCATTCCCTTTCAAGAAAGCTCCCTGTGGATGGTATATCATCTGGGTCATCAATGGAGCCAACCTGTTACTAAAGATTCTTGCAAGGATTCTTAGGGTTAGATTCTCAATCAAGATAGGTCTGAAATCAGCGGATAACTTCTTGGGAGAGTCGACCTTCGGAATAAGGAGGATTCTACAACAGAACAAACCTCTATGACACATATGTCCTCGAAAGAAGCCATCTGCTAGAGCAAGGAAATCGTCTCTAATAATATGCCACACAGCTAAAAAGAAAGGTAGAGTAAACCCAACCGTCCCAGGGGCTGTATTTGGGTCCATTTCCTTCAATGTCTTTAGAATCTCGTCCTCGTAAGGGGTGGCCGTCAAAGAGCAGCTATCATCTGTCAAAATAGTCTCTGGGATGTCCTGTAGAAACTGTTCTAAGGCAATGCCATCTATCTCCACTTCCTCATTGTATTTTTACTGGTAATCTGTCGCCGCCTTCTCCGCCATCTCAGCAGGGTTCGTTATCACAGTACCATCAGGCAGTGTCAATGCATTTAGCCTTGCATGTCTTCGCCTAGTTTTGACCACCGAATGATAAAACCGAGTGTTGCGCTCACCATCTTTTAGCCAACTAATTCTGGCCTTCTCCCTCCAAATAGCCTCTTCTACATCTAGCAGCTGCTCAAGCTCATTCTCTGCAGTCTTTAAGTTTGACTCATTGATTGGAGTGGGATTTTCATCAAATGCAGCCTGTGTACTGAACACCACGTCCTCTAAATCTTTGATACGTTGATTATTGTCTCCAAACTTTATCTTACTCCAGGCCCTGAGAGCACCTCTTACTTTCTTCAATTTATGATAGAAAATGAACGATGAATTTCCCAGAACTCTCTCTTCCCAGATCTGCTCAACAATCTCCAAACATTTAGCCTCCCTTAGCCATGTCGACATGAATGAGAAGTGATCTTTCCTATCAGTAGTAGCCTCACTACTACAGAAGTGGCCTTTGGCGTCGGTCGTTTAACCCCATTTGGCGTCAGTTTTCGACCGACGCCTATGCGGGCGCCGCTAAAGGTCGAACACTTCGGCGTCGGTTGTTTAACCGACGCCTATTTAAACTATCGGCGTCGGTCGTTTAGTTGATAACCGACGCCAAAGGGGTTCGCGACACATAAAACGGCGTCAGCTAGGGCACTTTCTGCGTCGGTTATTTACTAACGGACCGACGCCTATACTACTTATAGCGTCGGTCTTTTAGTAGATAACTGACGCATAAAGTGTCCTAAATGACGCCATTTTTTGTGGCGCGAACACTTTTGGCGTCGGTTATATACCAAACGACCGACGCCGATAGTTTAAATAGGCGTCGGTTTGATACGTATATCCGACGCCATTTCGAGGATTGCTTTGGCCACATAAGGCGTCGGTTATCTATAAATAACCGACGCTGTAGATCTTTGCTGACGGTTTTTATAAATAACCGACGCCTATTTGTTTTTTTTTTCATATCAGTTTGCAGGCCTGCTGTGGCTGGTCAGCAGGATGAGAACCTGCAGTTCAGTAACTGAACTGCAGGTTTACGACATCCATTGATATCAGCCTACAAACAGGCCGCAAACCTGCAAAAGTCATAAGCAAAATTTCACACAAGTACATACATTCAGACATAAATTCAATTCTCACATTCACACATATAGAAACATTCAAATACATGTATTAACATTCAGAAATATTCATTTACAAAGTATCATTCATTATTGCTATCAACATCCCAATTATATCTTACAGTTGCCACTGCTTGTATGGCTTTTGCCCATTCTTCTCTTACTTCATTTAATGCTTCCATCGTATATGGAGCATGTATATTTTTTAAGCGTTTACCTGTAGTGTTGTCAGTTTTAAACACCTGCAAAGAGAATGATGTATATATATAAGTAATAATATAAAAATAAGATAAGATTGATATATTGCATACTAACTAATGAAAGTATATATAATACCTAATGTATGGTATCGATGTCCAATGCGGCATATTTGATAATCATCTGCATAAATCGCATCACATAGTGTGCGCATGCCCAACCATTGTCTTGTGTAGCACACTATAAATTGAAACATACAAAATAATACAACTAAGCACAATTCACATCAATAATATATATATTCGAGTCGGGAACTTACTTGTACGTTCTGCCAATTTATTGGCTGGTTCTTTTTCCTTGGGACCGTTCCTCCAGCCTTTTTGAATGCATCTAAACCCCTACATGTTAATATAACACAATAAATTGCATAAGTAAATAGTAATGTAATAAAATATGTTAACGGATATAAAAATGAAATATTTCTCACCAGAATAATGGCATTCTCATTACGTGTCCAATTTTAGTGTTCAATGTACTCCCCGCAGGATCTAGATAATAAACAGTGAATGTCCCGGGGATAATAACTAGTAACTCCCAATGTCTACCGCTAGAAGTAAGAAGTTAACAATTAATAACTCAAAATGCAAAATAAAAATGGAATTTTCTTAAGTCCAAATTATAAATAAAGTAAACTTACTTGACATTGAATGGAGCTATTATTATCGTCTTCTTTTGCTAACCAAAAATTGTAAAAGCATCTATACAGTATTGTTGAACATTATCAGGGTCTTTAGCTACCAAACTAATTAATGATGGAATCAAAAATCCCACATGATCAAATGCAAATTGTTTGCAATGATCTTCGACTAGGTAGCTGCAAAACATATAGGCGTATGCATTAATATATAAGAAACCAGATCACCGGATCTTACACAAGGTATATGGATGTATAAACAAGATCTCACCTTATCCATGTCTCTATCATTGATGTATTCAGCCAATCATACATAAACAGCTCAATAATATCTTGTATAAATAAAGAGCTATCGTATGATTGACCAAGATATACAATCTTGCCGCCATGTTTTAGTCTTATTGAATCAGTGTTTTCTTCACATATAGGACACGCTTTAGCTCCTTTGACACTATATCCAGACAAATTCCCATATGCTGGAAAGTCATTAATAGTGCAAAACAACATAGCGTGCAAACGAAATGTCTCTCTTGCTGAAGCATCATAGGTCATCACACCTTCAGCCCAAAGTTTCTTTAAGTCATCAATCAAAGGTTCAAGATAAACATCGATATCATTTCCGGGTTGTTTAGGGCCCGATATCAACAATGACAACATAACGTACTTATTTTTCATACACATCCAGGGAGGAAGATTGTATATAACAAGCATGATTGGCCAAGTGCTATGTTGACTGCTCAATGTCCCGTACGGATTCATCCCATCTGTACAAAGCCCAAGTCTTAGATTCCTATCTTCTTCACCAAATTTAGGGTACAATAGATCAATCTTCTTCCACTGTGGGGAATCAGACGCATGTCGTAGGATCCCATCATTATTTTTCTTAACATCTGCATGCCACCTCAAATTCTTTGCATCTTTCGGATTTGCAAACAAGCGTTGAAACCGTGATATTATAGGTAGATACCACAACACCTTGGCAGGAGAACCAGTTTTGGACTCCCCCGAAGTCGTCAATTTATACCATGACGCACCACATTTTGGACAATCTTTCAAATCTACATAGTCCTTTTGAAATAATACACAATCATTCGGGCATGCGTGTATCTTCTTGGCCTCCATTCCCATTGGGCACAACATTTTCTTTACCTGGTATGTTGAGATTGGAAGCTCGTTTCCTTCAGGAAGAATTTCTTTCAACAAAGTCAACAATGAAGTGAAGCTTTTGTCGCTCCATCTATTGTTAGCTTTCAACTTATACAATCTCAACACAGCGCTAAGCTTCGTAAACTTAGCACAGCCTGTGTATAATGGTATCTCAGCATCATGCACAATGTTTGTAAAGATAGGAGGTGGATCGGTGTGCTCTACCCTACAACTATCCAGCATCGTATCAACGATGTCTGCTGGAACTGGTTCATTCACATTTACGTCATCAGAGGCAATTTCTTCTTCCACCCAAGCACTGCTATCGACATCTACTGGTTTCGATTTTGAAATCTCTCCATGCCAGTGCCATTCTGTATAGCCTTGTACAATCCCGTTGCACATGACATGACTTTTGATTTCCTCAACAGTGTTGACTTTCAAGTTGTTACCGCAATGCCTACATGGACAGTAGAACCTATCTGTAGGTTTTTTCCTATGTTCCTCAGCAAATCTAATAAACTGATCAAGACCAGATATAAACTCTGGGGTGCAACGATTATGAATGGACATCCATGATCTATCCATTCTATGATCAGAGAAAACAAGTATATATTAGGAAACAAGTATATATTAGGAAAAGATTAGGCAGCATTTCCCTAGTATATAATAAATGTGTACCACCTATCCCATCCTTGAACACCTAATCTCACTAGTAAGTGTATAATGTGTATTGGGTTTTCGAGAAAATTTCGGCAGCATTTCCCCACTGTTCTCTAAGTACATATGTACTTAGAGAACAAACGGGGAAATGCTACCAAAATTTTCTCGAAAACCCAATACACATTATACACTTACATCCTAAGTGAGATTAGGTGTTCAAGAACAGTCCCAAACCGGGGACTATCCAAGATTTACTCCTAATGAGTCAATCTTAGACGGGTTTCTAGGCCAACAAACACATTTGATGTCATTCTTATATATAATAAATGTGTACCACCTATCCCATCCTTGAACACCTAATCTCACTAGTAAGTGTATAATGCGTATTTGGTTTTCAAGAAAATTTCGGCAGCATTTCCCCGCTGTTCTCTAAGTACATATGTACTTAGAGAACAAACGGGGAAATGCTACTGAAAGTTTCTCAAAAACCCAATACACATTATACACTTACATCCTAAGTGAGATTAGGTGTTCAAGAATAGTCCCAAACCGGGGACTATCCAAGATTTACTCCTAATGAGTAAATCTTGGATGGGTTTCTAGGCCAACAAATACATGTGTTGTCATTCTTATATATAATAATTGTCTATAAACTACAGGCAACATGGTTAATCCTAATCAACAGAGCATTATTAAATAATAAATCAAGAAATCAATAGTTTCAAACAAAAGGTCTAGGAATCTTTACTAGACATTATATGTATCCCTAATCATCATATTTAACATACTACATTATTATGAACATCCAGATCAGATTAAGATCATACTATGTTATAACCATTGGTTTAATAACCCTATTTCCGTATGTACATGTTTATCAACTTTAAAACCCTATAATTCATGAAATCATTCTAATTCAATTTAATATGTTGGGATCACATAAAAATATATTGCAATAAGACATGTATGCTCGCGGGGAATGATTATTGCACAATGGGTTTGATTAAATCTAGAATAAAATCTTATATAATTGTTTGCTATAAAATCACACATAATGCACCACAAGGGTATCTTCATAGATGACCCACAATCTCGTGATATATTTCAATAAACTCAGGGTCACTCCGTATATGAATATCAATGGATTAGCATGACACTAACCCTGGTAATGAGGCATGACAAAGATGGGTAAAGTGTGGGATAGGAGATTTGAATCACTTGTGGAATTATTTTTGCCTCACCTTGCCAATATAAGGAGAGAATGAGCTCTCAATTTAATCTAGATTGGGCCTACAAATTTAGAACATTCACTAGGAAAATCCCAGTCATTTGCAATCCAAAAGTCCATCATAAGGCTCAAACAACAATGTATGCAATGGTAACTATAAACTGAATATAAATACATTATGAAGACCTAAAGGGAACCCATATACGTGGAGGAAGGAAGGAAGGAGGAAGAAAGCAGTACCTTGAGGGAATAGGAAGAATGCCTGGCCTAGAGAGCAGCGGCGTGGCCTGAGCAGAGACCTACCCCAAAGAAGCCACCGGCGGCGAGGAGAGGAGAGCAACTGTGCGCGGCGAGGAGAGCAGCAGTGCGCGGCGGCGAGCAGGCGGCGGCGGTGCAGGCGAGCAGGCGGTGGCGAGCAGGCGACGGAGCAGGAGACTTCAGAGCGCAGCAGCAGGAGCAGGAGCGGCGGCGAGCAGGCGGCGGCGGTGGCGGCGATGCAGAGCTGGTGTCCAACGGCGGCAGGAGCGGCGGCGAGCAGGAGTGGTGGCGGAGAAGGGGGCGCCGGAGAAGGGGAGCTGAAGAAGAAATCGCCGGAGAAGGGGAGCTGAAGAAGAAATAGGGAAATCGCTCGCAATGAAACAGAAGAAAGGGGAAGAGTCGGGCGATCGAGGGTTATGAAGTTCCCAAATAGCGTCGGTTGTTTAAAACAACCGACGCCTAAACATCTTTAGCGTCGGTTGTTTGAAAAAACCGACGTCTAATTGGACGATATTTTCATGAAATTGTTTGGCGGGAACCACCTTCAGCGTCGGTTATACTTTAATAACCGACGCTGAAGGTGACACTTTTCGCGCAAATTTTCATCGCACATAGGCGTCGGTTTCTACCTAAATAACCGACGCTGCTAATGACACTATTTTTTTTGATCGAAATATGGATTTCGCGGGCGACTTTAAGCGTCGGTTTGTTATAAACAACCGACGCTGAAGACAAAGCGGTACCCGTGTCTGGCTGGTCTTCGAATATAGACGTCAGTTTTCGTAAACAACCGACGCCTAACACAGAAGGCGTCGGTTTTCCTTAATAACCGACGCCCAGAAAAGTGTCACTGAATGCTATTTCTGTAGTAGTGCCTGTGCACCCGGTATAGTTATAATAGGGCAGTGATCCGACACCCGAGATCTAGTAAGGTGTATAGAACGAGTCACGAGTTTCTCCGCAAACCATGCTCCATTCATAAGAACCCTATCTAACCTCTCCCAAACAGTAGGCGTGAGTATCTATTTGTTAACCCAGGTAAACCGACTTCCTTCAAAAGGCACCTCCTTCAGGAGAGCATCAGCAATAAGAGCATTGAATTCAAACATTTCCTGATAAGTTGGAGCATTTCCCCCACGTTTCTCCTGGGCCTCTCGCACAACATTAAAATCCCTTTCTATGATCCATTTCATATCACCTATTTCAGCAGACATGGTGATAATCTCTTCCCAGAGATCTCTCCTATGGGCACAATCACAACTTCAATACACCGTCGTAACAAAGAAGAATGATCCATATGAGGCCTCACATCTAACAGTAATGTGTTGTCTATGTCTTCTAAAAATCACTGGCTTTAGGTTTAGGTCCGCATCTACCCATATCTTACCTTCCTCTATATGGTTGTCAGCCACCCAATCTAGGCGTACCACATCTAACAGCTCAGCAGCCTGTTCATCATGTAAGAAAGGTTCAAAGAGGCAAACAATGCCCGGTTTGAATCTGCTACAAAGTCTCCTCAGCACCCTTCTTGTTGGGTTGTTTGCAGCCCCTCTAATATTCCAGAAAATCGACTTACTGTCCATATGAAAAGAAAACTACTCTTCTCATCTCAGTCACTGTCAAGTCAGTGACTAAACCTCCACTCATCCTCATCGCTATAATCCGTGTAGGTAGCATGTCTCTCGTCCTCTGAGTGTCTCCTCCTAGAGCTATCACACCTGGTATAAGCACATTCTTGGATAGTGTTGCATCCCCGATCAGTAAACTCAACTCTCCTCGAGCTAGATCTGTATCTTCTTCTATCGGTTCTTCTACGTTCTCTGTCACGGGCATCCTCAAAGTGTTTAAAGTCCTCCAACCTCCTATTCGAAAGGAATTGTCCGTTGCCTTCTCGATCAACTATAACTCTTCTCGGAGATCTATCCTCTCTTTGACGTGGTCTGTCTGGAGATGGTCCCCGTGATCTAGGTCTCTCCACCGAAGACGGCGGTCTAGTAATCACTGTAGCCTCTGAAACAGGTCCTTCCCTATTCTTTTTCACAACGAGAGCTTCTCTTGGTATTCCATATTCACCGCCAGCTTCAGTAAGGATATAGTCTTCTGCACCCACTTTTCCTCTAGCTACCATGATAAGATGAACTGAGGTCCTCCTCGATCCGTATGTAAGGGATACGAATTGTGGTACATCTTCACTAAAGGACTCCACAAGAATGAGTATACCTGATAGATCATCTTCTCCCTTCTTCCAGTCTGATATATGTATTAGTTTACCAAACGATTTGACCATGGCTGTAACAGATTCATCATCGCTGCACACCATGGGAAGGTCTGCCACCCAAAACCAGAAGACTTCTTTGCAGCAATGTCACTCCCCTCCAATCATGTGCCTCGTGTCAATCCTAGACCATCTAAAGGTAGGTACCCCTTTTGCCGCATTTTCCTTTGCTTCATTGGGGCAAGAGAAAAAGGCAATCGCTTTTCTGTCTGTAAAACGATATAAGTCCGCCGCACATGGCCAGCATTGTCTTAAGAATGGGCAGAGAGCCGTCTATGATATTTCACTGGGCCAAGAAATCACCACCGCCCTCTCAAGAGCATTGATCTTGCTTCTTCTCATATCGTCATCAGGGCCTATATCCACCGAAATCCTTTTTGGGATGTGATGTGGTGTACCCCTAGCTGGTCTTCCTGACGGTAGCGGAGGGAACACTGTTCTTGACATTATATCTGGTACTCTTGCCTGAGAAAACATCTGATTGCATCTCGCCACAATGTGTCCAGGCCTACGACATTTTTAGCACACCTTCTTCCTACTGCATTGTGATTGCCAATGTCCTCTGCCAAGACACCAGAAACAAGTGTCGTGAGGTATTCCATACAGTGGTTTCTTCGTTGATGGATGTCTGTGCGTCTTGGAGGCTGACCCATTGTGTTGTGCCCCAGAGACATCGTATAACCGGACTGCATTGTTGATCTTGGTCTCTGATCTGATCTCTGGTTTGCTATAACCATTTCTTCAGTTGCATCCATCGCCGGGGACTGCTGAGGTATCCCATGGAGAGTCGTCATATATTCTTGGGGAGGCGACTCCATGGTATTCATTCCTTGTGGCTGCTCGAGCATCAGCTGAGGCGTATGGTTCACTTCTTGTGCCAGCTCGTTCGTCGGTTGATGCGTAGTGTTCTCTTGCGACGCTTGCCCTGCGCTCGTCTGCGGAGGAGAAAAAGAGTTCGTCCTCATCTCTGGACTCGGCGTCAGCATGCTGATCAGGGGGTGTGCCTCCTCAGTCATCGTCAAATGCGTGGGTGATTGAAGAAAGTTCCTAATGTGCGGGATCACTGCATCCGGCGGTGTGGATGCGGAGGCAAAAAATTCTCGTCGCTCAACGAAAACCCCTTGTGCCTGTCTCACGCTCTGTCGTGTAACCCTGCGGAGCAGCGGTGAGGGTAGCATTAAGACTTATCGTAGCAGGCTTTGCGTAGTGGAGAGCTGTATCGGTCTATCCCAGGATCAGATTGTCATGGAAGGAATCTGTATCGGTCTCTAGTTAACACGATACGATTGCCACACACGATACGAGTGGGCAATATGCCTACCCTGTATCGGTTTGCTACCTAGCCAGAAGCTGTATTGGTCTCCAGCCACATGAGGAGAGCCCGACACGGATGGAAATATTAAAGCAAAAGCTCATGACGATGCAACACCTAACACGTCATGAGATCAGCTACCACAGAACGATATCTCCCACCTCTGTCGGACTCCAACTAACACGATATCCTCCCCCCCCCCCCCCCCCCGGATACGAGAGCTACCACCCAACCTGCTCTAGAAACTGATCATGGCCGACATGGATGAGATGAAACTGGGGATGTTCAGTCGAAAGACACCTTAAGAGTAAATGTCTTTTATGGGAACTTTAGGTATTTCCCAATTTTGAAGGGATTGTCCTATATTTTCAAAATTAGTTTGTTGACATTGTTCAAACTATGGAATAGTTTGTATGAGAATTGGTAGAAATTCTAGAGAGTATTCTTTCCACTGGTCTTAGTGATAATTAAGATTAGATGAATTCTACTATAGAAGAGTTGAGAGAGAGATTCTCTTTCATTGGATATAATTGGTGGCCTAGCAGTAGCTCAACCTAGCCCTACAAAACTCTAAATGCCTACCACGACTAAAGCGGGTGCAATGGGCTACCACTATGACAAGGAGGCCTCAGACCCTAGAACCCCAAGCAAGAAGACCCTAAACCCTCACCCCTTTAGAGAGAGAGACACCCAAGTATATCCCAAACACCCCTAACTTGGCTCTGATACCACTTTAACTTTGGTAAAACTGCTCAATTTTCAAAAACAAAAAAATATTATTCTAGACTAACACCGGTTGACCTACAAATTGAAGAAACTCTTGATCTTACTTTATGCCAATTTTATGGCCAATCTCTTATAGAATGGAACTTAGATGGATTTTCGGAATACCAAATATTACAAATTTGCCATCAAATTTTGATTTATGTCAATACTTGTCGATCTCATGGTAGCCCTGAATACATGATTTTCCAAATGATAACTTCATCATTTATATTATATTATGTATATATATATATATATATATATATATATATATATATATATATATAATATACATATATATATTACTAGTAAACACACACGTGCCATGCACGTGTAAGATTGTAATAATCAAATTTTGTATGGGATACTTTTACCAATATAAGTGCTTAGCACTGAAACTAATTAATATACTTGCATTAAAATTTTATAACATTTTAAGTTTTTGTAGTTGATAAATAGTTGACATAATGGAAAAATTGAAACCACTCCACTAAAAGGGTTAAAGAAAAGTTACAAACTAACTAATCTTACCATAATCATACATATGGAAGGCATTATTAATTTGATCTTTCTTTAACAATTAAGACTAAAGATTCATATTTAGAAATAATTCTACATATCATTTTATAAAACTTTAAATTTAAGGCATTGTGACGTCATTCCTACAGTGTTACCCACATATTGTAATGTTGATTAACTATAATGAATCATAATAGGATATGAATTTAATTTTTAGTAAACCAACCTTTTATACAAAAAACTAATACATAAAACTTCTAGTAACTTGAATGTGATAATCTTTTTCATTATATGTATTATATTTTTTATTTGAATTGAAAGTAATATTATAAATCAATGATTAAGATATTTTATTTATTATCATTTGAAACTTTCAGTGAAGATATCAGGAGATTAGTGTGGCGCATGGGGAATGAACATATAGAACTATAACAAAATATAAATAATTGAGAATTACCAAATTTGTAAATAATTTATCTTGTAAAATTTATAGTTGAAACATTGAAAAATTATTAAATGACAAATGCTTTATACATGCAATAGTTGAAACATTACAAGTTCTAAGTAAATGATTTTAAATAATTAATGTTTTTATTCTGTGTTAACCAAGCATATGTTACAGCTAACGTAATATTAGTTTTTATATCGATAATAGTATTTTACTACGTTTGGGTATTATTAGAATAAGTTGTGATATCCTACCAAATCCTTATTTGGTAAACATATTAAATTAGTCTTTCAAACAGTACAAGTTCATGACATGGGTTTTTACTTAAATGATATTTAGAAGGTTTATTTCTAGACTTTTAGGAAAGTTGTTAGCTGTGGGAATTCGGTCATGTATTTTAGAGGGAACACTTAATATTTCATTACAAGGACTTAATAAGTTATAATTTACTACATCATATATTCTTTCACTTCCAGAAACTCCTAACCAATCATAACTTCATCAGTTAACTCAATATCTCTCTTCCCACCCATATATTCTTGATCCCTCCTTTTGTTAATTATGTTTTTCTCTCATCTCATCAAGGAACTTTCTAATCCAACCACTATTCATTCTCAAAGTCCTTTCCTATTGTCTAACTAGGAGTCGTTTCATACATTTATTAATAGCAAAGCGTTAAACTCAAAATTGAAAGAAAAAAAAATCTATTGGTGCATCCTATTGCAATAGAGACGACTACAAGCTAGTTAATATGTACTTAAACTACGGGATGAATTCTCAGTCGCACACCACTTTATTAAAAAGAACCCATCACATTTTTAGCATGTCTTACATCCACAAGCATGGATAAAAGACCTAAAAATAACAAGCACGACAATAATGCAATTTCGTATGCTCTTATGAACAAATTGTGGTAGTGCATGTAGAATAGAAGTTTTTTTAACTTAACTTACTTCTAACAAGCCTTACTGATGGTGTCCTATCAAGCATGCATTCACCACAAAATCTCATACAGACTATGTGTAGCTTCACGTAATGCAACCAGCCGACGACTCCAACACTGTATGAAGACACCCAACACGACCATTTATCCCACAGAACTCCCATAGTTGTTGCTCCAACCTCTAGGAGGACAACCTGCATGCAAACCAACTACAACTATGACACAAAGCTGGTAAATATATGGTTCCCCTGGGTTTTAGACTCGTCTACTACACCTCAAAAATAGATCTACATGCTTTGATTTCACTTGACAGCCATTTACCATTTTTCTTTAAATCAGTGAAGCTGAAGGTGGTACATATATTCTTATAATATACAAGATCGAGGATGCTAAATCTCATTACACATTCATAGCTATACATGATTGAAGGATGGAAGTGGCATGTAATTGGATAAGTATATAAAACAAGTCCAGGAAATGCTTTCTGTTTAGCTTGCTTCATTTTTTGTGGCTAGTTTACAACAATGACAAGGAGAAAAATTTATGAAAAATTTATGCACATTTTTTGTCTTCTAGCTACATATCCATTCTCCACGCATATATATATTCATTCAGAGTTGAGAAATTAGTATGCCAGGTTACAATGTTAATCACATCATCGCACAATAATGAAACCTACAGTAGGATGCAGAGAGAAGTTAAACCAATTCTTTGAATGAACCAACAAACTAAAGTCATGATGATCCTTATGAGTACATAAAATTTGTTCATATATCAGAAAGGGATGAGGGAAAGGGAGAGGATCAATTTGGTGGGGGGGGGTCCATTCACATACTGGGAAACTTTCCTGGTGAGCTTTTGCTTGAGTTCCTTCTTCAATTCTTCTCCTTCCCACGTCGCTAAGCATGCGCACCCTCTTGCAATTCTACTCCTAATGTTGTTGATTGTTTACCTGATTAAGGATGTCCCAACAACTTCGTGAAATAGAAACATGGAAACCAAGAAAAATGTTGCGGTAGATAGGATAACCCAACCACCCGATCAGTCACAATGACATAAAGAAACAAATGCGGAATGAACTTGATTTATAAAGGAGGAACTTTGTTAAACATGAAGGAAAAAATGGTTTGCGGGAATGAGGGTCTGGAGGGACCAAGGATTCTTTCACGTTGAATTTTTCTGACATGTCGTTCTGGTTCATATTTGATGAAGACCTACTATATACGATATCTTTGTCAAAGCACTCTGCTTCTGGCATGAAGGAGAATCATCCTACTGTAAATACAGTCAAGGCAAAGAGATTAAAAATAATTTTCTAAAAGAAAATGCAGATGGTTTGCTACACAATTGGATCAAACAAGATAGTGTGTCTATTGATACCATACAATGCTAGAAGTCAAATTTTGGAAGGCAAGTACAGAATAAACTTTGTTCTCCTTTATGGCTTGCATAAAGAGCCAAACTGGACCTGTACGCCATAAAGTTTCAGCAAAGGTAGACTTTTGAGTGGAGGGGAAGCTCACACCATTTTGAAATAACGGAGGAGCCACTGGAAGGATGCGAGTGTGGAACTACATATGTAGATGAGTGGGATTGGTTTTGGTGCAATACATGATCGCTATTGGTTTTGATCAGTTCACCACTCCCACGTCCCAGTCGAGTAGTTTGGTTTGGATGGTATGGAGAGAGAATAGGGAGGATTGCAGTTGCCGAGTTTGTAGGGATATTTTTGTGTTTCTTTCTTAAGGGTATTCTTAGTTGGGTTTATCCAACAAATTAGTTGTACAGTGGTTGACACGTATAGCATTCATGTTACAGGATGTACTGACCGGATTGTGATTATATGCGTGAAACATGAATGAGTAAGTTGGTTAAGAGTGGAGAAAATTACGGCCTACACTTTGACGGTTTTGAAATGGTGTAGCTGGAATTTTCATTTCGGGGAATGGGAACTGACTCACTGAGAATAGAACGAAAATCTAAAATTTAAAGGGTAGCATGTGTGCCAAGTTGAAAGACAGGTACTGGGACGTGGGCGTCGGTTGTTTGACCGATGGGTATGGGTGAGAGAGAGAAGGGTGCGGGAAATTCAAATTCAAATGTGTGACAGTTAAAAAAGAATGAGCTCCGGAAATTCAAATTAAATTGTTTTTTTAAAGTAAAAAAAAATGAAAAAATGTGAGAGCAGATTGAGTGAAGGAGAGTGTAACGTTTTGACATGTTCGCAAAATGGTGATGTGTGATTGGTCACGATGAGTTTGGGTTGGTGTATTTGAACTGTTCAGAGAACTCACTCTTTTTATAGTAGTATAGATATACATATTACATATAATATATATAGGGTGGTAAATCAAGGCAGCAACTGGGATGCGAACACGGGTCCCTTTGGTAGGGGACACCATGCTTGACTACTTGAGTCACTCCTTATTGGCAATATGTATGTATGTATATATATACATATGTAAGTATATATACATATGTATTATATATATATATATATATATATATATTAGTGACCTATTGCGGTGTGCGGACCGTGATGTTTCTATGTGTTCTCACATGCCTCACATTGGGTTCTAATCTTTATTATAGTCAGCCATGTTGTTTGTCTCTTGCTTCGTAGCAAAGCCACCAATTTTTCATATTGGTCATTGTCTCTTTATTCACTGAGGTATAGACACAGCAGCTAGCGACTAACTCGATCAGGTGCGGCCAACCGATCAGTGAGTTGATTATAGGCGGAAGGTGAACAAAGGGACATAAACACTCATGTTGCAGATAGATCTAGAGATCATGTTGTGAAGAAGCTCCTCAACAAGGCCTATGGGCAAGGGCGGAACCATGGGGCGGGTAGGGGCCACCCCCCTCCCCCCAAAAAAATAAAAATAAAAATAGTGTATATATACATACCTTTGTAATGTTATATTAATAATATATATTATGTATACCCAATAAAAAATATAGTGTATATATGTATATATGCATATCTTTGTAATGTTATATTAATAATATATTATGTATACGTGATACTATTCACAAACATGAAATTGGTAGAGTGGCATGTAGTGGCTACCATATTCAAGAGGTCTCAGATTGAAATTCTTGTGTGTGCATTATTCATTTTTCAGAGTACATGCAGAAATCAATTGGTATACATATTCAATTTGATACAACAACAGACATAATTTGACTTGGGGTAGTAGTTAACATGTTTGTTGTTGTACTTGAGGTCATTGGTTCCAATCCTATATTGAGCATTTAAATTTTTTTGGTCCCCCCAACCACCAACTTCTGGTTCCGCCATTGCCTAAGGGTCTTGAAAGTTATGTCGGCTCCCCTTTATAAATCTCGATCCATTGTCCTCCACTCCTTTCTTGTCGGTACCTTATGTCCTTCTAACACGTGTGCGAGATTTTCCAATGTGCTATTATAGTCTACTTCCCATCATAAATTAATTATGTTTTGTGTGTGTTTTGCAATTGTTTAATTCAAAAACTGATTGTGTGAGAATCATGAGAGTGGTTGTTGTAGATGCCTATAAAATCACCATGAATTACTTACTTACAATGTGATCTTACACATCCATAGAGTTTGTAATACAAAAATTAATAATATTTTTATAAAAATGAGTCTTTGAGTTATGAATCTGGTCATGTCATTGTAATTTGGTGTCTTTTTGTTATAGTTAATATTATTTTTTTACAAAAATGAGTCTTTATATTATTTGATCCACCGACTCGTGTAACTAATAATATATGGCCATTATATATATATATATATATATATAGTTGAGCTACAATACACTCGAGTGTATAGGGGCTCTTGTACACCTTAGTTTTTAGGCGTTGGATCAAGATCCGGATGAAAGTAGGAAAAAGGCAATTCCTTCATTTACCAGGCCTGTTAACGACGTTAGTGGGTCTCTGATTCACAGACTCCTCGTGACTCCCAATCCTCTCTATCCCAACTAATGCAAACAACCTCTCTCTTCCCCCTCTTTCCTCTCATTTTTTTTTGGTTAAGCCAGGGGTCGCTTTTATTCATCCCACACCCCTCTTGTGGGCACAATCATCCAGAAATTACAGCTCCTGCTTATAACAATGCAGGTAAAAAGCAATAAAAACCAGACACATCATAACAACCTAACCAACAGCACTCCGCAAAACAATGTAAGGGACTCTACATTTCTCTAAAGCCGCCATACCTCTTACTCTACGTGGTATATTTAGTGAATCTGAAGCAATGAATGGCTCATTCAACCTGTTGCCCCATTTCCCTAGTTCACGAGGTATTGAGTTGATGACCTTGTGAACCAAGGACCCATATATCATAGCAGAATCAAGCTCCTCTCGCAGCTCCCTAACGAATGGTGACATCTTCCATGGCTCCATCCCGTTGTTCCATAAGATGTCATGCACGTACGCCTCATCAATCTCAATACACGAAATGACCAATGCATGGTCTCTCTCTATCTTCAACCCGATAGCACACACTTGCATATATGCAAGTATGTAATCCGTACTCCTGAGCCAAGCTCTGAAAACAAGGCAGATATTAGCCCTGTGATTTCTTATAACTCCCGCCGCCCACCTTCGAGACACTCCTTGGTTATCTCTATCTCTCCCGATCGTGAGGTTGAGCTTAAGATTATGCATGTCAGGAGTCTGCCATCTCACCAGCTCTATCTGTCTCATCAAGACTCGCGGCTCAGTCAAGCTCGCCTCCCTCATCCGTGCATAAATGTTGTTATTTGTATCTAACACAAAAGATCTCCTCTTCAGCTGAACGTTCAGCGCCGCAATGACCCAACTCCATTCATGAGAGAAAGGTCTATGTTGCTCCTCGAATCTAGCTTGGCATCTCAACCACCATATGCTATACGGGATCAGAACCGCCAGGTTTCCGGTTAGCCACTCTTTTAGTTTCTTCCTCTTCCCCAAAACACAGGTATCTATTAGGGATCTGACGTCATTAGGTGGATGCATATCTGTTAGCTCGGCAAACTTACCCCAAAAGAAACCCGCCATTTGTCCATGGAAAATCAGGTGTCCAATGCTCTCCTCGTGCGGCTCCTCGCAGCAGTTGCATCGAGATGCAAAGGGAATGCAGCATCTAGTTTTAATGTTATCATACGTTGATGTGGCCCCTCTAACAGACTTCCAAATGAAAGTCGCCGCCTTAGGGAAGCTACTCTTCCAAATCCACTCTAGCCCAGTAGGACCTTCCCTTCCATCTACCATCAGTAGCTTTTTGAATGATCTCATAGAGAATACACCTCTCATCCCCGGACTCCATATCATTCTATCTTCCACATCAGCGATCCATGCATTAGATTCACAGATGATATCCAACCCATCATCGTCAACTATCGTCCTCAGTAAATCCCAATCCCATCCCTGGCCTTCAATCCAGAAGTCTTTAATAAGAAAAGGGTGTCTTCTATCACTAGTGAATCTAGCATAATTTGTCAAACGCTGCTCACACCACCTCGAGTCCCAGAAAGGAATTTCACCTCTCCCTACCACCCATCTACACATAGGGAACACCCGCGGAATCATATCCCATATACGTTTCCAGTACGGAGAAGGAGAAGGTCCCAACTTCAAGGAACCGGGAAAGACATTATCAAGACCTGCTACCACATTGGCATACTTCCACCTGCAGAAACTGGCCCATATTGAATTCGCCGTCAACACCTCCCAACAAGCCTTCCCAACGAAAGCATCATTTATCAAACGGAGCGATGGAAACCCCAGCCCACCTTGAGATAGAGGTCTTGCAACTCTGTGCCAACTGAGCCAAGCTTTTCTGTGTTGTTCATCCCTGCCCGCCCACAAGAAATGAGAAAGCTTCCTCTCAATGCGGTCTGCAATCCCCACCGGAACGCCAATCGCAGCCACCGTATATATAGGAATGGATGATAGCACTTGAATGATTAGTAGTCTTCTTCCTGCGAAGGATAGGAGTTTGGATCTCCAAGTTGTGAATTTATTAACAATCTTCTTCATCAAGAACTCGAAGTCATTGAGTCTCATCCTTCCTTTCGTTATAGGGATACCCAGGTAAGTGATAGATTCCTTCGCTGCCCCCATATCCATACAAACTGCCACACTATTTATCATCTCCAAATCTTTCCCACCTACTACACATATGGATTTATCTTTATTGATTCTTTGCCCCGTGGCCCTTTCATACGCCTCAAAAGTATCCCTAACCTTCTCCATCGATCTCTTATCAGCATTGAAGAATAAAGCAATGTCATCCGCATATAATAGAATGCTTGGCGGAATCACCTCCTCCCTGATCTTGAATCTCAAAATGTGTCCCTCCTCTTCTATCTTCAGAAATTTTCTACATAGAATCTCCTCGAAAAGAATGAACACGAAAGGGGATAGCGCACAACCTTGCTTGAGTCCTCTACTCATCGGGAAAAAACCTACAGTTTCGTCCCCAACCGTGACGGTAGCCCATGTATTAGAAAAGAAACTTAAGCACAACTTCACCATATCCGTACTAAACCCAAATTGCTACATCACTCTCCACAGAACATTCTAGTCAGTCCTATCGTAAGCTTTTGACATATCATACTTTAGAATCACATTGGGTGTTCCTTGGCCTCTATTGATGTCGTGCATCAGCTCCTTCGCAAGCCTGATATGATGAGTGATGTCGGATCCTTTAACAAAAGCACCTTGTACCTTGGAAATCAACCTCGGCATCATGGGAGCCATCCTATCACTGAGAATACGTGCAAGAATACGGAGGGCAACGTTTTCAATTGATATTGGCCTAATGTCCTCTGGTAGTCTCTTTGGGCAATCCACCTTCGGAATAAGCAGAATTCGGCAGCAGAAAAGGCCCCTAAAGTAAGGTTGTCCTCTAATGAAAGCCGCTGTCATTTTCATAAAATTTGCACCAATGATTGACCAAGCAGCCCGGAAGAACATCCCAGTGAACCCATCCGGACCTGGAGCTTCTGAGGAGTCCATCTTTAGTAGGGCCTTCACAACCTCCTCTTCACGAGGGACAGCGAGAAGTGAAAGATTTTCATCCATAGATACCAGCTCTGGGATATTATGCAAGAAATCCTCCAAGTCAGGTACATCTGTTTCCACCACCTCATTGAAGAAATGTTTATAGAGGTCTGCCGCCACCTTCGCCATCATCTTAGGATCCGATATACCCGTGCCATCCTGCAAGACCACGCTGTTAAGCCTCCTGTGCTTCCTTCGTGCTTTGACAGTAGCATGATAAAATTTCGTATTACGCTCCCTGTCTTGAAGCCAACTTATCCTTGCTTTCTCTTTCCACATTGCCTCTTCTTCATCCAACAATTGTTGCATTTCTTTCTCAGCCGTCCTCAGGTTAGCTTCATTCACCATAGTTGGGTTCCCATTGAACGCCACCTGTGTAGTAAACACCACATCCTCCAAGTCTTTGATGCGCTGCTTGATTTCTCCATAGGACTCTTTGCTCCATCTTTGCAAAGTTGATCTAACTCTTTAAGCTTGTGACAGAAAACAAAGGACGGGTGTCCAGTCACCTGTTCACTCCAAGCATGTTCAATCACCTTTAAACAGTCTTCGTGCTCGAGCTACGCCTTCATGAAAACAAAATGTGCTGTCTTTCGCTCTATTGCTTGATCGCCTGGAATTGTCACTATAGGACTGTGATCAGAAACTCTATCTCTGGTTAAGTGTATCGATCTGGTTGCGGGCCTTGCCACCATCCATGCCTCATTCACTAACACCCTATCTATTCTCTGCCACATAGTAGGTGTAAGAATATGCTTGTTCACCCAAGTGAATTGACTGCCTTCGAACGGAATTTCATCCAAAGCAACATCCGCAATCAAGGTGTTGAAATCCAGCATGTCCTAATAACCTGGTGCGTTCTCGCCTCGTCTCTCCCTTATATTACATACCACATTGAAGTCACCTGCAATCATCCATGGCTCATCACCTATATGTTCCGCCATTGTCATTATCTCTTCCCACAAAGACCTCCTCTCAAGGTGATCACAACTGGCATATATGGTTGTAACAAAGAACTTTGCCCCATCACTGGCCTCTAATCTCACAGTGATGTGTTGCCTATGTCTCTTGAAAACAGAAGGATTTGTATCTATGTCTGCGTAGAACCAAATCTTCCCTTCCTCCTCTTGATTATCCATCGTCCAATCAAGCCTCACAATGTCCATGAGTTCCGCAGCCTGTTCAGCATGGAGAAATGGCTCAAACAAACAAACCACACCTGGTTTATATCTACCACAAATTCTGCTCAGAATTCTCCTCGTAGGATTATTAGATGCCCCCCTGATGTTCCAAAAAATAGAAGTAAAGTCCATATTAACTTTGTGAGGCCGTCACCACCAAAGATGAAAACGATCAGGGGCTATATCCCCCCTCCAACTCCGACCAGTATCCATCAAAGAATTCTCCGTCGTAGTCTGAGTGTCTCCTCTTGGAATGATATCGTCTGTGGTACCGGCTATCATCCCCATCTCTTCTATGTCTGCTATGACTCCTTCCAGATGTCCTCCTATGATCAGAATAGTCACCCTTAAGGAAAATGAAATCCTCCAATCGTCTGTTCGACAAAAATCTGTTGTTGCCCTCTCTATCCACGACCACTCGTCTTGGTGATCTATGGTGCTGCCTGATCGGGGACGGGCTCCGCGCTTGAGGTATCGCTCTGAAATCCGAGGTTTTGTCTGCCACAACCACCATGGCATTAGATACAATTGTCTTCACTTGCATAGATAAGGCCTCCCTAGGTATCCCTGACTCTCTCCCAAACTTAGTAAGCTGCGTGCTATTGGACCCCACCGGCCCTCTTGCCAACATGAAGAACTGCACAGATGTCCAACGCTGCCCGTAAGTAAGAGATACAAATTGAGGGACATCTTCACTGAATGCCTCAACCAAGATAATCAAGCCAGATAAGTCATCTTTTTCTTTCTGCCAGTTTGAAATGAACCTCAGTTTACCGAAAGGTGATATCATCTTCTCCGTCATGTCATCATCTCTGCATGTAATAGGGATGTCTGCTACCCAAAACTAGAAAGCCTCCTTCCGTTGGTGCTGCTCTCCATTACTCATGAGTTGCAAATAAATTTTTTTCCCGTGCATATCCGGTACGCCCTTGTCCTTTACTTCCTTCGCCTCCTTATCGCATGAGAAGAAATCAATAGCCTTACGTTCCGCAAATCTGTATAGGTCCTCCGCATTGGGCCAGCACTGCCGAAATAATGGGCAAAGCTCCTTCCATTGAACACCATATGGACATGATATCTCCACCGCCCTCTCAAGCGTTGTCATCTTCACTTTGCGCATCTCGTCGTCAGGTCCGACATCAACAGCGATGCGCTTAGGGATGTGTTGTGGACCGCCCCTGGCCGGGATGCCCGACGACAATGGTGGAAACGTCGCCCTTGAGTGTACGTCCGGCGGCCTCGGTCTTGGCATATACTTCGTGCATCTAGCAGCCACATGACCCAGTCTACGACACTTATAGCAAACCTTGCTTCCTCTACACAGCGCCTGCCAATGGCCTCTCCCCATACATCTAAAGCATGTGTCGTGATGGATCCCGTATAGAGGTGTCTTCCTCTGTGGCCACTGCGAGACGATCGGCTGTGTGATGGGTGTCGGAATAGGCTCCTGCCTAGGGTTTGGGACAGCAAGAACCTCTGTCGTTCTGATCTCAGATGACCGTGTCGCTTGATTCACCGGACCAGTATGGTCGATTGGCAGGCAGTCCGCCTCAATCACCATAGGAGCAGTTACGTCTCCTTCCTCCCTCGGTGGCGGCGGTGGCGCCCCCTCATCATCAGGACCCTGGGTATCTTCCTGCGTCAGTGTCGTCAATGGGCTACTAGATGCTGGAACCTCCGTCCGCTCGGGCCCAGCATGATCGGGTCGATCATCCCTCCGTTCTTCCACCACCGAAACCCTAGATGGCGAGTCATACAGTGTGTCTTCACTGGTCATCACAACCCTAATGTCGGGAAGCACCTCCTACGGTGAGACTGTAGACAATATCATCTTGTTTCTCCTCTCCGCAACGACCTGTTGCGTCCCATCACGTGTGGTCTGTCTTGTCACCCTACGTAAAAGGGGCGAGGGCAACATCTTGATCGGGTACTTACCCCCTCATGCACAAAACGAGAGCTCAGCTCATGCACGATACGGTATACTAGAGCACGATACGATAGCTCCTCTACAGCCTCCTTGCTATTAGCGCTATTAGTGCTATCACCCGATACTCCATGAAAAATCTTATCGCACGATACTAGAGCACGATACGAGAGCTGCTGCTACTACTACACGATACGAGAGCTGCTGCTCTAATCTATCGTAGAACAGATCTTCTAACGTACCATCCACCAACCTATGTCGGCCTCCAGCCAACCCGATATGAGGCCCCCTCCACGATACGAGAGCTCCCCAAACGATACGAGCGCTCCACTCCCAACGTCGAGCAGCACCGACAACTAGACTTTTTAATATATAATCTTATCAGCCACCAACCTGCGTATCGTGAGGAATCCCCCACGTATCGGCCACTAATCTGTGTCGGCCTCCAGCCAACCCGATACGAGGCCCCCGCACGATTCCAACTTCCCAACCGATCTTAGTGCCGCACGATACCAACTTCCCAACCGATCTGATTATCGCCCGATACAGGAGAACTCAGTCGCCCGATACAGGAGATCCACAAACACCCATTTCTCCTCCTCCTACAGTCACGCGACGACTCTCAACAGACCCTTTCGGGGGGCATTGCTCAACAAGAAGACGCTCTCAATAGACCCTGTCGGGTAGACCACCTTCCTTCCTCTCTGCTACCTCCTAGCCACAGACGGAGACCCACACAGCACATCAACTGGAGAAGCATGCCACCAGCAACTGCACAATAGTAGTCGGAGACCCACAACCACACAGCAGCCGGAGACTCACAGTCGGATCTCTTCCACCTATTTACTCTCGCCTCCTCCTCCCGCAACCACACGATGGCTCTTCAACAGACCGTCCGACAATCGATGCTGGGGGCATTGCTCAACGACACACGGTCATCAACGGCACGACCATCTCCCCGGTCCCCTACCCAACCGCCAAAACCAGCTTGCGTGGAGGATGGAACGAGTGACTGTGTAGTGGTGGACGAATGAGCAACTGTGTAGAGGAAGAGCCCCTTTCGGATCCTCTGTCTCCACCTACAACAATGACTATCTACGATCAACAACAGGCACCAGGTGTGTAAAGAAATCGATTTTATTCCTCGATTGATCAAGCAAATAGTACACGACTTCATTTCATATAAGGACGTTAAGCTAATGTATTGATCTTATTTCTAAATTAGTTAAGCTCGACATAAAATAGATAGATTGATCATGTCGCCATGCCACTTGTTATTCAGTTGTTTGTTGTTCATTACATTTGGGACTGAATTCGTGAATATTTACAGTGATGGACTTTTCTACTGATGCTGATGGCATGACTGGCATAGATTGGTTAGCTTATGAAAACCCAATTGAAGGAGCTAACAATATATGTGTCATGGTAAATACTCATTACAAAGTTTATATAAGTGCATTCATTAAATTTGTGTGTGTCTTTGTCGGTAAGAATTTTTTCTCTTGTTTTCTTAGGATGATGAACTAGTTGAACTTGATGAGGATGAGAGGGATGATGATGAGAGGGATGATGACGAGAGGGTTGAAGTACAATCTAATCCATATCCTTATATAGGATTGCAGTTTGAGTATGTTGAAAAGGCTGAAGAATTTTATAATCAATATGCTTACAAGGTTGGGTTCAGCATTCGTAAGGGGAGTCAATATGTTTCTGCCAAAACAAAACAAGTTACTGGTAGAGTATTTGTATGTTCACTGGAAGGTTAACAAAAAATAAAGAAGACCGGTGATGATGATGGAAAGGGTACTCTAAAAAAATATATGGCATCTGCACAAATAGGTTGTAAGGCTCGAATGCGAGTGAAGCAAGAATTGGACACAAAGTGGGTGGTCACAAGTTTTGAGAAAGAGCACAACCATGAACTCACTCAAATTCCATCTAAGAAGTGGTTTCATCGATCACATCGACATATGTCAATAAAGGTTTAGGAATTAGTTGGTGATATGCATGACCAGAATATTTGTACTGCTCAGATTATGTTTCTCTTAGCTAGTCAGTGTGGTGGCATTTGTAATGTGAGTTTCATTAGAAAGGACCTAAGCAATGAGCTTGTATCCTTGCGAAGGAAATATATAGGTGTTGATGTTTCCTCCACTTTGGAGCATTTTAGAAAAATGCAAGCAATTAATCTGTTATTTTATTATTCAGTACAATTTGGCAAAGAAGGATGTACACATAATATCTTTTGGGTGGATGCTAAGTCAAGGATGGCATATAAAGAATTTAGTGATGTGATTACTTTTGACACCACATATATGACTAAAAAGTACAGCATGCCATTTGCACCATTCATATGTGTGAACCACCACAAGTAGTCAACTTTATTTGGGTGTGCTTTGCTATGTGATGAGACAGTTGATTCTTTTATTTGGGTATTCCAAACATTTTTAGATGCCATGTATGGAAAACACCCTAAAGCAATACTAATTGATCAATATCTAGCAATGAGGAAGGCGATTCGCATAGTTTTTCCTAATGCAGTTCATCGATGTTGTCAATGGCATATAATGAGAAAAGCACGTGAGCACCTTGGTGTAATATATGGGACAGTTGCTGGTTTTGCTGAAGAATTCCATTCTTGCATAAACATGCCTATCACTATTGAAGAGTTTGAGGACAGATGGCAGAGAATGATATGTACATTCAACTTAGGTGACAATGCACATTTGCATTTGTTGTGGAGAATTAAAGATCAATGGATTCTTGTTTACTTTAGGGTTACTTTTTTTCCAACATGTCAACCACACAATGGAGTGAGAGCATGAATGCTATTTTTAAAGACCATGTCAACAATCATTTACCACTTTTTAAATTTGTAGAAGCATATGAAAAGGTGGTAGAGAGTCGATATGACAAAGAAGATGAGGAGGACTACTTTACCAAAAGTGGAGCACCCACTCTTTGGTCTCATGTACCAATTGAAAGCAAGCAAGAAATGTATACACAAGAATAGTTTACAAAGCTTTTCGAAGGCAAATGAAGAAGACAACTAGCTATGACATAGAAGAGGTGATCAAGGACTCCTTATATCACATTATATACATTTCTGAAGAGGAGAATCACTTCACGACAAGAAAGTACCACAAGGTGACCTTGACAAGAGAATTAGATGAAATATCTTGTGATTGCAGACATTTTTAGTTTAGCGACATTCTATGTTGTCATGCTTTCAAGGTATTATTATTTCTAAATTTTTATAAGATTCCACCATTATATGTCTTGGAGTGTTGGATTATTAATGCAAAAAAACAAGAATTTTCTTGTTGACGCAACTCAAGTAGAAATGGGAGATAGTACCATGTTGAGTAGGTATAACATCTGGTGTAGATCAGCCATGAGATTGGTTGGCTTAGCTTCTAAAGAAATGGATACTTACAAGATGGTGCAAAAGACGTTTCAAAATCCATATGATGAAGTGGTTCAAATGCAGCAAAAAGTGGATTTAGCTTCTACAGATGAAAGGATACCCTCATCCCATACTTATATTCCTACTCAGGGGATTCAATATGTGCCATTGCTTGTAGAAGCACATAACCAAATCAATGCAAAATATCCTATAACATCACAATGTAAAGGGACTAGAAAACCATAAAGGTTCAAACCACCTGCCGAATTAAAAGCAAAGAACATGTAGTATATGCAATGCAAAAGGTCACAACAGTCGGACATGCAAGCATGGGGTATTACTACTTATTAATAAATTTATTAAAAGTAAATGCAAGCATGGGGTAATACTACTAACTAATTTTTTTAATCTTTTTTTTTGCTTGGTTTCCAGAGAAACAAGGATGCATCAACCTCCTACGGGATAGAAGAAGAGGTTGAAGAGTCAAGCGAAGACTAATTCAACAATGTTATTACTATGTGTCTGTGCATTTGTGTACACTTGAGATGTAATTCTGCAATGTGATCATATCTGTAACATTTATGACAATGTGAGGTTGAAGAGTCAGTCAACAATGTTATTACTGTTTATCCAAGTGCATTTGTGTACACTAGAGTTGCAATTCAACAATGTGTATTTGTGTACACTTGAGTTGTATCCAAGTGCATTTATGACAATGTTATTTATTTAATTTGACTTAATGCTTACTGCGTGCTTGTTCCAATGTGTTGTGCTCTTTGAAAAAATGATTTGATGCTTGTTGTGTGATTCTTTGAATTTGTTGCGTTATTTGTTGTTGTTGGTCCAGTCTTGTTGTCACGTTCAGACCTTGTTGATGTTGGTTCAGTGTGTTCAGACCAAGAGAGAACACTGACGTCTTGCTTGCTATTTGGGAGTTCAGTGTGTTGGACCGATCTCTGTGCTTGCTTGTTGTTTTGCAGCGTCATAAGTATGTTGTTTTCCAGCAATTCAGTGCCAACTTGATGTCTTTTATAGCATTGACTTGGACATGGCTAGCTTGTTTATGAGTCATTTAAAACAAAAAGGGCAGCAAGCTTATTGTGATCAATCAGCTGAGAACAATGACTAAAGAAATGCTAGCCCAATTCATACTGAGCATACTGATATAATTTAATAAAATTAAGATCCCACAAATCAGATGAGAACAATGGCTACAGAAACCCTAGCAAATTCATACTCACACATCATGGTTTCATTTTCACTCTATCCGCAAGACTACCATCTGATTATCATTCTCAATTTCAGTTCTCTATGTGCAAGTTCAGCTAGAATTTAATTCGTCATCATATCCTCAAGGGAGGTGTAAATATAAAATAAGAAATTTTATGCAGTAGCTACCAAGTTGCTGCAGTAGCACAATAACAGAGCATGCTAATGTCATGATTCTGTGTGAGCAACAGAGAAACATCTCCAAACACAGAGAATAATATTTGGATGTCATCCAACATGGATTGAAGAAGAACACAATTATTCATTTATAAAATGTACCAATTCATTAATTCATTCATGATATTACAAACTGACCCCATACATAGATGGTCTGACACATAGATGATTGGATACATAGATGATCCCATACATAGATTCATCAACACAACTCACAGAACACACAGAACTCACAGTTCTCGTAGAACTACATACAGAGCAATAGAATACAACACACCACCAATAAAATCAAGCAACAATGATATTACCGAGTTGCCCTGAATTCTTTTTTCTTGCTCTTATCCAATTTTTCTTCAAGTTGTATGATTTTTTCTATCAAATCTTCAACTTTGGCTGCTGCATCCACCCACTGAAAAAAAATCACAATGTAGGAAACCCCGCTTATTGAATTTCAGACAATCAAAGAATTTCCTCCCAAAATTCTTCTCAGTCTTAGCTGTTCGAATTTTAACCTTCTCACCACAATCACAGTGTATCATTCCATGTGCCTCTGTAAGACCATATTGGCTGGTGGAGGTGTAACTACTTCTCGGTGAAGACATAGTTGCGAGATCGTCAGGAAGGGGGACAGAAGAACGGGTAGGTGTTGGTGTTGGCGTCTATGTGCGTGACGATGGTTGGGTCTGCATCTATGCCTCGACAATGATGGCGTCTAGGGCTAGACGAGGTTAGGCGAAGATGTTGTCTTGCTTCTACCACTATTCTGTGGCCTTCGGGTCATCTCCTGTAGCTATGCGGCTATCGGTGTGTGGTGTGTGGCTGCTGGTGTTCCTCTGCGTCTAGGTTGTAGGTCTCCGGCTGCGGGTTTGTGCAACTGCGGATCTCCAGCGGAGACCTACTGGTGGTGTGTGGCTGCTTGTGTGTGGCTACTGGCGTCTGTGGCTAGGAGGTAGCAGATAGGAAGGAAAATGAAGAAGCAAAGGAAAAGGAAGAAGCGGAGAGGAAGGAGAAGCGGAGAGGAAGAAGGAGCGGAGAGATGATCGGAAGAATGAAGAATAGAAGAGAGAGGAGAAGGGCGAAGGAAATTGGGGAGTATGAACGGAAGAGAGAGGAGAAGGACAAAGAAAATTGGGGAGAATGAACGGAAGAGAGAGGAGACGGGCAAAGAAAACGAGAAGACAGGTCAGCATTTACGCCGTTAGTCTTGGCATAAGCCCAATTCTTTTGAAGTTACCTTTAGATCTTGATCCAACGCCTAAAAACTGAGGTGTACAAGAGCCCCTATACGCTCGAGCATATTGTAGCTCAACTATCTCTCTCTCTCTCTCTCTCTCTATATATATATATATATATATATATATACATACTATTCTATCAATCTAAACTTCATAACTTGTCTCCATCCTGCACTTTTACGTACAAATGTTGGACTCTAGTTGAAACAATTAGTTCTATCCTCCATGTTACATAAACGACGCGCTAGACTCTTGTTGTCAATAGATTTCCTTAAATCATCAAACTCTCAGCGGCCATAAGGTTATAGTCGTAGACGACTAATAATAGGCAACATGCCACGCAGTGAATGGAGAGGAGGGGAAAGAGCTTAAGCTCTTTGGTTGCACATGGTGAAGGGGAAGGGAAGAGAATGAAGGGGAAATGATCAAGTTTATTTCCAACTACTTTTCTCCTTTTTTTGTAATTCCTATGATGCAATTGTATCGACAGAAAAGCATCAATGACAATAGTCCTTCGCCACCAAATCAGAGTTAAGACAAGGGGAAGGTGAAAGACTTGGCGAGAAAAATTTATTATAAAGTTTGGAGGGAAATATAGAATGTGGAGGGAAAATATAAAAATATGGTAGAAAATCCTTGTATAGTTTACAACTAATGAGAAAAAAGCGCATGTAGTCTCTCACCTCACTTTGAGAGAATACAAAATATTGGGGTGGGAGTTGGAGGGAAAAAATAGAGGAAAAAATTAAAAATAAAAGAAAACTAGAATTAATGTAGCACACATTAAAAAAATTAGAATGTACAGAAAAGATGTTGGTAGAGAATATTGAAAGTTTGAGATAAATATTTTTTTAACAGAATAACGTAAGGAAAAATAGAAAAAAGGAGGAAATTGTGGAGAAAAGTGGAGGGAACTCTCAAGTTATGGAGAGAATATAAATAAATGGAGGAAAGTACACGTATAACCATCTATTTGCATCAGCAATGTTTTACACCACATTAAAGATAAGAAATCTATCTTCTTCTTTAATAAAACAATTATATGAATAACTTTATTTTGATCACGAGATATGTGAGTTTAATTTATCTTGATTTTTTAGGAACTAATATGTGTGTGGTGTATGTAAATTTTTAGAACAATATGACTTGTTAAAAAATATCATATTTTTATGTTCTCCCTTCCCCTCCCCATGCTAACCAAACAGACTAAAATAAGTGTCCCCTTCCCTTCCCTCCCCTCCCTTCCCTTCCCCTCCCTCCATCCCCTCCCCTCCATTCACCCATATCAAACATAGCTTTAGGGACGATGACCAAACCAAAAGACCTAGCTTTCTAATAGAGTTGAAAGTTGTTCGAGGCTGAAGGCACAAGAAAATTAGAACACGCCGCTGTCCACCTTTGAATCGACATCAGAAAATGTTTGTGTGCTCGTCCTCACGCAGTTGCCAATTTGCGATTTCATATGGGAGGGCGTACTTTCCTAGGCCTAGAAAGGGCGGTGGTTACCAGCAAGCACTATCTTTGACGGGTGCTTTTCCGCCTTGAGGGAGGGTAGAATACGGGGGTCCCATGCTGGACAGCCGGCTAGAGATATACAATATCACGGTTGAAGAAGCATAATATCTAGGAACTCTGCGTCATGAGAAGTTTCCCACTGCAACTACATGCAGTGGGATGTACACCGGCATCGGAGGGATCCCAAAGTTGTCACTTCACGTTCAAAGGAAATCATGATCAAAGCAAATGACTTTCCCGATTTTCTCTTTCCAATTACTTTCCCACCGGACGTTGCTGGTTTAGGCAAGGACCAGATGATAGACACAATCTACATCACTTCTGCCTTGTCATGGTTTACAACTCCAATAAGTTTTGTAGATCATATTAATGTGTGTTGCCCGTTTGAAGTACCTCCGTCTAAAGACATGGTGAGCGAACTTCTGCATTCCATATCTACTATATTCAATTCCTACAAAGTCCCAAATGTATAAATTTTGCAGTTTAATTGTTCACCAACACAGATATTTTTAGAGCTCATTTGCACTTAAAGGTACTCTTTGAAGTTACCTCGTATCCTCAACAAGGCTCCATATAGGAACAATAAATCTGTATGCTTTGTATGTGCCTTGCTCCTGCATTTTAGGTTGGGAACTGTATAGAACTTCCACCATAAATGGATACCAATAAATTTCAACATATACAAGAAGATGTGCCATACATGGGTTAGCCTGAATTACTCTTTTATGGAAAAAATGATGCATGGGTTCTACAATTGACAGAGATTAAAAAGGGACACCTCTGAGACAGCAAGTTCAGGACAACATATTTGAACTCAGATTCTATACCTCAAATTCTAGAAAGGTATGTTCTGATATATTTTCTTTATTCTCTGATGAATTGACATTCACAGATCACGTCATAATTTTATATTTGCCCGCCACCAAGAAGATAATAAGATCGTGACTTCTCTACTCTATTTTTAGTATATTATTGTTGCGTATGTTGTTGAAATATAAAATAGTCTTATACCCATATTGCCTTTATAATATGGAACACATAGTGAATGGATTACTACTTCTTATGGATTTTCATCAGTTTCGAGAAAAACAATATACTGAAAAAATAGAGTCTATATATGGAAAAGAATTGTTATACAATGAAAACAATATAAATTCACATACAGAAAAATATTATCTTAGTTACTAATGTGTCTCTTCAAAATATTTTGTAGCATACATTAGAGGTTTTATGTACTCCAACGTCGGTAGTAAGCTTTGGAGACATAAAGGGGAAATGTATGTCCACCCATTTTGTAGATTTGGCTAGATCACCTTGTTTGAAGTTTGATTGGCCCCAACGGGTTATCTGCGCATTAGTATTAGATTTTTAACCTTGAATGACTTAAGAGTAGTGTTAGATGCCTTCTACACTATCATAATCAATGATATGTTTTTTGGTGTGAATAATCAATGATATGTTAATAATTCAATGCCTTAGTATGCATTCTAGATATACCCATCTATTTAAATGCTTAGCAAGTGTTGGAGTCAAAATATTTGACATGGGAACATCACAATGTACACGGATGTTCCAGAAAAATATATGTATCATTTTCATCTATCTGGATACTATATCACCATTATATGCAAGAAACAAATCCTTGATTTTTATCCACTATTTATAACAATTGTAGTCAAATTCAAGAAACAAATCCTTGATTACCTCCACTATTTACAATAAGTGTTTCCAGATTTACCCCTCTAACACATTGCTAGTTGATTTAAGGCCCAACTTGTGGCCTTTTACTGTATTAGAAGGTGTTATCTTTTATCCAAAACCTTTATTTGTTTTGATATCACATTTTGGTTTGAACAACATTTCCTTAGCTATGTGATAATAAAGATTGCACTTTAGAAGCATGGAGTTGACAACTATGCATTGTGATAGTCGGGTGGTGTGTTGTTTACATCCAGAGGTTATCAAAACTTTGTTCATTCACATTATTATAAATATAGATCTATGGTTGTTGAAACGCATTGATAATTCATTAATATCATATTAAATTTTGAGAGGAACTATATAACCATCAATTGAACTATGACATCATTGCTAAAGAATTGAATATGAAAATCTTGATGTTTATCAACTTTTTAAATTGAAAATTAGTACTATACTTGCATTAATATTTCAAAAAATGTCACACTCTTTGTTTTCTTGGAATATTCTAAAATTAACACCTCATGTAGTTATATTTAGTTGTATGCTTAGAATTTGGACGCTTTGACTATCTTTTTATTGACCATTCTATATAATATATTTTTATTCACATTGTCATTAATTTATTTATGATTCTAAGATATAATCCATGTAATAATATATATATATACACTACTACAGAACCTACCTTTAGTGTCGGTTATTTAAGGCCTTTAGTGTCGGTTTCTAAGAGACACCTATGTGGGCGACACTAAAAGCTCACCCATTACGTGTCGGTTCCAAAACCGACGCCCAAACTCTTCACGCGCCACCAAAAACGAGCCATCATGGGACTATAGGCATCGGTTATTAGGTAAGAAACTGACGCCCAAACCCTTCACGCCACAGAAAGGGCGCCATCTTGGGCACTATCAGTGTCGGTTATAAGTAAGAAACTGGCGCCATATATCTTCGCGCCACAGGAAATAGACACCGGTTATTTATATAAAACTGACACTATAACTTTGTGTGTCAGTTTTATACAAATAACCGACGCCTATTGTTTTTTTTTTGTCAGTCTGCAGACCTGCTGTGGCTGGTCGCAGGATGAGAAACCTGCAGTTCAGTTATGAACTGTAGGTTTTACGACATCCATTGATATCAGCCAACAACAGGCCACAAACCTGCAAAATTAACAACAAAAATATATATTCACACATGCATTTAGCAATGCAACATGCAGTTCCATTTTATTTCCACACATTTAGAAACATTCATGTAGCTAGCAATCTGTAGTTCCATTCATTCACATTCACACATGTAGAAACATTCATATAGCAACCAACACTTTCATTCATTTTCACTCAGACACATATAGAAACATCCAGACATGTAGAAACATTCACACATATATTATAATTCAGAAATTCATTTACAAAATATCATTGTTTAGTCATTATTCGCTATCAGCATCCCAATTATATTTTAAAACCCCCACTATTTGTATGGTTGTTGCCCATTCTTCTCTTACTTCATTTAATTCTCCCATCGTATAGGGAGCATGTACATCTAGTAAGTCCTCTCCTGTAATGGGGTCAGCTTTAAACACTTATAAAGAGAATGATGTATATATATAATTAATGAGCTATAAATAAGATTGATATATTTTGATCATATTATCTAATGAGACTATATAATACTTGAGCAATACACTCGATATCCAGTGCGGCATGTTTGATAATCATGTGCATATATAGCATGACATAGTATCCACATGCCCATCCGTTGTCTTGTGTAGCACACTATAAATTCAAACATACAAAATATTAAAAAATACAACTAATTAAGCATTGTTCACATAAATAATATATACATATATTGCAGTCGGGAACTTACTTTCACGTTCTTCCAAATTATTGGCTGGTTCTTTTTCGTGGGGACCTTTCCTCCAGCCTTTTTGAACTCATCAAAACCCCTACATGTTAATGTAACATAGAACATTGCAATTAAATAGTAATGTAATAACATATGTTAACGGATATGAAAATGAAATATTTCTCACCGGAATAATGCCATTTTCATTGTGTCCAAATCTTGTATTCAATTTACTCCCCTTAGGATCTAGATAATAGACATTGAACATCTCGGGGACAATAACCAGTAACTCCCAATGCTTACCACTAGAGGTAAAAAAGTTAAAAATTAATAACTCCAAATCCACAATAAAAATGTAATTTTCTTAAGTCCAAATTATAATAAGTAAAGTAAACTTACTCTACATTGAATGGAGCCATTATCACCGTCTTCTTATTTACAGCAAAATTTGTAAAAGCCTCACAGCAGTATTGTTGAACTGACGTAGGGTCTTTAGCTACTAGACTAATCAAAGATGGAATCAAAAACCTTACATGTTCGAATCCCAAATCTGCACATATCTTGTCTAAGTAGATGCAAAATATGTATTAATTACACATGCATTAATAAATAAGAAACCAGATCACCAGATCATACACAAGGTATATGGATGTATGAAGAAGATCTCATCTTATCCATAGCTCTATCACAGATGTATTTAGCCAATCATTTCCAAACAACTCCAAAATATCTTTTATAAATAGTTTGGTTTCGTATGACTGACCTGTAGAATCTGAATCGTAAGAAACAGTTATAGGGAAGTTTATATCATGTTCGCCTAACCATATTGCCATACCCCTACAGTTAGGATTTAACGGGACAGGTAGGTCCTGTGGAACCCAACTAGGTAATGTAGGAGGTGGAAGTGGAGGCCTAGATGATGTGGGTGTCTTCTTTTTAACCTGTATATATATATATAATTTTACGTCAACTGACATCATATACACACACTAACAATTTAACATAATGTAAATTTATCATACAGTTTCAGTAAAGAGGACATCTGCTTTTCGCCACAATATCACTCCGCCTTCTGCCTCACCAAGCGTTTCACAATCTGGGTGGGCATATGGCAATGGAAGATCCGCCCATCCTTGCAATACATGTACCGGGCTCACACGAAGCCAACCAGCTGGTAATGGAGACCCGTGAAACTGTTCCCCAGGTAGGGATGGGTAAGCTGACGCCTCTGCAATGGCATATTCATTACTTTTTAGACGGCATCGCTTCAACACCTACAAATTTTTGTGTAAAGAATGTTATATACATATATACATATCATCTTTTTTTGAAACGACTACAATTTCATATATACATATCATCTTGAATTAAAAAACTAGTTACTGTCATAAAAATACTTACAACGGATGTATAGGTGGTGGTTCTACAGGATTACTCCCAACCTCTGCAGTAGGAGTAGGAGTTGAGCCTACAGTGGGTATTGTCTGGTAAGTGGCAGTCTGAGATGCCTGCCACTTTTTCATTGCTTCTTCGAGTTTCCTATCAAATAGCTTATCCACTTATACATGGATAAAAGAAACGTCAAATTCTAATTATTGAATTCTCTTTTATAGTAACCTTATAAAGAAAGAATATGTTACCTCATCTTGTGAAAGTCCCGCTTTTGGGACATGTTTGCACTGGGATGGCCCAAATAAAGCTTTGATGCCCATACCAGCACCTGCAGCCCTAACACGTCTAGGATTCTCTGGGTTACCCAGAGCAACTGTCAATTCGTCCCTTGTTCCCTCAGAGATGAACTTGCCTTGTTTCCTCAACTCGTGCGGCTCCCGCTAATCGCCAAAACAAAAATTTGTAATTAAGTAAACAGCACAAATAATCAATATTCGAATGATTACTGTAAGAGTTGTATTTTACCATTTTTGCAGCCGCCTCAGCAGTTGCAGCCTTTGTTATTTCTCCCTTCTTATTTTACCTCCCAGCTATCCAGACATCCTGGCGAGGCAGAGGTGTGCTACCTATGGTAGAGGACTCCTGAGTAGCAGTAGACTGAGCAGTAGCCTCAGACTGTAGTCTTTGGTGAACGCCTGCATATCCTCTTGGACCCATTGTGTGGTCGTGCACATTCAGTGCAAGCCTTGATCTTTGTGCCTCACTGAGGGCCTAGTTAGTATGCACATTAATGATTTGGTTAGTAACACTAAATGTTAATCTTGAATAGGTGAATACAACATATATTAATAATGAGATTGAGACTGACGCCTAATACCTTGAATTCATCAGTTTGTCTTGAAGCGACAAACGCGTCCCATTCTTCTTTGTCCAGGAAGTTCCACTGTTCAGTGGTTGTCTTCTTCCTCTTATCATCTTCTTTTATGTATTCTCAGGTGACATGTGTCCTATAGTTCCTTAGGACTCCCCACAGCATTGCATCACGCATTTACGATGTAGTTTTTCATCCAATTCAAATATACTCTGCAAAATAGAATTGCTATTAACTAGTATCCAAAAATTTAGTAATCTACAAAATAGAATTGCAAATTAATAATAACTCACGCATAAATCCCTCCATATTAAGTCTTTCTTCTCCTTAGAAACATTATGCCAAGAATCTAAGTGACAACCGCAATGGCTACGAGTAACAAACCCAAGATATGAAACAAATGAATTGCGATTCACACCACATGCATTTCCTGCATTATCAAAATCCACAACAAGTTTGGGTCCATTGCCCTTTTGCGCAATTAACTTCTTCATCATAGTGATTCCCCTTCTCTTGTCAACTTTTTGGTGCTGCTGATCAAGTGCATCAAGTGCTTCAGGTGGTACCTGTGCATCATCAACCTAAAATTTGACAAAATAAACATATTTACAAGATATAACTATAAATGGACATATAGATATAAATATATGATATTTTTTCAAAACTTACCTTGTGAGGCGGCACATTGATGTCCTCACCCTCACGGTAATCATCAGCACAGTCATCAGGAGAATGGTCAGCCATCTGCAAATTCACATTCAAATTGTAAAGTTCACATTGTAAAGTAATTCAAATTGTAAAGCTCACATTGTAAAGTTCACATTCACATTGTAAAGTTCACATTCACATTGTAAAGTAATTCACATTATAAATTAAGCTCAAATTTTAAGTGATGGTTTGATACTCAGTTTTGAACAACATATTAAATTTTTAATATTTTTGTAATTCAAATTGTAAAGTTCACATATTCAGAAAAATAAAAACATATAAAACAAAACATACCTCTAATATTGTGATTTTTTATCAATTAACAATCCTTCATTGTGATCTCCGCGCACATACAAGTCATCATTGGCTTCAATATTTGTTGGTGTTGGAAACCCAACTGAGAATGGATTGGAGTCTTCATACTTAGCATAGTATTGTTCTTCATATATAGGATCTTCAATGAACTGTCTTTTACCATGAAGAACAACCGACCATTTATCATTTATAAGATCATCGATATAAAATACTTGTTTCGCCTGTGATGCCAATATGAATGGTTCAGCCTTCTCGCCAATCTTTTCAAAGTTCACTAAAGTGAAACTCAATTCATCCACTATAACTCCTTTGGTGTTATCAACCCAATTACATTTGAAGAGCGGAATTCTGAAATCTATGTAGTCAAATTCCCATATGTCTTCAATGACACTGTAATATGACATTTTAGCTTCACGTGGACTCTTATCCTTTGCACTTGCAAAAAACATAGTCGATGCTTGAAGGGTGACTCCACTATTTTGGATGGCACTCTTGTCATCTTGGTGCTTTATGTAATATTTGAATCCATTAATGGCATACCCTTCATAAGACATAACAGTCAACTTTGGTTTAAAGGCGAGGCATTTGATAGTTTCAGTAATATCATCTGGTGTTTGAGATAGTTGATGGAAGACTTTATCTTCAAACCACTTAATAAAAGTCTTGTTATGCTCTCTAGCAAGCCACATTGTATTGGCTCAAGGATATTGTCTTTTGATGAAATTGGTATGATCCTCTATATAAACGTTCACTTCGTCCATGTTGTGTAAAATATACAAATGACCTTGTTCCAACTGCTCACGGCTGATTACTTTCACACGTGATCCCAAAATTCCTTTGCCAAATAGCTCGTCAATATTCTTGTCATTATCAGGAGTGTCATTACCACTGAGAAAGTCATTGCAGAAATCCATAACCTCTCTCGCCACATAACCTTCAATAATACTCCCTTCAGGCCGATAACGGTTTCGAACATCACCTTTAAAAACGCTCATGTATCGTTCAAAGGGATACATCCAATGCAAGAAAACCAGTCCCAAGATTTTCACTTCCCTAGTCAAGTGGACAACAAGATGTACCATGATATCAAAGAATGAAGGAGGGAAATACATCTCAAGCTGACATAGGGTAACAACCACTTCTCTTTGCAAATTATCGAGAGTCTTAGGGTCAATAACTTTGTTGCAGAGACTGTTGAAAAAGAAACAAAGTCTGGTGATTGCAAACCTTACATGCTTCGGCAATATAGATCGAATTGCCACGGGCAATATTTGTTGCATTAGAGTGTGACAATCATGAGATTTAAGACCTATCAACTTCATATCTTTCATTGATACCAATCTACAGATGTTGGATGAGTAACCATGTGGCACCTTAACATTTACCAAGCATTCACAAAAAGCTTTCTTCTCCTTTCTAGACAACGTGTAACAAGAGGGAGGTAAGTATGTTCTTTTATTACCCATTTCACGTAATTCTGTTAATTCTGACCTTATTCCCATTTCACGTAGGTCCAGTCTGGATTTTATCCCATCTTTAGTCTTACCTGGTATATTTAACAGAGTACCAATGATGATATCACAGACATTTTTCTCAACGTGCATTACATCGATACAATGTTTGACTGTCAAAGAACTCCAATAAGGAAGATTCCAAAATATTGAATTCTTCTTGAATGAAGAATTGTCACTCCGTGTAGTACATTGTGATCTCTTACCAAATTCATTGACAAAGTCTTTTACTCTTTCATAAACAACCTCCCTTGGTATAGGTTTAGGTGCACTCCGTTCCTCATTCAATCCATTGAATGCTTTGCGCTTCCTACGATAAGGATGGAATTTTGGAAGAAACCTTCGATGACCGAGATATAAATTCTTACCGCCATGTTTTAGTCTTGTTGAATCAGTGTTCTCTTCACATATAGGACACGCTTTAGCTCCTTTGACACTTATATCCAGACAAATTCCCATATGCTGGAAAGTCATTAATAGTGCAAAACAACATAGCATGCAAACGAAATGTCTCTCTTTGTGAAGCATCATAGGTCATCACACCTTCACCCCATAGTTTCTTTAAGTCATCAATCAGAGGTTCAAGATAAACATCGATGTCATTTCCAGGTTGTTTAGGTCCCGATATCAACAACGACAGCATTACATACTTATTTTTCATACACAGCCAGGGAGGAAGATTGTATATAACAAGCATGACTGGCCAAGTGCTATGTTGGCTGCTCAATGTCCCATACGGATTCGTCCCGCCTGTACAAAGCCCAAGTCTTAGATTCCTGACTTCTTCACCAAATTCAGGGTATAATACATCAATCTTCTTTCACTGTGGGGAATCAGACGCATATCGTAGGATCCCATCATTATTTTTCTTAACATCTGCATGCCACCTCAAATTCTTCGCATCTATCGGATTGGCAAACAAGCGTTGAAACTGTGATATTATAGGTAGATACCACATCACCTTGGTAGGAGAACCAGTTTTGGACTCCCCCGAAGTCGTCAATTTATACCGTGACGCACCACATTTTGGACAATCTTTCAAATCTGCATAGTCCTTTTGAAATAATACACAATCATTCGGGCATGCATGTATCTTCTTGGCATCCATTCCCATTGGGCACAACAATTTCTTTACCTGGTATGTTGAGATTGGCAGCTCGTTTCCTTCAGGAAGCATTTCTTTCAACAAAGACATTAATGACGTGAAGCTTTTGTCGCTCCATCTATTGTTAGCTTTCAACTTATACAATCTCAACACAACGCTAAGCTTCGTAAACTTAGTACAACTTGTGTATAACGGCATCTCAGCATCATGCACAATGTTTCTAAAAATGGGAGGTGGATCGGTGTGCTCTACCCCACAACTATCCAGCATCGCATCAACGATGTCTACTGGAACTGGTTCATTCACATCTACATCATTGTAGGCAATTTCTTCTTCCACACAAGCACTGCTATCGACATCCACTGGTTTCGGGTTTGAAATCTCTCCATGCCAGTGTCATTCTGTATAGCCTTGTATAATCCCGTTGCACATGACACGAGTTTTGATTTCGTTACAAGTGTTGACTTTCAAGTTGTTACCGCAATGCCTACATGGACAGTAGAACCTATCTCCAGGTTGTTTCCTATGTTCCTCGGCAAATCTAATAAACTGGTCAAGACCAGAAATAAACTCTGGGGTGCAGCGATTGTGAATGGACATCCATGATCTATCCATTCTATGATCAAAGAGAAAACAAGTATATATTAGGACAAGATTAGGGTCTAGGGTTAAAAAATACATGTGATGTCATTATTATATATAATAAATGTGTACCACCTATCCATTCTTGAACACCTAATCTCACTAGTAAGTGTATAATGTGTATTGGGTTTTCAAGAAAATTTCGGTAGCATTTCCCCGCTGTTCTCCAAGTACATATGTACTTAGAGAACAAACGGGGAAATGCTGTCGAAATTTTCTTGAAAACCCAATACACATTATACACTTACATCCTAAGCGAGATTAGGTGTTCAAGAACAGTCCCAAACCGGGGACTGTCCAAGATTTACTCCTAATCAGTAAATCTTGGATGGGTTTCTAGGCCAACAAATAATGTGTTGTCATTCTTATACCTAAAATCCTAGTTCTTCAAGTTAGGGTGATTATTGATGTCTTTAAAAAGCATGATTGGCAATTTAGGGAAAAGTTCATCATTTACATTCCAAGCATGTCACATATGTGCATTCAGTTCATCATTAAGCAAGAAGGGTGATTAGGATTCTCACCAAGAACGGGTTTTGATTTTCTATACAATTTTATAAAAAATGCACATGTATGCATATATATACTATACTTTTTGGAACCTTTATACATATCTGAACACCCTAAATAACCATACTAAACACCTAAATACTTTATAACACAACTATAAAACAATGATTATAGCTAAACTATTAAACAATAGACTTGTCACATATAAAACACCCTATACAACTATAAAACAAAAGGTATTAAGATATGCATGATACAATAACTATTTTGCATCACATTACAGCAGACTTATCATTGATACCTTACTAACTTATTGCTACATTTACATATCATCACTTGATCAAAAATTACAGCAATACATTTAACCAGTATGCATTCTAAAATCTATGTCATGATTAGTTACATGTAATTTACTTGGATATACAGTAGTACCCAATTACTATGTCTTACATACAAAGTATGCATATTAAATTAGCTAAGGCTTATCATAGAACATGTATTATTTATCAAGTTACCAATAAGTAAATAACTTTTAAAAAAATGCCCAACAGTAGCCTGGGCGTGCATTCGCACCGCCCAAGCAGTCGCCTAGGTGGAGGAAGGAAGGAGGAAGAAGGAGGAAGGGCATACCTGGCCTGGAGCATGGAGCGCCGACGAGCACAGAGCGCCGACGAGCACGGGCCTTCCGACGAGAACGGGCATCGGTGAGCACAGAGGGCCGGTGAGAACGAATGGCAGGGAGCGGCGTGTTGGTGGAGCACGGAGCGACGGCGGCGGAGCACGGACGACAGGGAGCAGGGAGCGGCGGCGGCGGAGCAGCGGGGGCGAGCAAGAAATCGCCGGACCTAACTGGAATCGGGAATGAAACAGGGAAAGGGAAAGAGTGGCTCGCGCTGGTGAGCTATTAAGTTGACAAAAAGCGTCGGTTATTCAAAAAAACTGACAACTAAACCAACAGTGTCGGTTCTTTTCCAAAAACCGACACCTATACTAGATTATAGTCGTCAGTTTTTAACTAAAAGACAACCGGCAACTATTCCTGTCTCGCGAATACCCTTTAGTCGTCGGTTATTTATTTATGAACCGACGCCATATGTCAAATTTTGGAGGTAATTTTTTCGCTGGAATTTTGGTTTTGGCAGTTGATTTTAGGTGTCGGTTTTTTATTAATTAATCGACACTTAATAAAATCGGTACCCGTGTTTGGTCGACCTTCATAGATTGGATGTCGATTTATGTTATCAACCGACACTGTAGAGTTTAGGTGTCGGTTTATGTATACAACTGACACCTTGAAAAGTGACTTTATAAGCCATTTCTGTAGTAGTGATACCTTTACAAGGAGAGCTGACATTATGCATAGAGTCATGTAGAAGGGAAAAATGAGTCTCAATGACTACTATATTAACTAATAGTCAAGATTATTAATCATTATGGAAGCAATGGGATCTCCTACATTGACGAACACTATTTTTGTATTTTGATCATTGTGTGTTATAGTGTATCTCTAAAGGTTGTAGGGGTAGGTGCGGGTTTCAAGATGTGCAATCATTTTCTATTAAAACTTTTTAAAATACATAAATAGTATGTGAGGGTGTATCTCACCACAACATTCCATGAATATGTACTCATTCCATTACATCGAAGCAGACAACTCACAGTTGTAGCCAATATGAGTTGAACTTGATGTCTTCCCATTACCAAATAAATGCCAACCAACTCGGTTAATCCACATCAGCATGTACCATGAATTTTTTAGCTACAAAAAATCTCCTAAATTGCTCATGTGCTATTGAGGTCATCCCTCCCAACTCCCTCCAAGGTTGGTTGGTATGTACTTGTTATTAATCATCCTTTTTTATTATTTTTATTTACATGGCTATAATATCCTTGAAATAGGATATATGACGCTGCAAGATTTTGTTAAATGTAATGGATATATACTGACATAGGTTAAACGATTCTAGCTAGGTGCATGTGCCTTATGTGTGAATAATAAACTAACCAAAAATGACTTTGAGTAAGAATAGATAGAGTAAACATGACTGCAAATGGTGAAAAAATATTGTAGAAGAAGGATGTGTTGATGATTAATGTTACAAGCTTGCAAAATAATCAGTTTATAAGTAAAAAACTATACAGCTCGTGCTTCCAAATGATTCCAGGTTTCATTAGATCTTCAAACACTAATACACTATCACATCTAATATTTTTCTTTAATATCTAATAGTAGACCCAATTTATATCATTACCTAAACGTCATCATATCCATGTTCATATTGTTTTCATATATATTCACTAAATATATTCTTCTGGTTATATTACTAACATCCATCTTCAATTCATTAACTGAGATGTGCAAAACACGTGTACTTAATTGTGTGTGTGTATATATATTAGGAGATGAAAAAAACAGTGTTATGGCATGTGGAATATTAAAGAGAGCATGGTGACATAGTCTAAGTGAGTCCTTTTTCTTTGGTGCAAGAAACTCTTCTGTTGTATATCAGTTCACTTTTAATTGGATTGTTCAATACTTATAATTATATATGAATGGCTCCATGAAATCGATGGCGGCTAGCTTTCTTTTTTAAGACTTATATTACACTTATTGTTTATGTCTTTTCTTTAATTCTTGTCTATTTTTGTAGCAAAAGGTAATGAAAGAATCAAGCTAACTCTTTGGCTACTCTTAATGCTTAGGCACTATTTAAGGTTCATGGTTGTTGCCATTTGTAGCAAAAATGCATGTCTACAACATTACTATTACTAGGTAGAGATAGGAAGGGGAGGGAGGCAAATCCGTCTTCATCCACATGTTTCTCATCCCTGCTTTGTAGTTTTGATTCCGGTGGTAGGACATAGACATTGGCATACTCAAGAAGATTGTTCAAAAAGAGTACCATCAAGGGAGGAGCCAGGGGCAAGAAGGGACCATGCCCCCCCAGAAAAATGAGAAATAAATAAATATATACATATATATATATATATGTATATGTATATACATACACATTTGTAACTTCAAATAAAAACATATTACATATCGATGCCATGTCAATCACAAATTTTGGCTAGCCTACTGGTGTGCGGCGTATCACCTTAGTTGTGCATCCCAAGTTTGAATCATCACGGTCGTAGTTTTTATTCGTGCTTTCCACATGTGGACAGTAATATGTATATAATTATAGGTTCTCTTATTCATTAACATGAAATGTGATAATGGCGTAGTGGTGTGAGTCCTATATCCTAAGCTGCATTGTGCGAGTTCAAATCACATTTGTGATGTTTTTATTTGTGATGTTCACATGTGAATGGTGCTATGTATATCAATATGTATGTGCTTTTATTTATAAACATTAATTGTGACAATGGCCTAGTGGAATGTAGCTAATTGCTTTGAGAATAAGGTTTTTGATTCAAATCCTCATGGATGTGTCTTTGATTTTTTTTCTCTCCATTATATAAATTTAAAACTCACAATAGAAATCTATCCTTAACATATAGTTTGCCCCCCCCAATACTTAAGTACTGGCTCCACTCCTGAGTACCATTTAAGATAAGAACATGCAGGAGATAGCTTAGTATGTATGACACTACCGCATATTTTTCTTCAACTAAACACATGTTTATATAAAAATATATAGTTTTTTTAATTAGAAGTAGGGCATGTGTCCGCTTGTGTTTATGGCTCCACCACTGGACATAGAGACATCGGTCGAGCGAGCAATATTACATAAGTTTGGTATCATTGGTAAGAAGAGTGCCGCGAACAAGTGGCACACATATCAATATATCATGCATGTCGTCGGCTTGATCGCTGGACTTCCTGTGGTGCCGCTAGCCGGAGAGCATGGTTATGGAAGAACAATTTTAGCCACATTCATTTATCCATCCGATGTTCTACCTGAAAGTTGAAAAAACATTGTTCTACCTTAAAGTTGAAAAAACATAAGTTTTAATGCATGGAACAGATGATCTATTTGTAGCAGATTTTTTATATTATTGTCTTGTAAAAGTCATGCAATTCTTATGTAAAGTGCAGATATCAAATTTGAATGAAAACTTCACTAGTACAGTGCATGACGAACAATGCATGATGTATAATACTATACTAGGCATATAGTTGAGACGTACAACAATAACATCATTCATCAAAATTATTTAGAAAAAGTATATTACTAACAGACACAATGTACAAGAAGTATAAAATACTTTTATAAATCACATATCAGAAAATCATGTATAAAAAATTCTATAGCTATGTACAATACCTACATGAACTAATTCACATTTTATTAAAATGCATACACATGCAACTAACATATTTTCTGATACATGATACAGTACATACACACATTACATTATCTCAGATATTACACATGTTTATTTTACACATCACTAAAATATAAAATGTGTAGTATAAGAAGTACATGAAGCATAGTACAAGATGTACTGTGCTAACATTCCGTAATGGACTAAGAATATAGGATGCTTGATTTTGGCGCAAACAAAGTGAACCGGCAGGATAGACGAGAGATGGGAACTAGACAAATATTTTAGTAGTGCGAGAATACTGATGGGATGAAATAAGAATGTCGGACATACTGTACTAATACGGGAACATTTGTGAGATGAAGTGAGACTATTTCATTCTTTTTCAGCTTCTGCATGGAGTTAATTTGGGTGGAATTAATTCATATAAAAAAATAACTGAGTCTAGGTTTTTGCAGACTCCGGAGAAAATAGATGGAGTATAAAGCTGACTATGTACATCATTACTCTTATGGAACCTCTGCAAGCGATACTGCTCACATTCTCATCCGACGTAGATGAAGTGCGCCGTGAACCTTGGACGTACGCGTGCCCTCACATGACTGCTAGCTTAACTTCATTGAGCACATAGTTCGGGCCACACAAGTAGCCACCTACCGATGATCCCGCTTGTACATACTGGGTTGTGGCGTTAAGATCCACCGTCCATCTGTGATATCATCTACGACCTCAGTGAGGTGGATAGAGAGGCTCTAGGTTATCCATATTTCCATATAACAAAATTGACAATACAACTACAAATTGTCATCGGTTATGATTTCAAAAGTCGACGCCTATCTCCATACCTGAATTTTTTTTGATCTGGGTTACGACATAGTCGTCAGTTATTTCAATAAAAACAGACCACTAAATCCCTTTCCAAACAAAAAGTGTTTGGCTCATAGTCGTCAGTTCGGTTCAGAGTAAAACTGACAATGCAACTATAAATTATCATCGATTATGATTTCATAAACCGACGCATATCTTCATACCCAAAAAACATTTAGCCCGGGTTAGGACATAGTTGTCGGTTTGGTATAAATAACCGACGACGTAGACCTTCATTGATAGTTCTTTTAAATAAAATATGACTAAGTATTATTTTTTTAATACCAGCTTGTTGGTCTGTTGTCTGGCTGGTCAGCAGGATGTAGAACCTACAATTCAGAACATGATGTGATTTCGGCCTAACAATAGGACATAAACCTACAAGAAGAAGATGATCAAGACTATATATACATCATGTGATTCATACACATGTAGAAATATAATTAATTCATTCACATGATTCACACACATGTAGAAACATGTAGTTCCATTAATTCATCCATTTTCACATTCATAGACATATAGAAGCCTACGTTTCTAATCATTCATCCATTTTCACATTCACACACATGTAGAAGCACATTCATTCATTCATCTTTACACTCACACACATGTATATAGATCAAATTTCAATAAGACAATTCAAAAAAAGTAATTCACACATGTATATATTAGCACCACATATATATAGAAATAATGACACCAAAGTTTAGAAATGTCATTCTTTATCATCAGTGCCCCAATCATAATAAAAAATTGCCTCCCTTTCAAAGGCTTTTTCTCATTGTTTTCTTATGACATCTAATTGTTCTATCGCATAGGACATATGTACATCTAATAACTTTTCTCCTCTATTGAAGTCACTAGTTTTAAACACCTACATAGAGAATGACATATATATAATTAATAAGTTTTGATATTTTCATATTATCTAATGAGACTATACTTATGATGATCAAGACTATATATTACTTGTTGTGTGTTTTTTATGTCTTATGCAACATATCTAACAATCATATCCATATACTACATATCGTAATATTCACATGCCCAGTCGTTATTTTTACAACACACTATAAATTTCAACATACAAAATGTTACTAAATAAAAATAAGCATAGTTCACATAAATAAAATATGCATTGGAGTTGGGAAACTACATCCACATTCTTTTAAAACTATCACTTTCTTTTCTTATCCATCCTTCCTCTAACATTTTTGAAATTTTTCAAAGCCCTATATGTTAATGTAACACATTGAATTGCATTAGTAAATAGTCATGTAATAATAGATGTTAACAGAAATAAATATAAAAATTTTCTCATGTGTATAATGGCCTTTTCAAATCGTGTCCCAAACGGTCTAATTTGTTCCCATTAGGATCTAGATAATAAACAGTCAACATCTCAGACAAAAACCAGTAACTCCAAATGCTTACCTCTAGTGATAAGAAAGTAAAAAATATATACCTCAAAATCCACAATGAAATGTAATTTTCTTAAGTCAAAAATATAAGCAAAGAAAACTTACCCCACATTATATGGATCTATTATCACGCTCTTTTTGCTTCACCAAAATATTTAAAAGTGATAGAGCAGTATAAGTAACTGATGCAGGGTCTTCATTTATAAGACTGCTCAAGGATGGAACTAGTAATCCCACATGAGTCATTAAAAAATCTTTACGAAACCTATATAAGTGGTTGCAAAACATATATTACATATGCATTAATATATAAGAAAACATATCACCATATATATAAAATGAAGTATATAAATATATAAATTAGATATCACTATGTACATAGTTCTATCATAGATGAATTCATCCAAGCATAACAAAACAATTCCAAAATATCTTCCAGAAATATATCATTATCGTATGATTGGCCTATAGCATCCTCCTCCATAGAAATAATAATAGGTGAAGTTTTGGAATGTTCACCTATCCATATTGCCATACCCCTGCATTGAGGACCTATCGAGTCGAATAGGTCCTTTGCAAGCCAACTAGGTACTTGAGGATGAGGTGAAGGTGGAGGAGGATGAACTGTAGTGGGTTTCTTTCCTTTAACCTGCATATATAATTTCATATCAATTGTCATGTATATACATATACCAATTAACATAATGTAAATTTATACATGATCAATATAGATGACTCCCTCTTTGGGCCACAAGACCACTCCGCCTTCTACTTCACCAAGTGTGTCAGCATCTGGGTGGGTATATGGCAATTGATGTAGTCTCCAAGTGGGGAAGACAAGCCTTAGGCTCACACGAACCGCACCATCGGGTACTAGAGTGCCATGAATCATGTTCCCTAGAAGGCGTGGGTAAGACTCTCCCTCTACAATGATGTATTCTTTCAATTTTAGACAACATGGCCTCAACTGCTACAAATTTACATAGAGTATGTTATATATATACCTAAACATATCATCATGTAAAGACTAGCTACTATGTCATAAAAACACTTACAACGGAGGTTCTCAGTGGTGGGTCTACTATATTACTCCCAACCACCTCTATAAGATTACTCACAACCACCTCTATCGTAGAGGAAGAGCGGCACGACACATGCACTATCTGAGTGGCAGCCTGAGACGCCTGCCACTTGCTCATTTCTTCTTGGACTCTCTTATCAATTAACTCATCTACCTATACATGGGAAAAATAAATGCTTTTTGATTCCTGAATTCCCTTTGCAATAATATTCTAAAAAAAGAATAGGTTACCTCAGCTTTTGAAAATCCCTCTTTTTAGACATATTTGTGTTGTAATGGCCCAAAGAATGCTCTTATGCCCACACCAGCATCTCCAGCCCAAACACATCCAAGGTGCAATGGCTTACCGAGACCAACTGACAATTCATCTCTTGTACCCTCAGGGATGAATGAGCCTTGCTTCCTCTACTCATGAAGCTCCCGCTAATCATCATCAATAGAAATTGGTAAGTAAACATAACAATCATCAATACTAATTGCTCTGAGAGTTGAATTTTACCATTTTTGTAGCCGCCTCAGCAGTTACGGGGTTAGTTATATCCCATTTTTTTGTTTTACCTCCCAACTATCCACATATCATGGTGATCAGAGGTGTGGGAGTAGTAGAGGACTTAGCAGTCTCAATAGCAGGAACACTAGGCTGCTGAATGGAAGACGCATGTAGTTTTTGGTGAAGGGATGCATAGCTACTTGGACCCATCATGTGGTCATACACATTCAGTGCACGTCTTGCTCTATGAGCATCGTTGATAGCCTTGTTAGTAAGCACATTGAATTGGTTAGTAAAAATCAAGGTCAATTGTAAATTGGTGAATTCATAAGAATGTATACTAATTAAATTAGGATTGATGCTTAATATCTTGAATTCATTGGTATTTCTCTTGGCAACAAACACCTCCCACTCAGTTGGGTCTAGATAGTTTCATTGCTCAAGGGATGACATCTTCCTCTTATCAGCCTCTCGTATGTATTGTCAGTTGAGAGTTGTCCTTTAGTTCCTTAGGACCCTCTCACAACATTACATCACCTTTTTACGATGTAGGATTTGATCCAGTTCAAATGTACTCTACAAAATTTCATATATTTCATAGAGTATTCTAAAAAATATAATTGTAAATAGCTTTAAAAATATTGTTGCAAATGATAATATCTCACAAATAGTTCTTTCCATATGAAGTCTTTCTTACTTTTAGGAACTGTATGCCAAGATTCTACATTTACACTACAATGGACACGAGTGAGAACCCCAAGATGAAAAAATGAATTACGGTTCTTTCCAATTGGATTTCCTGCATGATCAAAATCCACAACCAATTTTGGTCCATTTCCCTTTACTGTAGTAGCTTGTTCATCATAGTGATGCCCCTAATTTTTTTAGTTTTTTATGATGCTCATCAGGTGGCACAAGGTTTTCAGGGGGTACATCCTCAAACTAAAAATTAACAAAAAAACACATATACAATATAACTTATAAATGGACATATAGATAGATATATTGCCAAACTTACATTGTGACGCGGTGCCCCACCCTCATGGTGATCATCATCACGATCATCATACTCATGGTCAGCCATCTAAAAAAATATCATATAAAAAAAATCAAACATTTAACATTTAACATTTAATCAAATTAATATAACATTGTAAAGTTCACATCGATCCAACATTAAAAAATAAAACATTTAAAAATTAAAAAACATGCCTCTAATATTGAGATCTTTTATTAATTAACATTCCTCCAATGTGATCTCCACACAAATATAAGTCATCATTAGCTTCAATATTTGGTGTAGGAAAGATAACTGAGAATGGACTGGAGTCATCATACTTCACATAATACTCTTCTTCATCTATAGGATCTTCAATGAACTATCTTTTACCATAAAGAACAATCAACCGTTTTTCATTTGCAGGATCATCAATATAAAATACTTGTTTCTCCTGTGATGCCAATATGAATGGTTCGCCCTTCTCGCCAATCTTTTCAAAATTCACTAATGGGAAACCCAATTCATACACTATAACTCCTTTGGTGTTATCATCCCAATTACACTTAAAGAGCAAAATTTTGAAATCTACATAATCAAACTCCCATATGTATTCCATGACACTGTAATATGACATTTTAGCATCACGTGGACTCTTATATTTCGCACTAGAAAAAAACAATGAAGACGCTTGAAGGGTGACCCCACTATTTTGGATGATGCTCTTATCATCTTGATGCTTTGTGTAATGTGAGAACCCATTTGTGTCAAACCCTTCATAAGACATAACATTAATTTTTTATTTAAAGGTGAGGCATTTGATATTTTCAGCAATATTATTTGGCGTTTGAGATAATTGATGTAAGACTTTATCTTCAAAAATAAATGTCTTTTTATGCTCTCTAGCAAGCCACATTGAATTGGCTCAAGAATATTGTTTCTTGATGAAATTTGTATGTTCCGTGATATAAACACTCACTTCATCGATGTTGTGTAAAATATACAAGTGAGCTTGTTCCCACACCTCACGACTGATTACTTTCATTCATGCTCCTAAAGTTCCTTTTCCAGAATACTCCTCAATATTCTTGTCAATTACATGAGCTTCATTATCACTTAGAAAGTCATTGCAAAAATCCATAATCTCTCGCCACATAATCCTCAATAATCTCTTCCTTCAGGCCGGTAACAGTTTCGAACATCACCTTTTAAAACGCTCACATATCGTTCAAAAAGATACACCCAATGCAAAAAAAATAGGTCCCAACATTTTTACTTCCCTAGTCAAGTGGACAACAAGATGTAGCATGATATCAAAGAATGAAGGAGGAAAATACATCTCAAGATGATATAGGGTAACAACCACTTCTCTTTGTAACTTATCGAGATTCTCAGGATCAATAACTTTGCTACATAGATTGTTGAAGAAGTAATAAAGTTTGGTGATTGCAAACCTTACATGCTTTGACAGTATAGATCAAAATGTCACGGGAAATATTTGTTGCATTAGAGTGTGACAATCATGAAATTTAAGACCTATCAACTTCAGATCTTTCATTGATACCTATCTACAGATGTTGGAAGAGTAACCCTATGGTACCTTAACATTAACCAAGCACTCACAAAAAGCTTTCTTCACCTTTCTAGACAACGTGTAACAAGCCAGAGGTAAATATGTTCTTCGATCACTACTAACTAATTCTCTTAATTTTTTTCCTTATTCCCATTTCACGTAGGTCCATTCTAGATTTGATGTCAACTATAGTCTTACCTGGTATATTCAACAGAGTACTAATGACGCTATCACAAACATTTTTCTCAACATGCATGATAATGATACAATGACTAACTGCCAAAGAACTTCAACATGGAGGATCCCAAAATATTGACTTCTTCTTAAATAAAGATTTATTACTTCATATGGGAATGATACATTATGATCTCTTACCAAATTCATTGATAAAATCCTTTACACTTTCATAAAAACCTCCCCTGGTATAGGTTTAGGGGCACTCCGTTCCTCATTCCATCCATTGAATGCTTTGTTCAACCTTAGATATAGATAGAATTTTGGAAGAAACCTTCAATGACCAAGATATACAGTCTTGCTGCCATGTTTTAGTCGTATTAAATCAGTATTCTCTTCACATATTGGGCATGCTTTGGATCCTTTTACATTGTATCCCATATGCTAGAAATTCATTAATAGTACAAAACAACATAGCATGCAAACAAAATGTCTCTCTACGTGAAGCATCATCAGTCATCACACCTTCACCCTAAAGTTTCTTTAAGTCATCAATCAGAGGTTCAAGATAAACATGGATATCATTTCCAGGTTGTTTAGGGCCCAATATCAACAACGACAAAAGAACGTACTTATTTTTCATACACAACCAGGGAGGAATATTGTATATAACAAGCATAATAGGCCAAGTGCTATGTTGTCTTCTCAATGTGTCATATGTATTCATCCCATCGGTACAAAGCCCAAGTCTTAGATTCCTAACTGATTCACCAAATTCATGGTATGATAAATCAATCTTCTTCCATTATGGGGAATCAACCACATGTCATAGGATCCCATAATTATTTTTTTTAACCTCTACATGTCACCTTAAATTCTTCACATCTATCAGATTGGCAAACAAGCATTGAAAGAGTGGTATTATAGGTAGATACTGCATCCCCTTATCAGGAGAGCCAGTTTTTGACTTCCCTAACGTCATCATTTTATACCTTCACGCACCACATTTTGGACAATCTTTCAAATCTACATATTCCTTTTGAAATAATACACAATCATTCAAGCATGCATGCATCTTCTTAGCCTTCATTCCCATTGGGCATAATATTTTGTTTAACTTGTATGTTGAGATTGGAAGCTTGTTTCCTTCAGGAAGAATTTCTTTCAACAAAGACAACAATGAAGTGAAGCTTTTGTCACTCCATTTATTATTAGCCTTCAGATTGTACAATCTCAACACAACGCTCAGCTTCATAAACTTAGTACAACCTGTGTATAATAATCTCTCATCATCATGCATAATGTTCCTAAACAAGGAAGGTGGATTGGTGTGATCTACCCCACAACTATACAACATCACATCAACAATGTCTATCAGAATCGGTTCATTCAAATCTATGTCATCGGTGACAAATTTTGTTTAATACAAGCACTGCTATTAACATCCACTAATATCAGGTTTGAAATCTCTCCATGCCAGTACCATTCTGCATAGCCTTGTACAATCCCTTTGCACATGACATGACTTTTGATTTCATCACCAGTGCTAACTTTCAAGTTGTTACCACAATGCTTACATTGACAATATAACCTATCTCCGTGTTGTTTCCTATGTTCCTCTGCAAATTTAATAAACTAATCAAGACCAAAAATAAACTTTGGGGTATAGTGATTTGGAATGGACATCAATGATGTATCCATTCTATGATCAAAGAGAAAACAAGTATTAGAGTTTAGGATTTACATATTAAGTTGAGGATTTAAAAATATATTAGGATTTATTGTTTTAGATTTAGGGATAAGGGTTTAATGATTTGGGTTTAGGGTTAAAAAATAGGGTTTAGGGTGAAAAGATTAGGGGTTAGGGTTTAGTAATGAATGTGTGTACCAACTTCCCATTCTTGAACACCTAATCTCACTAGTAAGTGTATAATGTGTATTTGATTTTCAAGAAAATTTTGGCATCATTTCCCCCTCTAAGTATGTCGATTTACATGGGCAAATGCCTACCAACATATGTACTTAGAAAACAAATGGGAAAGTGCTAGAGAAACATCTTGAAAATCGAATATACATTATACACATACATCCTAAGTGAGATTGAGTATTCAAGAACATTCCCAAATCGGGGACTATCCAAGATTTACTCCTAGTGAGTAAATCTTGGACGAGTTTCTAGGTCAAAAAATATATATGTATATATGTTGTCATAATTATACCTATAATCATATTTTCATCATTCATATCCTATATTTTACATGACATCATTTATTTCAATTCATTCTTCCATTTGGGTTAGTTCATTCATGCATCATTAACCCTAATTAATCAATATTAATCAACTACACAATCTTGATGAGCAATTATTGAACTAAGTTAAATCAATAACTAACAAGAGAGAAAGAAAGCAATATTAATTAATTAAATTTATTCTTGCATCATTAACCCTAATTAATCAATATTAATCAACTAGACAATCTTGATGAGCAATTATGCAACTAAGTTAAATCAATCACTAACAAGAGAGAAATAAAGAAATATTAATTAATTAAGTTCATTTATGCATCATAAACCTACTTAATCAAAATATACTTCTAATTAACCACTCACATCAATGGTGGAGCAGGCTATCAAGGTGGTGGGTAGAGGTGGAGATGGTCACGACTAGAGAAGAAGGAAGGTGGGAATGAGAAGATGGCTGGAGGTGAAGCTGACTATGGTGGTGACAACTGGAGTAGGCTGGAACGGCGGCCGGTGGCGGTAATTGGAGCAGGATGGAGTGGCGGTCGGTGGCTAGTGCTGAGCTGGAGCAATAGAAGCTCATTGGCATCACACCCGTGATGGTGAGCATAACAACGACACCATAAGCATGAGCGCAACAACTTCTCAGGCGACAGTGGTAGCGCAAGCACAACAGCTGGAGCACAGGAGCAACGACTGGAGTAGCAAAATTACCAGATCTAGTTTAGGTATTCTGATGAAATGGAGAATGGGGAAAAAGTTTCACTTGGGTGCTATTAAGTTACCCATAGTCATCTATTATTTTGAAAAACCGATAACTAACTCCTAAAGTTTTCTCTCGGGCTAGGGGTATAGTCATCAATTTCTTGTGAGTGAAAAAACCGATGACTAAGTAAAAATCTAAACAAAAAAGTTGCGATCAGTTAGGATTTTAGTCGTCGATCGCTAGAGAAAAATTGACAACTAACTCCTAAACTAAAAAAAATAGTTTGACATAGTGATCGGTTACCAACAGACTAACCAACATCTATAGACATACCGAAATAAAAGATTTTAATCTACTGTTAGGACCATAGTTGTCGGTTTTCCAATAAAAACCGATAATGAAGGAGTAAATTGGGGGGAGAATATTTTTGTGGGGACAAGGTGAGAAAAGACCTAGTCATCGTTTCTAGTAAACAACCAACGATATAGACCCATCCCCTTAAAAGAAAATTTGTCTCACGAAGGGTGATTAGTCGTCGGTTAGTTGATAGAGCCGATGACTAATGAGGGGATAAATGTTTCTATGGGGACATGGAGAAAAACATTTGTCGTTGATTTTAGCAAAAATTTGCCAGATTAAAAGTTTTGGAGGCACATTTTTTTCCTAGAAAATTATATTTTGTGGGTAATTTTATACGTCATTTTCTTTGGAAAGATACTGACGTTAAAGTAAAAATGGTACTCGTGTCTATTCTAATTTGGCGGGACTTCACATATGGTGACAACTATCTTTAAATAACTTGCATCTTTGTTCTTTGGCGTCGATTTTTTAGTGTAACTGATGCCATCAAAGGTGATGTTATATGTCATTTCTGTACTAGTGAATTACGTGAGAATACACACATATGATACATTATCTTTTGAATTCTTTGAAGATGGGTAAAAGAGATTAATAATAACAAAAATGATGACACATCTATCTAGGTACCCTAAACACCATGAGTTTCCTTTGAGGTCCACATTGGGGAAACAAAATTATCTCCATGTAGTGATCAATGAATTATGAGAAGGATTTATGGAGTGCAGATTGAGATCTTAAAGGTTAAACCACTAGGATTTAGGAGTGAGACATATGGAGTGGCTCTGGCCCAAAATCCTTGCTGTGAAAGTATATGTCCATGATGAATAGATTTTGATGAAATGAAAGATGTGAAATATGAAAATATGAGATATATTGTGATATGTGATATACTATTTTGATGGTTCCTATATTGTGAACCTGAGATGAGGACGTGAGCCTCTTTAGGCAACCCTGAGGTGTCCAGGGTATCTTGTTGATATCTTAGGGTAGATGGATAAACCCTAATCTAGTGTCGTTGAATCATTGACACGAGAATTAAGTGTGGCGACTTTTACTTGGTGAGGTAAAAGCCAAGTAGTTTTAGGGAAAATAATAAAAGTTGACAAGTCATACAAAATATGATGTGAATGTTTGTTACATTTCTTGAATTGCTAGATGACACCTTGCCATTTTGTATTATGTTTCTTGTCATGGAAAATAAGCATTCTATTGTAGAGATTATCTGTTTCATATTCTGATTTGTCTTGTTGACAAGTAGTGAATGTTAAGATTTATATCCACTCTGAAGATTATTTGCATTGCTTGTCATTTGATAGTATTGTTTGGTAGTCATGTCTTATGTGTAATTCAGCTTCAAGATTACAAGATGTGTTCTTGGTCCAGATGGTGGGGTGTCACAAAGATGATGCTATTGTTATGTATTGATTCAAACTGTTTAGATCTTGACTTGTTACTCATACTAAAGATTGTTAATCTAAACTAAGATGTATCTACTGATTTGTTCATAGACATGCTCTAAAAGATGTTTTAAAGTTGGATATGGTTTAAGTGATTTCCTTATCTAATTGATTAGACTACCATTGTAAACTTAATTTGACTAGATGATAGAACTATCTGCTAGAATTTTCATTATCTGCAAGTTTCTTTTAAGTTCATTATACTTAATATGATGTCGATGCATGTACTTAGATTTAGTGGGAGGTATCCACTCATTGGGGCTCTATATGATCCTTGTGAGGTTATTTCAAATGTTTTTAGGTATAATGATATCCATTAGAGAGGTCCTAATAAAGAATATATAAATAGAATCATCTAGATAGATTAGATTGTCCCTATACACTCTCTTTCCTGGGATGGGTAGTATATTGAGTTTATTCTTTCATGTACATGTATTTAATGTAAAGTGAACAATATGTGAGTAGTGAAATTTGATTATAGTTTTGAGAGATTTTATATGAATTTTGATATCTTAATGTGATATTCATGATGTGTCAATGGTTTTTGAAAATTGTCAAGAAAGAGAAATGGAAAATTTTACATGTGTTTTTTTTATTATATTGTTTTAATTGCCTTTGTCGAGAACTCGTTGTTTTGTTTCATAATTTGGGTTTAGGCATAGGAAATCTCTCTAATGGATAGCATTTATTATAATAAAAAGAGATGCCTCGAAACACACAATTGGACTTTTTTGGTCTCCTAAAAGTGTGTTGCCCCCTATTTATATGTATTTCAAATCATGTATGTACATTGTGTGAATAAAAAGAAAGTAAAAAGGTAAGGTTTTATGATGAAAAAAACCCCTTTAGAAAACACACAATTAGAGAAGAGAAGGATTATACAATTAATCTATAAGAGAATATGTATCTATCATCGCATTAGTTTGGCATATCTCAAAAACTTCTTCTTTGTCTAAACTTTTTTGGTTGCTTTCCCTTACAAATACCATAGAGGGCCAAAAGTGCCAACCCACTCTTTCAGATATTTTAAATGGAAGATCTTCTGAATAAAAAAAGAAGCAACATGTATGTATCGATAATCATAGTATTCCAAACTTTGTATGCATAATCACACTTAAGAAAAAGATGATCCACATCCTCCCAATCACACCTTAATAACATGTACATGAAAGGCAATATGGATCCCCTATTTTGAAGATGGTCATGTATCAAAACTTTGTCCAACATCATTCTGCAATAGAAAATATTACACCTATGAGGAGCAACTTACTTCTACATCCAATCACTCAGGGCATATCATCATCCTTCCTCCTAAAAACCTCATGAAGTCTTTCATCATACTTATTTACTTTACCATCAAAAAACATAATATCATCACCAAAACCTAGGAATTTATCCAAATATTTATTAAGAGATCCACGCTATATTTGATTACATATCTAATTGGGAAGTTTACCTTTTCCAAGTTTGAGAATATATCCATTGTCTATAATTGTATCAAGAAACAATCTAGAATCCACCCCGAGGATTTCTCTAGATGAGAGCCTTGGTTCCATCTTTGAAAATGAGTTGCACCTTTAGATGTAATTTAATTACACAAGATAACACTTTTCTCATCAATCATAAACATTCTAGACATAGTGTCAAACTCCTTCGCCATGCCTCCTAGATAAGAGATAGAGTCATGATTAGCTCAGAAGATAGGACCACATCATCCAAAAACAAATCATGAGAGATAGACATTGTTAGCGACTATGATAGGTTTACAAAAATTGTATTTAGCATCCCCATTAATGATAGTTGAGAATCCCTCCATAGAAAGAACAAAAAGGCATGTGCCTACGGGATCCTCCTATGAATTCCTTTGGGGAAGAACATAAACTCTCTATGGTGACTCCATTAAATAGGCCTATGAGACTATTATAGTGTATATTTTCTATTAAACCATGGATAAAGAAGTAGGTAAAATTCATTCTCAATAATAGCGAGAAGATAATTCTAGTTGACTGAGTAATAATCCTTCATAATGAGCATTTTTACACATTTATTGGGGCTTGAACTCTTCATGATGTTAATAATAATCTCATTCAACAAAAAAGTAGAATAAATAATGGATGCACCTTTTAAAAAGGAACTTTGTGTTGGGTCAATGATAGGTGGCATAATAGATTGAAGCATGTTTGAAAAAACATCTAAAATAATTTATATCAAACTTATTTAACTATTATCTAATGGAACCATCATCCCTGTCGTCTATTTTTTTTATATCATTATCAGCAGTAGTGATGTCCATTGGATTGTAGCATTGAAACAAGAACTCCATCGAAATTTTCATACCAAGGATTTGGAAAAACTTACAACTTTTTAGGAATCGAGGTGCTACATTCTTTCCAGGGAACTTACTTATCTTAGTGGAAGTATGTCCTTGACCTCTTGAAGGGTTTTGGTATGCTGAATTATAAATATGTTTCTTCACATATGGACTGTCACAACAAATTTCTATATAAGGGAGTGTCCTTTTCCCCATCTTTAATAATGTAAACACAAAGTTGGGAAACTCATCTATCTTATTGTTAGACGATCCAACATTATCATTGTTCTTTATTTTTTATGTGACACATGGCTAAATTATTGTGTTCCACTAGAGTCAAGTTGTAACATGCCAAGATTTGAAGCCTCATATAAAATGATCTTAAAAGATATGATTGGAATACCCATATCACCAAGGTGCACCTCCTTTTTAGGGATCGCATCGCTAAAGAACTCTATGGTTAATCATGCTCAATCTAGAGTAGTACTAAGACGAATGACTAGTCAGGAAGTTTATCATGGTTTGCACATGAGTGTGGATAAAGCACACAGATATGGCTAGTGGTGGTCTATGGATCTGGAAGTTCATATGATGAACTTAAAGGTGTTCCAACCATCGATGACTCAATAGAGATATTGTGACAACAATTGAGCTAATTGTTAGGCAAGGAATATCAGATACCATATTACAATGGTTTCATTTTATAGCAAAGTGATAAGGAAACATGCAATACACTAACTATAGAAAAGTGTTTCTAAACTGTTGGATCAGCACTAGTGCAGTAGAAACATGGGAGACATGTTTAGATCACTAAGAATATGATTCATGGGTGATTGGATCTATGAGCAAGTGGTAGTCTATTGGTATGGTATGCCCAGAGAGACAATCATGTGATGATTGACATGGCACATAATATAAAGGATTTGATTAATTACAATAAAGGCAAGCTTCCAATTCATTCTGTTTCACTCAATTATGAGATAATGAGGAAACATTATGAATGTCTAAAGAATTCTAATACTCAATGATGTATGTTTTTAAGTAAGTGACTTGAACAATGAGATCATACAAATGATAAGAGTATGTACATTCTTATTATGTCCCTAGTCAGTTGTGACTGTGGAAGACAGATAGACACTAGTAACACCTAAGACTAGATTGTATGTTGGTTGATGACAAAATCTCACTTGTCATGATATGGCATATCAAACCAAGTACATAGATGCATGTTAGGGAATGGTGTATCGGACAGACCCACCTTGAGAGTGACACATGGAAATCATCTTTAGTGGTCATAGTCATATCTCATAGTGTAGGTGGTGATTGTGGTTCTTAGACCTGAAGTCACTACTGTATCACATGTCCTTGGGTATACTTTGACATCATCAAACGTAATCTTAAAATACAGGTTGCCATAAAGGTGATGATTTAGTAGCTTTTATACATGGGTACTGACTGTGAGTGATCTAGATGGGATTTGTCCCTCCTACTAGAGTTTGATATCCTGGCCACTTGATAAGTGAGACTAAGAAATGTGTGTGCATGCACATTTGAATCAATATATGATATTGAGTTCATATATATCTCAGAGAGTCTACTCTAGTTCAAGGAACATGGATTGAATGTTGAAGAGGATGATGATTCCATGGCTTGAGTTCAATTCAGATTTCAAAGACAAAGGAATTATATAATCACCGCAACACCTTACAGAGATTGTAGTTTGAAGTTGTTCTCTAACTTTCAATTCACTTGGGTAGCACTTATGTGCGACTAGGAACCACTCTCTACTTGTGATGTCATAATCTATTTATGGACACTCGCTGCCAACATGATATGGGACCTATAGGGTCACACACAAATGGACTCATCTGGAAGAGGAGTTTGATCATGAATGATGATCTGATTGATTGTTAAAGTGTTTAGGTATTCAATTCAAGCAACAAATCAGCTGACTGGACTACCAACATATCGCTTCAAGTGTTGAGATGACCGTTTGGAGTCTCAGGTTGATTTGAATTGATTTGGCTAAGTTTTGTTCGAACTGGGGAGCAAAATGACCATCTCACATGAGTGATCCAACTATATTAGCTCCACCCAACCGACCGGTTGGTGGTCATGAGACAAACATCTCATGTGAGTGAGATGACCAGTTCAAGGTCGCGACATGACCATCTCGTGTGAGAAAGATCAACCAATTTGTATGGAAATTTGATTGTGACAAGGAATAGTTTTGACGTCATTTGTGCATTAATTGGATTCAAATTGCCAATTTGATTCAAAAAAGGAAACTACATGAAATGACCATCTCGCTAAAGTGGTAACCAAGAGAGCCCAAGCAAGTCCTACCCAAATAGGAAGGGACAACAAGGGAGAGAACAATTGATAATCATTGTGGGAGAGCAAGTTGGTGACTAGTACACCAATGGGAGGGACAACTCCTTCATGTCTGTTCTACTAGAATGACAAGAGTTCTAGGTAGTCTGTGTAGACTTCACTAGAGGTTAGGAGGTTGTTGTTTTCCGCTAGAAGGACAAGTCAGCCTATAGTCCATGGTGAGTCCAGGAGCTACTGCAGACGTTCTTCGAGACTGTCATCTGTGGTGAAGACTAGGAGTTGAACAAACATCATTCAAGAACAACTAGGATATAGTTGTCCTGCAATGAGTTGTTGTTGTTGTTGGACTTTCTCCAAGACAAAGTATGAACTCGTTAAAACCATCATTCCCATTACATAGTTGTTGATGGGATCTTGTTGTTCATGGAAATAGGGAAATAATTTTTTTGTTTCTGATGCCTTATCTGTGCTGCTATTTCCCAATAGTGGTATTAGAGCCACTTCAACTAATTATGTTTTAGGATAATCGATATGATTGAATTTTTAGTTTTATCGTTTATTTATTGCAAACGATGCAAATATTTAAACTACTTAATGCGCACATCTGATCAAACATCACATAATCCCAAACTAATATATATATATATATATAGAGAGAGAGAGAGAGAGAGTCAAGCTAGAATACACTCGAGTGTACAGATCACGCTGTACACCCCAATTGTGTTTTCCAATCTAGACCATATTTTTCAAAAATCTAATCCATTGATCTTCATGGTTACAATAATAATAGGCCACATACAAAATTTGAGCTCATTTGGATGAGTGTAAGTCACTCATCTAAGGACAAAAAACTCGACACACAAAACTAATTTGAAATGCATGATTCTTGTCTCCTTTAGATGAATGACCTATAAGTGCCCAAATGAGATGAAATTTATTATATAGTATGCTTTTAAGATATTACGAAGATCAATGGTTTAAAATTTTCAAAACATTACTACATCTTTGAAAATGACTGAGGTGTACAGTGTCTCTGGTACACTCGAGTGTACACTAGCCTGACTCTCTCTCTCTCTCTCTATATATATATATATATATATATATATATATATATATATATATATATATATATATATATATATATATATATATATATATATATAGGGATCATCTTTAATACCCGCACGGGTAGCTACCCGCGCACCCTTCCTGATATTTTTTTAAATATTTTTTTCGCAATTGTAGAGGAGCATTTATCCAGCTCCCCAAACAAATTGATCCAAAAATAATATCATTTGCCCCACCAAAATAAAAAAACCCGTCCATGTATTTACAGACTGTATATTTTCTACGCAGTTACTTTTTAGTCACATAGTTACTTTTTATATCAATATAGTTATTCTTTTGATCAGAAGAGTTACTCTTATGTACCATATAGTTACTCTTTTGGATGTGCGAGTAGCGAGTGGGTAGCAAAAATCTGGTTACCCACGTGGGCAAAGAATAAACGCCCATATATATATATATATATATATATATATATATATATATATATATATATATATATATATATATATATATATATATACATATATATACATATATATATATGTGTGTGTGTGTGCATATGTATATATATATATATATATAGTGTGTGTGTGTGATATGATATATATGCAATTTACACATGTCGTCCTAAAATGAGTTTTGATGGTAGATGTATAGTATGGTTATGACCAATAACCCAAAATTTGCGTATGGTTGGATGGTTTGGTTTTATTCTTATTTTATCTTGGTCTACACACTAAGCCTCAACCTCCTTATTCCTAATGTAAAGTTAATTATTTCCTACCTCAGCTCCCCACAAATGTAACTCGAGGTTTCTCATTACCATGTAATAAGTTTAATAGCAAATAGGATAGTTTCCTTTCTTGTAATGATGAAGAAGATGATCAACATCAATGATACGACTGTCTGGAAGACCGAGGAGGGTAGAATATAAGAGGTGTGATCTGACCGGCTGGTGGATCCAACCAACCATCTAGAAGTGTCCAGACATTGGTTGGATAGGTGGCCAACCGATCGTTTTAGACAACCAACTGACTGGCCAAGAGGCAATATGATCGGTTCAAGGGTTGAATCTATCAAACTGGATTGGCAAAGCACATATCTACACCAATAGCAAGTTCATACATATGAAATGATGATTAACCTAGGTGGTAGTAATTCCTTGTGGTTCTGAGGAATTATAGTAGACATAGCCATAACCATCACTTTTTATTTTATATAGCATGTTTATGTTGTGGGATTTAGCATGTATATGATGCATACTATATATGTGGTGACTGGATATTGTATATGTATATTTATACATATGATATATATATATATCCCTCAAACAAACATATTAAGTCTAATATGTGTTACAAAATCGGCACACTTCAAAAGCTTGATTGACCAAGCATAGGATATGCCAAAGTGTGATGTGTCACCTATCTCGTGGAAGTGTGATGGTTGTAATGTAGGATTTTCCAAAGTGGGATACATTATTATCATGTCAGATATTGGGTTAGGCTTAGTGATTCTTAGAAAGCCTAAGCCCATAGGCATGTAGATGATTATGGAAAGGAGTTTCACATATCATCTATCCAATAGTTTCATATAGATGCAATTGGCAAAAGTTGCCTACCTAAATAATCAAGTTGTGGGAGATCAGCCAATGTTGTCTCATGATTTGATGAAATATGGATCTTGGCTCAATAGAAAATTGTTCACTGCAATTTTTCAAATTGATACATGAGGATTGTAAATTTGAATAAAATAATGAGAATGATAATAATTAAAGGCCTAATTAATATCTCCAAAAAAATTCAAATCAAATTAAGTTTTTGACAAAATTGCAAACACTTTTGTAGAATCAAATGGAAACACACAACAACACCTTTTCACTACGATCGGTCCTTAAGAAAGACAAATTAAATGGGAACAACTTCCATGACTGGTACAGGGTGTTGAGAATTGTTCTCACACTGGAGTGCAAGCTCTATGTCCTAGAGGCACCAGAGCCAGAAGAACCCCTTCCTACGACACCTAAGGCTGACAAGGATGCTTACAAGAAGCATACTGAAGATGTCATTGATGTCAAATGCCTGATGTTTGCTCCATGAACTATGAGTTGTAGAGGCATAATGAGAATGTAAATGTTATTGAGATGGTACACATCTCAAGAACATGTTCCAAGATCAGGAAAAACAAAGAGAGATATGATGTCTCCAAGGCATTGTTCAAGTGCAACATGATAGAAGGATATCCAATAGGTCCTCATGTACTCAAAGTGATTGGGTATGTGGAGAAACTGGCTAGACTTGGATTCCTCGTAAGCTAAGAGTTGACCACTGATGTAGTTCTACAATTTATGCAGAATCATACAGTCAGTATGTCATGAACTACAACATGAACAACTTTGACCAGTCATTGACAGAGTTGTTGGGCATATTGAGAACAGTTGAGGAAAAAATGAAGAAAGACAAGTCCAAGTCTGTGATGATGATCAACAACACAAAGGGAAAGTCTAAAGGAAAAGACAAAGCTAAGAAGAGTTATAAAGCTGGCTAGAAGCCCAAATCTTCATATCTCAAGGCAAAGGGAGGAGTAAAGAAAAGAGGTGATTGTCACCACTGTCACCAGCATGGACATTTGAAAAGAAGTTTCCCTTTTTGGATAGAGGAATTAAAGACAAAGAAGGAAGGCATTGAGGCCTCCACTTTAGGTATAAACGTTATAATATAAATTTGGTTACTTCTTTATCTCAGTATGTGATACTGGATAGAGATCTGGCATACATGATGTGTAGAATCTGACAAGAAGTAAGGCCTTTATGAAAGGACAAACATAGAAAAAGCAAAGCATAAGTTGTAGAAAGCCTTAGTCTACATTTAAATTTATCTTAGCCCAATGGGAATGTAGTAAAGTTAGTTGAACTGCTATTTCATTATGCAAACAAATAGAAACATTTTCTTTATGCAACTTGTAAGACAAGGATGGTAAATCAATAAAGTGAGCTATTAATGCTTCTATTTCAAAAGGTATGATCTTGTATGGCAATTCCCAAATATCTAATGATCTTTGTTTGATAGATTTAAAAGATGAATGTTTCAATACCTAACAGATGATGATTGATAACTCAAGGAATCTATAGTAATGGTCACCTTAGATGCATATATAAGAAATGCATATCTAGATTACATATTGATGTTAATCTAGACTCCCTTGGTTATCGAAACCTAAGGAAATATGCAAGTCTTACACACAACATGAAATAACATCCTTCACTAAAAGTATTGGGAGGATAATCCTTCCACTAGACCTCATTTATGATGCAATAAGATATTATGGAATGAATATTGTAGATAATTACCTATACTTCATAGTATTTGTTGATGAAATGACGATATGCTTCAGTAAAATAGAAATCTCTTGAAGGGTTCAATAAGATTACATACATGGTGTACAACTTCCTTAAAGGTATTAAGATACTTTGATATGATCAAATGTTGAAATACATTACATATTTTGAGAACCTTTTGGATAGATGGTGATAGTGTATCACAAGACAAATCCACCTGAATATAATGATGTGTCAAAAAGAAGGAATTACATCTTGATGAATCATGATATGATTATCATATTAAACTAATCTCAATCTCTCCATGAGAACATTCATTACACTAAAATTAAGTACCATCTAAAATGGTTTAAAGGATATCATATGTGATATGATATGATATGATATGATATGGGAATGTACCAATTTATCCAAAGGGTTGAAACCTATACAAATAAATTAGTTTCTTGAAAAGGTTTATCCACAAACCATAATTGTTGAATGCTGCCTTTGGTCCCAATCCTAAAGCAAAAAATGTTTTGTGTCAAGGATAACTGAGTTCCAAAAGAATTAGAGGGAGGAAAAGGAATACTCAAAAGTTTTGGGTTCAACATAAAGGTACAATGAGAACAAGTGAGAATCACAAATTGTTGTGGAATCTCAGTTTGCTCATGTTACACAAAACCTCACAGTTCTAGTAGAACGCATCGTAATTTGGAGGATTGTGAATCCAACAACATAGATGGGTTGTTCATAAGATGATGAGCAAACTAATCAACTAGAAGCTATTGAGAACAAAAATCTGAGAAATGACTCAAAGCCATTAGGGAGTCCATGCACACTAAGAAGGTATGACCTTTCCAGTACGACCTGAAGGGGTAAAAGCAACAAGGTAAATTTGAGTTTTCGATGCAGGACCAAGATGGATAACCTAAAGGATAGATTGGTTACAAAGGGTTTCAAATTAGTTCAAAGTGTTTGAACATAATGAAGTCCCTTTACCAACTGGCATGCTTGTTAATGTAGATAAAATAGACTATGAGATTTGGAATATGAAGATTAAAACTAGATTCTTTAAGAGGGATATATGAGAGGGTGTTTATGTGACACAACCTAAAGGTTTTATAACTTCAATAATGCAAATAAGGTCTATAAGATGCAAAGTTCAATCCATGATTGAAACAAGCATCTCAGGGATGGGTCTTTAGACTTGATAAGAGAGTCAAAGAGTTTGACTTGAATCAAGATAAAAGATGAAAATCTATTATTACAAAAGATTTGGTGGGAATATTCAACATATGATGGGGAATAACAAGTCAAATATTGTAAGTATTGAGAATTGGCAATGAAGGCTTAAGTGAAACACTTTTTGAGAAAGAGATCAAGATCTATAGAGATAGTTCTTGAATGTTTCACAACATAAGTTCAAGCACATAAAATAGCATGATGTTGAAAGAGTTCAACGTGAAGGATTCAATGAGAGAGAATCTGGATTAGTCTCTCATGAACCATATGTTCCAATTCTTGTGAAGAATGGAAATGACATGATCATGATTCCATAGGGTGTAGCAGTGGATCTATCATGAATGCAATAATTGTGCTATTCTCATATGATCTTGTATGTATTGGACATGACATGATAGTATTAAATTCCAATAACGTTTATTGGAATGTCATTAAAGCCATCCATTAGTATGTGTGAAGTAGTTAATGACAAGTTGCTACATTCATAACAACAAGGAAGAGTTGGGTGTACAGGGTTACACTGATGCAAGCTTTCAAAATGATAAAAGTGATCACAATAAAATATGTTTGATATTAAGAAAACAGTTATGAGTTGGAAGGGTTACAAACTACATTCCAGTAATTCTATTCCACAATAGAAGATGACTATCCCAGTGTTACAAACACTGGAGTAGATACTATATAGATTTGAAAGTTCATACGATGAACTTAAAGTTGTTCCAACCATCAATGTCTCAATAGAGAAATTGTGACAACAATGGAACTAATTGTTAGGCAAGGAATATCAGATATCATATTATGGTGGTTTCATCTCATAGAGAATAGATAAGGAAACATGCAATATACTGACTATAGCAAAGTGTTGTTAACCCGCAGGATCAACTTTTGTGTAGTAAAAACATGGTGGACATGTTTAGATCACTAAGAATATGATTCATGGATGATTGGCTCTAAGTGAAAGTGAGAGTCTGTTGGTATGGTATGCCCAGAGATCCAATCATGTGATGATTGACCTGTCATATAACATAAAGGATTTGATTAATTACAATAAAGGAAAGCTTTCAATTCATCATGTTTCACTCAATTATGAGATAATGTGGAAACATTATGAATGTCTAAAGAATGACAATACTCAATGAAGTATGTTTTTAAGCATGTGACTTGAATGATGAGATCATACAGATGATAAGAGTATGTACATTCTTATTATGTCCCTAGTTGGCTGTTACTATGGAAGGAAGATAGGCACCACTAACACATAAGACTAGATTGTATGTTGGTTGATGATAGAATATCATTAGTCATGATATGGAATATGAAACCAAGTACACAGATACATGTTAGTAAATAGTGTACAAGACAAACCCACCTTGAGAGTAACACATTGAAATCATCTTTGGTGGTCATAGTCATATCTCATAGTTCAGGTGGTGATTGTGGTTTTTATAATTGAAGTCACTATACTCATCACATGTTGTTGGGTATACTTTGACATCATAAAACATAATCCTGAAATATGTGTTGCCATAATGGTGATAATTGGGCAGATTTGACACATGGGGGTTGTTTGTGAGCGATGTAGATGGTATTTGCCCCACCTACTAGAGTTTGATATCCTGGCCACTTGATACGTGAGACTGAGAAACGCATGTGCATGCACATGTGAATCAATATATGAAATTGAGTTCACATATATCTCAGACAGTCTGCTCTAGTTCAAGGGACATGGATTGAATGTTGAAGACAATGACGATTCCATGCCTTGAGTTCAATTCGGATATCAGAGACAAAGGAATTATACAATCACTACAATACCTTACACATATTTTAGGATGAAGTTGTTCTCCAACTTTCCATTCACTTGGCTAGCACTAATGTGACTAGGCACCACTCTCTTCTTGTGACGTCGTAAGCTAGTTATATACACTCATTGCCAATGTGATATGGGACCTATAGGGTCACATACAAAGGAACTCATCTAGAAGAGGAGTTTCATCATGACTAAATATTGGATTGATTACTAAAGTGTTTAGGTATTCAATTCTAGAAACAAAATAGCTGACTGGACTACCAACATATTGGTTCAAGTTTTGAGATGACAGTTTGGAGTGTCAGGTTGATTAGAACTTATTTGGCTAAGTTCTTCCAGAATTAGGGAGAGAAAAGATTGTCCCACATGAGAGAGATGACCATCTCGAATCCAACCAACTGATTGGTTGGTGGTTATGAGACGACCATCTCACGTGAGTGAGACTCCCGATTGATGGTCACCAGAAGAACATCTCATGTGAGCGAGATCAACTAGTTTGTGGGGAAATTCAATTGCATAAAGGATTAGTATCGATGTCATGTAGTGCATTAATTGGATTTGAATTGCCAATTTGATTCAGAAAAGGAAACTGCATGAAATAACCATTTCTCTAAAGAAAGACGACTATTTTGCACATGAGACAACCGTTTTGCGTGCAAAATGACTATCTTGGTAGTTGTAGGTTGTGAATCATCGAGAAAATTCATGAACTTCCTATCCTTTCCACTCTTGCATAGACTGGGAACCATGGCCTTGGCCTCTACTATAAATAGAGGGGTACTAGGGGCTTCCCAACACACACAACTGAGAATCAATTTCTCTGACAATTGTTGTCCTCTCTGGTTGTGGTAACCAAGAGAACCCAAGCAACTCCTACCCGACTAGGGAGGGATAGTGAGGGAGTGAACAACTGAGAATCGTTGTGGGAGAGCAATTTGGTGACTAGTACCCCAACAGGAGGGACAAATCCATCCTGTCTGTTTGACTAGAATGACAAGAGTTCTAGGTGGTCTGTGCAGACTTCTCTAGAGGTGAGGAGGTTGTTGTCTTCCACTAGGAGAACAAAGTCAGCATGCAATCCCCATGGTGAGTCTACGAGCTACTGCATACGTTGTTCGAGACTCTCGTTTGTGGTGAAGACCAGGATCTACAAAGACACTGTCTAAGAACAACTAGGAGATAGTTTTACTGCAATGAGTTGTTGTCGCTGGACTTGCTCCATGACTAGGTAAGAACTCGTTAAAACCTTCCTTCCCATTACATAGTTGTTGACACAATCTTACTATTCATGGGAATAGGGCAATACAACTTTTGTTTGTGTTGCCTTGTCTGTGTCGCTATTTCCCAACAGAACGTACCTTACAATATCTAAAAAAAGCACATATCGGTGGTCTCCTATATAAGAACTGTAGTTTGTTGATATGCATTGACTTGTTATGTTGATTTTGTTTGGGCCAAAGATGTGAATGATAGGAAATCCATTTATGGTTCTATGTTCTATTGGGTGGTGATCATGTGAGTTGGCAGAGTAAGAAGTAGTCTGTTGTGGCTCATTCAAGCACTAAGGTTGAATATTGTGCCATGGAACATGCTTGTTGTGGATTTAATAGGTGACTTCTATTATTCAAAAACTAGTTTTCCTCTCTCATCTCTAGCCACTCTCAAGTGTAATAATCGTACACCTATTCATATAGCTAATAAGCCACTTTTTCATGAATTTACCAAGCACATTGAGGTTCACTACTACTTCACGAGAGACCTAATTCATGACAAAAGTATCAGTACATCATATGTGAATACTCGAGAACAAACTACTAATATATTTTTCAATCCTCTTCCACCTTTTTCCTTCTCATATATGTGTGGAAATATAGGAAACATGGCGTAAACTCTCCAGCTTGAGGGGGAGTGTTGGTGATATTTTATGTTAGTTATTATCTCTGTATTAGCTAATTGGGATTCCTCTTCTTAAGTCAATTAGCATTAGTTTAGTTTATGTTATCTTGTGTCTACAGTGCATAATACCTTGAGACCAGACTATACATTGATTCTCTCATAATAAGATTTTCTAGTAACAGTTGAATTAGTTGAGTATCTTGCTGAATCATATTCTTGTGACATGGTATCCATTAGGGTGTTACATGCCAGAAAATATGTTCATATTGCTTCCTCCCATTCCAAGTTGTCCTTTAGCACCTCTTGGACAGATATTATGGACTATGGACAAACCCACAGTTCATCGTCAAACTTGTTCTAATTTTAAATTTGTTCACATATGGCAATTTGATTTTTTTAATTATTTTGAATTGACATTGGTTATGATTTCATTTGTTTGACATGGAGGACTAAAAAATTAAGTCTCCAATGATGTTACATGTACTCTAATCTAGCACCCATTTATAATATATTATAATGTTAAGTGGGAAATCTTATATGGAAGCATGCCCTTTTTTATAATACACAAAATTCATAAATTAAGTAATACAAAACCATGTAATATAAGTAGATGTAATCATAAATCGCTATGCTCTTGAAATAAATAGTTATGTTAGAAATAGAATAGTATACATTTATTCATCAAGATGCCACTAAAGGTGGTTAATTTGGGATATGACAACCATTAAGGTAAACGAAGAAATAGATAGTTGGGTTGAATTGGAAATTATGAGTAATGAATGCATGTTGCTAAATGAGAATATATACACGTTTAATCTAGTTTTTTTCACAAATGTAATGGAATCATCTTAACTTGAAGAAACTACAAACAATATAGGGTTATAATGTAAACTTGGTTGGGAAGTAGCTTTGTGAACCAAAATAAATAAGAGAGAACTATCAGTAAATAACGTTAAATAATAGATGATGAACTAAATGGGTAATAATAATGAGTATAGTATAATGAATTCTATTTATAAACAAAAAAAATCTATTGAACATACCAAATAAAGTTTGAAAGTAATAAGATATTTATGAGATAATAATGGTGTTTGAATCGGATTCCAGGACTGCAGTCAAGGTGGTGAACGGAATGGTTCAGGATTTTCCCAAATATGCCAAGTCCATCATCAAGTTCCAATGATTGAAAAGAGAAGGCTGGAAGGTGAGATACATCCCCAGGGAGGCCAATGAGGTTGCGGACAATCTAGCAAAACTCCACAGAAACTGAGGAGGGCACGCTTGTTATGCAAACCCCCCTGTCGAAATCCAACCCCTTTTAGCTAGGGATCTTTGCAAGGGTATTAGTGCTACCTTATTTTCAGTTAATGCTTTGATTATTGAATGTAATTTTAGTTTAATGATGCTTGTAAGAGGATGGCGGGATGAATAAGATAGCCTATTGAGTTCTTCTAAAAAAATGTTTAAGTAATGGGAGTTCCTTATAATTGATTGAATTCATATTGAGTATGTCAAGTGTTTAAAATAAACTTGATTTGAGCATGATGGATAATAAAAATATGATTCTTAAGTTGACATTTTTTATTGTCCTTGATGTTATTACAAATGCATAGCATAGATTATAAAATGGACTACAATTGTGATAGATGTAAAGTACCTGATTAGAATGAAATTGTAAGACCACTGACCTTGCTTTTAGTTAAACATACTTGCTTATCATATTAAATGCTTAAAACCTTAATAAAACCTTGTGATATTCTTTCATATCATGTGAAAATCTTATGTTTTAAGTTTGGTCCAGTTTGAACACCATTGAGCAAGTTACAAAATTATGTGCACGTTTTTGACCTAGTTGCAATTTAGACATCTGTAGGTTTTTTCTTGCAATTTTCCACATGCTTGTTGTGCCTCAAATGTTTTCTTATCATGTTTGATATGTTTGTTCCTTGGATTTCCTTATTTAACCTTGGTTTGGATGGTGAGATTAGGGTTTGCATGGATGTAAGTTGATGTTTGACCTTGGGTGTTGACCACCTAGTTTTCAGCAATCTCCAAGTTCCTTGTGATCCTAGTCTTTGGTGATCGATGAAATTTTGTGTGTGCCCTCTATTCTTGGTAGTTGATGAAGGTTCATGACTCCTCTTGGTTGCTAAGATCTAGGGTTAACAACTATTTGAGTTTTTTGAGCTTTTGGTCGCCAAGATTCTCATTAGTCGTTTGCTTGTTCTGGTCTAGGTTGGTCGATGAGTTTTGTTGGTGGTATTTCCCTAGTTGCATGTATGATTGTGGTTCTTGCATGGACGAGATCTCTTGGACACTTGGAATGTTTTACTTGACACCTAACCCTCTCTCTCCAACCCTATGTTATGTAAACCACTCTTCTTGCATGCAAGTAACCTATTTACACACCTATCATCCTCTCTCTTTTTTCACTTCTTACTTTTGGAACTTGTCCTCTCTTGCTTGGTGGTGAAGGAGGAGCTCGAGTTGAGTAATAAGGACGATCTTCCTTACATGTTTATCTAGGGTTTTCATCTACCCTTCTTGTGATTATTTGGTGCTTCCTTTCTCTTCTTCTTGATCTTGTTAAGTGAGATCTCCCTTCCTTTATTTGTTTTCCATGTTGTTCTACCTTTCTTGTTTCTCTTCTTGTCTAAAGCCATGGTACTCCATGATAGTTCTCGATTTAGAGCTTGAAGAACCTATATTTCTTGCCTTTTCTATCTAGGGTTTGCTCTCTTTGTGGTGGAGAAGCTAGCTTGGCCGAGTGGAGTGCTCAAGCTAGGGTTTCCTACCTTTCTTATTCAAGTTACCTTACTATTTGGAGTTTTTCCATCTTCTTTGAGGCTAGTTATATAACTTTCACCATGATGTTTCCTTACCTCTACCTTTCATGCACGTTACTATACCCTAAATCATGGTTATAAGTAGAAAGATAATGTCCTTTACCCGAGGTTTGTGTTTACATGGTGATATTGACTAGATAACTTTTCTTAGATGAACCCTAGATCTTGTGCACAATTTTCTTAATGGAAGTGGTCATCCTAGACCTTGTTTTCATGTGGAAATGGTGGCTTTTGCTCTCTCAAAAGATGGTTTCTTTCTAGAGTCTTCAAGCTTATTTTCCTTTTTGTATTTGAAACGGATGGTTTTCTTTTGATTTAGTTTTAGTTTACTTCCTTGTGCCAATAGATAGCATCGACCTTGTTGCTATTTTGCATCTTCATGGTCGCTAAGTCCCCCCCATACTTATGTGGTCGACGAAAAATATTAGCTATAGTGGTTGCTAAGATTTGAACCCATTATGGTTTCCAAGATTAGTATCTTTTAGTGATCGCCATGATTGACTTCTTCACCGATTGCCAAGTTTTTGAACCTCTTCATGGTCGCAGATATACCTAATCTTCAGTGGTCAATGAAGTTTTTGATTCATGATGGTCACTATTAACTTGAACCATAGTGTCCGCTAAGGCACCTAACCCTAGCGGTCGCTAAGGTTCCCTTAATCTATGTGGTCGCTATGTTTCCCTAACCTAGATGCTCAATGAGATTTGTTGATCCTATGGTCAATGGTTGAGGTTAACTTTATGCTTTTATGATTGATGGAGATAATAAGATTTAGGGTTTACCTTTAATTGTTGTTTTGAAACCCTAATTCAACTCACCTTTATAAACCTAACCCTAATATGAATTGGGAATGACTATTAATGATACATGGCTTCCTTTTGTGATTAATACGACGAAAGATGTACTTTCTCTCCCTATGTTGTTGTAACCATAATTTGCTATATTATGAACATCGTAGTCCTTAAATGCAAAGTTATGTCAAACTTATGTATCACATGTTTGTGATGGTTCATGAGCCTAAATGAGGCATGGAAAGATAATAACCTTGGACATGGCTTTGTACCCAATTGAGTTGCTAACCTCTTTACGATGTGATGAGTATTTGTATCCTATGATGTGATGATAATGAGTGTGGTTTCATGTATGGAAATGAATAGTACCATGTGGTTTGTGATCAAAGTTACATCTCTTACGATTAATATCTTCTAAAGTTGTAATCTACCCTTGATTTTTGTAGTGCTCTTTTAGGGTTTTTATATAACTGAATTGATGCAGTTAAAATATACCTAATTGACATTAACTAATCAATTGAAACCCTAATCATGTAGCACCCTGTGTTGTAGATCCATACCAGTGTTAGGACTTGCTGGATGGTGAAATGATTATTCCTTTGATGGAAGCGTAGAGTCATATATTGTTGAATATATGCATGTTCACAAGGATGGTTGTAGTCATACCTTGGTTGGGGAACGATCGAGGACATATCTTAGATGATTATGATTCAGTATATGTGATACAATTGAGGACAACGGTGGTTGTACCTCAGATGATGGGGTTTTGTATACCCTGGTTTCATTAGTACAGTGACCCTTATGATGGAGTACTAGGTTGTTCACTAGTGTCATGACCTATATACCAAGGACAGACTAGGTTAATTTGCAACTTGAGCTTATGTGTCGCTACAAAGGACTCGTACCGACTGAGGGATAATGAGATCATAGAATTATGGATCTCCTAGATCTTATATGGAACTGATTTCAACTTAGCAGTGATCAGTTGGAGTTTGAGTGGTATACCTGAAACTCTCCAGGGATTAATAAAAGATGTAATTCAGCCATGTAGTACATTTCTTTAGGGTTTAACATGTTTCACATTTCTTTAGGGTTTAACATGCAATCAACAAGATAGAAAACGTATGGAATTTCACTTAGTCACTTACCAGTAGGCACTTATATCGAAAGTTGGATTTTGATGGTTTTAAACTAAGAACATAAAAAGTAAAGAAAGCAAGTAAATCTAATGAGTTAAACTATGATAAAAGATCACTAGGGTGTGATCGTTTTTTCACCGCCACTACACATCGATCAACACATGCAAAGCAAAACTTAACTTGCAAAAAGAGTCCGGTCAGTTAGTATCCTTGTAGACTTAGCCTCCTTTCAGAGAATCTAACTACGAGAAGTGTGGGAATGTTGCAACGCCAGCCATTCCCGATCAAATGGTCACATTACTTTACATCATTCCCCTAGCAAAGTGTGTTCCTCGACTTACCAAGGTTGCACTTCCATACGTCAACTGATTCCATTTCATAGTATGAAAGTGCAACGGATGATAGTGAGTTTACTCCACTTCTTGAGATACACTTCTAGATACTGAAACAGATGCATGGTGGATACATGCACCAAGAACCAACATACAAATGAGTTTCAAATCTAATAGTACAAACGTAGACAATTCATACTAAAAGATAAAAGATAACACAAGTTAGAGATCAAGCAACATGCATTCATTAATCGTTTGATGTCGAACTGACAAAGATAAGAACTCTATATTACAACCTAAGGATTACATTTACATGATATGAAAGCATGGGTAGCGGGGCTACTCCCCGCACCCTAGTGAAGGAGACTACTCGCTCATGACTAGGACAAAGAAGGATGCAAGAAGAGAGAGAGAGAGAATCATCCCCATAAAGGATGGAGGAAGGTCAACCTGTTGGATAGAGAGCAATGATCCACCAGTCTTCGCAGGTTGCACGACGATGAGGTCTCCCCTTCCCACCTTCTTTGGCGAAGAAGGAGAAAGCAGCTTCAGGATGGAGTATGGGTCTTAGACCGGCAGCCCCAGGGCAGAGGATGGAAGTAGCAAGAGCTCTGGAACGATTACGGCAGCCTTTGGATGTCTGAAACTTTTTATCTGATGGAGGACCCTTGGGGTCTTATTTATAGGCCTTAAGTGAAGTCCAAACGGTTTGGAGACCGTTTGGACCTCAAGACCGTTTGGGACCTCAAGACCATTTGGACCTTGAGACCGTTTGGCTTCATGTGGTCTTGAGACCGTTTGAACTCCATGCGGTCTCGAGACCGGTTGGCTTCATGCGGTATTGAGACCGTTTGAACTCCATGCGGTCTTGGGACCGGTTGGCTTCATGCGGTCTTGAGACCGTTTGAACTCCATTTGGTCTCGGGACTGGTTGGCTTCATGCAGTCTTGAGACCGTTTGAACTCCATGTGGTCTCGGGACTGGTTGGCTTCATGCGGTCTTGAGACCGTTTGAACTCCATGTGGTCTCGGGACCGTTTGTCTTCATGCGGTCTTAAGACCGTGTGACTCCATGCGGTCTCAGGACCGGTTGGCTTCATGCGGTCTTGGGACCGTTTGACTCCATGCGGTCTCGGGACCGGTTGGCTTCATGCGGTCTTGGGATCGTTTGACTCCATGCGGTCTCGAGACTGATTGGCTTCATGCGGTCTTGGGACCATTTGAATCCATGCGGTCTTGAGGTTGAGTTATTTTTTATGATTTTTTTGTGCATTTTCTGCTTATATAGAAAGGAAAGTTAGTCTGATGGTATATTCACAAAAAAAGGTAAAATTAGGATTAGGTATAGTTTAAACTTAGAAAGAGTATGGAAAACTAAAGAAAAGGACTAAGATAATCGACTAAAATAGGAGGTTATCACCCCCCCTAATTTAGAGTCTAGCTTGTCCTCAAGTTAGATAGAGCTGAGGCATGTAATGGCAAGGTGATCTTATTAATTAGGATTTCCATACTCTTGCTTCAATTTTTAACCTGAGTTCCCCTAAGGTCATATCAAGTCTTATTGCTTTCCTTGACTCTTTCAGATTTCGAGAGTTTCTTGGGTCTCAGGTTCTTTCCGTATTTCGTAGTTCGCATTGGGACCACCTTTATTTTGTGCATGTTGTTGTCTCTAATAAGCTTTATACCTCTCTAAAAGACCTACTGGAAGCTAGAGAGGATATGAGGGTTGGCTAAAGGCTTGAGGTGTAGCTCCCCCTTCAAGTGGGGGAGGGATTGTCTATGCTTTTAGGATCTCACTACCGGGCACGACACATCTGCCTTTGTGAGGGAAGCTGAATGTACCGGCCGGGTGAGTCCTTTATGAGCCTTTCATATATTTAGATACCTTAGGGTTTTACTACCGGGCACGACACATCTGCCTTTGTGAGGGCAGCGGAATGTGCCGGCTGGGTGAAACCTTCATCGGTTCTTTATATAGATCCGTATTCATGGCACAACTCTCATAATTTTATTCGTCTCTCTCGCTTTTATTCTATAACTTGCAGGCTTGGGTTTTGGGGTTTTTCTTAGAAAATTATTTTGGGCGGCCAAGCCTCTTTTATTTTGAAGAGAGGAAAGATGTTCTTAGGGTTTTTCAACATGCACTTACTTGGTTTGTGGTCCACTTGCAGAACTTATTGATTTGGAAGTTGCCTGATTCCCCTCTCATCCTTGAGAGCTTGGCTTATTTTGACCTGTGGAGAGTCAGATAAAAAAAATGAAGCAAAAACATGAAAATCGATAGTGGATGGAAATTGTTAAATTGCCATTAAATGTCTAAGTGCTATTTACTTTTAGGGACTAACATGATTCTAGAGTTAATTGAGGGTGATTCTACTTAAAAGGGTTAAAGAAAGGAGAAGATGGAGAAAGAGGAGTTTTTAGAAAAAAGATGCCTTGCCCTTGTCTAATGTACCCCCCCTAACTTATCACTCACTCTGTCCTCAGAGTGTCAAAGTGATAGGGTGAGAAGTAACTAGGACAAGGCCTGCGGCTAAACTAATTCATGAAATCTTGGGTTGCCTCCCAAGTAGCGCCTTGGTTTTACGTCACTGGCTAGACGAAGCTGTAGAGCTGTATGCTGTTGGCGTAGCATCTCCGATATCGATGGTTTGTCAAGGCATTTTGTCTTCCGGAGTGTAATATCATTTTAAACGGTGACCGTTGACCGTCCTTTCTCCGCCGTTGTTGTCGATAATAATGGCAGCTCCAGTTGGGTAGATATGTTTTACAGTGAAGGGCCCGAACCATTTTGTTCTAAGTTTTCTGGGAAATAATTTCAGTTTGGAGTTGAAAAGGAGCACTTTGTCGCCAACGGCGATATCTTTTCTCTTAAGATGACCATCGTGCCACATTTTTGTTTGCTCCTTATAGATCCTGGAACTGTGATAGGCTGTCATTCGGAGTTCTTCTAACTCCTATAGCTGGAGTTGTCTATTCTCTCCCACACTTTTAAGATCGAAGTTTAATTGCTTGATGGCCCACCAGGCTTTATGTTCCAGCTCGACTGGAAGATGACAAGACTTCCCGTACACCAAACGGAACGGGGTTGTTCCGATTGGTGTTTTATAAGCAGTTCGGTATGCCCAAAGGGAATCAGGAAGTTTGGTGGACCAATCTGTGCGGTTTTTGTTCACCGTTTTTTCAAGAATCGCCTTTAATTGTCTATTGGATACCTCTACCTGGCCACTAGTTTGTGGATGGTAAGGCATGGCAACTTTGTGATGGACTCCATATTTTATCAGTAAGGCTTCAAAACTTCACTCCAAGAAATGGGTCTCGCCATCTGATATGACAGTTCTCGGAACTCCAAATCTTGGGAAAATAATATCCTTGAATAATTTGATAACAGGCTTGGAATCACTGGACACAGTGGGTACAGCTTCGACCCATTTTGAGACATAGTCCACTGCGACCAAAATATAAGAGAAGCCATAAGATGAGGGGAAAGGGTCCATGTAGTCTACCCCCCATACATTAAAAAGTTCAATTTCCTGCCACATAGTGAGGGGCATTTTGTCCCTTTTTGATATGTTGCTTGAAAATTGGCATTTGTTGCAGGCTTTCACGAAATCATAAGAGTCTTTTGATATGGTGGGCCAGAAGAAACCAGATTGTAAAACTTTTATGGCAGTTTTCTTGGCACTCATATGCCCCCCTATGGGTCCGGAATGGCAATGTTCTAGGACCGAGGTTATTTCCTTATCTAGCAGGCAGCGACGGAAAAGTCCGTCGGCGCAAAGGTGGAACAAGTAGGGTTCGTCCCAGTGATAGCGTTTTATGTCATGAAGGAACTTCCTTTTATCCTGGTAGGAAGCAGATGGGTGGATAATCCATGTGGCCAGATAATTAACGATATCAGCATACCAAGGGAAACCATGAGTGGCCTTCATAAGTTGATCATCAGGAAGAGAATCCCTGATAGGGATTTTATCTTTTTCTTCAACCTTGATCCGGCTGAGGTGATCGGCCACAACATTCTCCACGCCACTTTTATCTTTGATCTCCAAGTCGAATTCTTGAAGCATTAGCACCCAGCGGATAAGCCTGGGTTTGGCATCCTGTTTCTGAATCAGGTATCGGATAGCAAAATGGTTGGTGTAGACAATGACTTTAGAGCCAATCAGATAGGAGCCGAATTTTTCAAATGCATAGATGATAGCTAGAAACTCTTTCTCCATGGTGGTGTAGTTTCTCTGTGCTTCGTCTAGCATTTTGGATGGGTAGTAGATGACATAGGGTTTCTTATCAATCCGCTGACCTAAAACAGCCCCTATGGCATAATCACTTGCGTCGCACATGATTTCGAAGGGCTGCAACCAGTCTGGAGCCCTTAGAATAGGTGTGGAGATTAACGCATCTTTAAGGGTGGAGAAGCTTTGCATACACTCCTGATTGAATATGAACTCGACATCTTTGGTCAGGAGTTGGGTCATGGGTTTAGCTATCTTTGAGAAATCTTTGATGAATCTTCTATAGAATCCTACATGACCCAGGAAAGCTCAAACTCCTCTTATGTCCTTTGGAGGTGACAGCTTTGAGATAACATCGATCTTTGCTTTATCAACCTCGATTCCCCTATCACTTACCCTATGTCTGAGGACGACACCTTCTGTTACCATGAAATGGCATTTCTCCCAGTTTAAGATAAGGTTTGTTTCCTCGCAGCGTTACAGAACTCGTCCAAGATTGATTAAACAGTTGTCAAAGGAGTCTCTATAAACTAAGAAATCATCCATAAACACTTCCATAACGGATTCAATTAAACTGGCGAAGATAGCAGACATACAACGTTGGAAAGTGGTGGGCGCGTTACATAACCCGAACGACATTCTTCTGAATGCATGTGTCCCAAGGGGACATGTGAAGGTGGGTTTTTCCTGGTCCTCCGGGTGTATGGGTATTTGGTAGAACCCGGAGTAACCATCGAGATAACAAAAATATTTTTGGTGAGCCAGGCGTTCCAGGACTTCATCAAGGAAAGGCATAGGGTAGTGGTCTTTCCTTGTGGATTTGTTCAACTTCCTATAATCAATGCACATCCGCCATCATGTTACAGTCCTGGTAGGCACTAAATCATTTTTATCGTTGATCACTATGGTAGTGCCCCCTTTCTTTGGAACAACCTGAACCGGGCTAACCCACTGAGAGTCAGAGATAGGATAGATCATGCCAGCTTTGAGTAGTTTAAGGACTTCCAGACGAACTACCTCCTTCAGATTTGGGTTCAGTTTTCTTTGATGTTCGCGAGAGGGTTTGAATTCTTCAACCATAGGAAGCATGTGCATACACAGAGTCGGGTTTATGCCCGTAAGGTCAGTTATTTTATATCCAATGACCTTTCTATGCTTCCTCAGCTCATCTAGAAGCCTTACTTCTTGATCTTCGGTAAGGGTGGAGCTGATGATGACCAGGCATATCTCTTCCTCATCTAGGAAAACATATTTAAGCCCTGTAGGTAAGGTCTTCAATTCGGGGGGCTTTTGGTTGCTCGGCTGTTTCTAAAATAGTAACGGCTTTAAGCTCTTCAAAAGTGTCCTTTGGCACTTTTTCGATCTTTTCTAGATATTGGAGACATTGTTGAACTAGTTCGTTTGCAGAAAATTCAACCTCCGGATTGATAAGAGCATTCTCAAGTTCGTCAATTGGCTTGAAGATTTCTAATTGCGACATTTGTTGAATTGCGTCCAAAAGAAAGACTTCTTCTTGGATGCTGGGACCTTTCATGCTATCAAGGACTCGGAATTGGATTGCTTCTTTTCCGAGCCTAAGAATGATGGTCCCAGCTTCAACGTCAATAAGCGCTCTGGCGGTAGCGAGGAACGGTCTGCCAAAAATGATTGGGTACCTTAGGTCTTCTTTAATATCCATGATAACAAAATTGCATGGTACGTAAGCATCTTTGCCTATTCTCACCGGAATATCTTCAATGATCCCCATGGGTGCGGTTATGGTCGAATCAGCAAGTTGAATAGTCATTGTTGTCGGTAACAATTCGGTGAAGCCTAGACGTTTGCACATTGAGTAAGGCATAATGGATATGCTGGCCCCAAGGTCAGCTAATCCTTTCTTCGTGGATGCATTTCCAATGCAGCATTGGATTCCGAAGGATCCGGGGTCCTTCTTCTTTTTGGGCAATTTGTTTAGGATAATGTCAGAAGTGGTTTGAGCAAGCTTGACAGTTTCTTGCTCCTTGGTGATATACTTTCTTGATAGGAAGGTTTTCAGATACTTTGCCCAAGCTGGCACTTCGGACAGAGCGTTAAGGAGCGGAATGTCAATGTACAGTTTCTTCATTGCCTCCAGAACTTGTAAAACCTGGTGTCCATTTTTGTTTCTTGCAGTCTGCCCGGATACGGAATCCTCAGTTTAAATTGCGAGACCTCGGGTTCTTCGGACACTTGTTCTTTATTTTTGTCCTTTGTGCCCTCGGAGAGTTTCTCAATTCCTTGTTGCGAGCTTTCTTTTGTCGTAAAAGCGGGCGTATCATCGTCATCCAGAGTGATCTTGGTTGTCTCAGGAAGAATGCGTCCCGACCTTGTGGTGACGACATTCAACTGTTCATGTCTGTTCTGCCCATGCTCAGGATTTGATTCAGGCTTCCCAGCAAACATACCTTCTGGGGGCTTTAATTGTGCAGCGATCTGAGCGAGTTGAGCTTCAACTACTTTCTGCTGAGCATGTTGGTTAGAAAGCATAGTTTGCTGTGATTGTAACATCTGCCTTATCAAGGATATTTCATTTTCTGGTTGGGCAAGAGTGTTTTTAGAGGAATTTGTTGTTGGGCTTGTTGAGATTGTTGCTGCAGTAGTGCCATCTGGGGTTGCTGAGTATGCAGCTGCGGATGGAGTGGGGGATGAGTGTACTGGTAGTAGGCTGATTGGTTCCTAGGGTAGTTATCCCTAGGGAAGTTGTTCCTGGAGTTCCCTTGATTTAGGTTGAAATTGTTTGAGAACCCAGGTGGTAGCCTACTATCAGATCCCCCCTGTGTCTGATGCTGTGAATTCGCAGTTCTAGAAGGGTTCCCATATTGGAATCCAGGATGATTCCTCGGTTGATTGGGATTGTAGTAGACTTGTCTGGGAATAGTGTTGATGGAGTTGACTTGTTCCGGAATTTGATCTCCAGATTGATCAGTGATAGGTTCATATGGTTGTGGTGGTGGATGTAGATCCATCATCACATTATACAGCATACCGCAGGACAGAGTTGGATGGTTAGAAGAATGACAAGCCTCACAGAATCATGTGACGGCTTTGACTTGTTGAACTAGCGGAGTTTTCTTCTTATCAATTTCTCCGAGAGAAGTCTCGAGAGCTTGCTGTTAATGAACAATTGTTTTCAAGGCCTCAGCTATTTCCTTCATTTCTATGGATTCTTTAGCATTGAAAACCTTGAGAACACCTTTACTGGCTGATCGTCCCTAGTTGGACTGGTTTTCAGCTCCAAGAGTAACAATCTTCCATGCGTCCTCGTAGTTCTTCCTCATGACATTTCCTCCATATGAGGAATCTAAGAACTGATTAATATCATCGCTCACTCCCCGATAGAAGGTTTCTATCAGTTGATTCTGGGAGATTCCATGATGGGGGCATTTGCGCAGAAGTTCTTTAAATCTTTCCCATGCCTCAGCAAGGGTTTCTCCAGGAAGCTGAGAGAAGTGATTGATTTGCCCTCTGATTTCATAGGTCAGTGAGGGAGGAAAGAACTTCTCTAAGAACTTTTCCTCTAGGGGGGCCCAAGTGGTTATTATGGGCTCTCTGTCCAGTGAGTTGTACCAACTCGGGGCCCTCCCAGATAAGGTGAAATGGAATAGATGGAGCATTATCGCATCAAAAGAGACACCAGCTTACGGGACTAGGCAGCATAACACCTTAAACCTTTTCAAATGGTCCATGCAATCATCTCCTGAACCTCCGGAGAAGTAGATGCCTTGCATAATCTGGATCCACTAGGTCTGAATCTCGAAGTTTGGGATATTGATAATCGGAGGTCGGACCGGGTGGTTATCCTCATAGTTCTTCGGGACAGCGTAGTCCCTCACTTGTTTGTTCCTTAACTCCAGTTGAGCAGCTTGGGTTGCTGCCTCAGTCTCAGCTCTTATGCGGGCTTGCTCTTCTGCACGTACCTCCGCTTGGATTTGGGCATGGGTTTCTGCGATAAGTTGTGCCCGTTGTGCGGCGATGGCAGCATTTACCCTCTCCATCACCAAAGCAGCATGGTGTTGTTCGTCAGCCATTTGTCTGGCTCATTGGCGATTGAGACAGATTCGGCGATGGAAACTTCTCTCTACCTCGGAGTCGAACTCCGGATTAAGGGAGGATCCACGATTATGCGATGATTGCATGCATGTGTTCTACCTGAGTAGAGAAAAGAGAACACCTTTAGATAATAGTGAAAATATAGAAGTTTCAAGAAGATATAGAGTTATGATTAAAAAGAAAGTGTAAAATCCTAACCAGCTAGAAATGTACTAAGTGAAATTACAACATTCCGTTGTCCCCAGAAACGGCGCCATTTTTTGATGGAGCTGGGACTTACACCAAAAGATTACTCTTCCAATGGGAGTCCCAAATATGCAACAAAAACCCTAGAGAGTTTATGTCTTCCCTAGGTTTACCTAGAACTGGTGCTTAGATAAATGCTCCAACCCCATAAGAGTATGGAAGCCTTATCGTAGTATAGATTTAGGATCGAACCCAAAAGACAACAGTCTTGTTGCAAGCAACACGATAGAAAACGTATGGAATTTCACTTAGTCACTTACCAGCAGGCACTTATATAGAAAGTTGGATTTTGATGGTTTTAAACTAAGAACATAAAAAGTAAAGAAAGCAAGTAAAGCTAATGAGTTAAACTATGATAAAAGATCAGTAGGGTGTGATCGGTTTTTCACCGCCACTACACATCGATCAACACATGCAAAGCAAAACTTAACCTGCAAAAAGAGTTCGGTCAGTTAGTATCCTTGTAGACTTAGCCTCCTTTCGGAGAATCTAACTACGAGAAGTGTGGGAATGTTGCAACACTAGCCATTCCCGATCAAATGGTCACATTACTTTACATCATTCCCCTCACAAAGTGTGTTCCTTGACTTACCAAGGTTGCACTTCCATACGTCATCTGATTCCATTTCATAGTATGAAAGTGCAACGAATGATAGTGAGTTTACTCCACTTCTTGAGATACACTTCTAGATACCGAAACAGATGCATGGTGGATACATGCACCAAGAACCAACATACAAACGAGTTTTGAATCTAATAGTACAAACGTAGACAATTCATACTAAAAGATAAAAGATAACACAAGTTGGAGATCAAGCAACATGCATTCATTAATCGTTTGATGTCGAACTGACAAAGATAAGAACTCTATATTACAACCTAAGGATTACATTTACATGATATGAAAGCATGGGTAGCGGGGCTACTCCCCGCACCCTAATGAAGGATACTACTCGCTCATGACTAGGACAAAGAAGGAGGCAAGAAGAGAGAGAGAGCATCATCCCCATAAAGGATGGAGGAAGGTCAACCCCTTGGAGAGAGAGCAACGATCCACCAGTCTTCACAGGTTGCACGACGATGAGGTCTCCCCTTCCCACCTTCTTCGGCGAAGAAGGAGAAAGCAGCTTCAGGATGGAGTATGGGTCTCAGACCGGCAGCCCCAAGGCGGAGGATGGAAGTAGCAAGTGCTCTGGAACGATTGAGGCAGCCTTTGGACGTCTGAAACTTTTTATCTGATGGAGGACCCTTGGGGTCTTATTTATAGGCCTTAAGTGAAGTCCAAACGGTTTGGAGACCGTTTGGACCTCAAGCCCGTTTGGGACCTCAAGACTGTTTGGACCTTGAGACCGTTTGGCTTCATGCGGTCTTGAGACCGTTTGAACTCCATGCGGTCTCGAGACCGGTTGGCTTCATGCGGTCTTGAGACCGTTTGAACTCCATGCGGTCTCAAGACCGGTTGGCTTCATGCGGTCTTGAGACCGTTTGAACTCAATGCGGTCTCGGGACCGGTTGGCTTAATGCGGTCTTGAGACCGTTTGAACTCCATGCGGTCTCGGGACCGGTTGGCTTCATGTGGTCTTGAGACCGTTTGAACTCCATGCGGTCTCGGGACCGTTTGTCTTGATGCGGTCTTAAGACTGTGTGACTCCATGCGGTCTCGGGACCGGTTGGCTTCATGCGGTCTTGGGACCGTTTGACTCCATGCGGTCTCGGGACCGGTTGGCTTCATGCGGTCTTGGGATCGTTTGACTCCATGCGGTCTCGAGACTGATTGGCTTCATGCGGTCTTGGGATCGTTTGAATCCATGCGGTCTTGAGGTTGAGTTATTTTTTATGATTTTTTTGTGCTTTTTTGGCATATATAGAAAGGAAAGTTAGTCTGATGGTATATTCACAAAAAAGGGTAAAATTAGGATTATGTATAGTTTAAACTTAGAAAGAGTATGGAAAACTAAAGAAAAGGACTAAGATAATCAACTAAAATAGGAGGTTATCAATATGTATAACGGCTTGAGATTTTGGCAGCATGTCGATGTTTGTATATGAAATATATATGAGAAACAATATCTTTTTTATATAGGTTATGGAAGAATCTAGTGGACATACATGTAAATATCCGATATGGTATATGTTTATATCAAAGATGTGGACCTTCATGTAAATGTTTCCTAACATGATGGTAATGTTTGAATTGGTTTCAAGTTACCCTCTTTTTATAGTTATGTGATTCATTAGCTATTAATCACATTTTTTAGTAATCTCATTTAGTGTGATGGAGTTGTCACACATAGTTGGTATCATATATTTAGGTTCGCTGAGTCTACAGGGACATATGACTAGGGTTTGTGTTTGTTCTTACGTCATCCAACATATCTGATCATAGCTTATTCTTATGTAGATATTTCTGGAGAGTGAAAAGAACATGTAGAGAGTAGCTATATTGCACCAGGAGTTGGTGCTAGGAGGTAGGCACATGATGGAAGACTGTTAGTGATGGGGATGGAGCAGCCCACGATGCTTTAGTTGGACTCGACAACAATGTCCAATCCAGTGTTTTAGTCCATGTTTGGATATCTTATGGCCACGATTATCCGTCTAGCGGATAGGTCATTCGTACCTCAAGTGAGGGAAGGCATACGTAATGTAGAATCTCATAGTTTTGGGGAGATGTTTGAGTGGTTGTGGCGTGTTGGAGCCATTGAGTATGCGGGTACAACAAACTCGGCTGACGTAGATATGTAGTTGATGGATTTTGTGAAGACATTCAAGATCCTCAATATCCCAAAAGAGGACAAGGTGAAGTATCCAATTTATCTTTTGAAGGGCAGTGATGGATACTGGTGGGCCATAGAGGAAGTGAAAAGACCCAGAGTCATGATAAGTTGGGAAGAGTTTCAGCGGGAGTACATGAACTGATACTTTTTGGAGATGTGTCTAGATGAGAAGATAGATCAATTTGAGAAGTTGCGCCAGGGTTCCATGACCATCAATAAGTATGAGGCAAAGTTTATGGAGCTTTTGAGGTTATGTCCTCATATGGTGGCGACAGAGAAGGAGAGGATCCATAGTTTTAAGAAGGCTCTAAATTTTGAGTTGTCTACAAAAACATCTACTTTGGAGAACATGGTGAGGTTCTCTACCTTTTTGGAGTCAGTGAGGAGGATAGAGAGATCTACTATCAAGAAGTGTGAAGCCAATGCTAAGAAGAGCCTAACTCAGTTTCGGGGACAATCTTCTAGTGGCTTCGAGAAGCCAAGGTTTTATTCATTACGGTCACAACAGAGGTCGGGTTTATCTAATCAGAGATTAGTAGAGTCGTCGCAATGGTCCCTGAGTAAAGGCAGAGGTCATAGTTTTCCACCAGTAGGAGCATGTAGTGCAACATCTATGTCAATGGTAGGGTCATCTAGGCCATAGCATGATTCAAGGACTTGTCACAAGTGTGAACAAGTGGGGCATATCAGGTGGTTTTTACCTATGAAGGATGAAGAAGTGACACATCAGCCAAGACAGAGTCAATGAGGATCCCAACAGTAACAGTACAATAGTAGTGGTAGTAGAGGACGTGGTCAGGCTTCACAGGTGGGATCTTTTGGACCAAGTGGAAGATGGCATGGACAAAAAAAGAGATGGATCAATTCTATGTTGTGAGTCAGCCACATGGAGTGGTCAATCCATGGGTCTCGACAGTTCAGATGGAACTTTTTCATTCTGACTTTTCTGCTTCTTTTTTTGTAACTATTTTGGTTGACCCGGGTGTGACACACCATTTTATCACTAGAGATGTGAGAAATAGCTTTTATATGCTTTTTGTAGTAAATCGGATAGCCTTTTGCTTGAAACCCCTCTTGTTGAATTCACTGAGTTGCAGGATGTGTGTTCATCTTGCATTCTTTCTTTCTCAAAATGCAGCATTCAAGTGGACCTCATGCCGCTTGACATGCATGGATTTTATGTGATCCTAGGTACAAATACCTTGGAGAAGTATATGGTTGTTTTGGAATGTAGTTGGTAGCGATGTTCTATGAAAATATGTTTCTCAGATCTTCCAAGGAGATAAGAAGAGTCTTCCTACATGTTTGGTATCGACTATGACAGCAGAGAGGGTGATGAGACAAGGGTGTGAGACTTTTTTGACACATGTGGTGGATACCAAGTGAGGAGTCCTAACATCCTGAAGGTACATGTAGTGTGAGAGTTCGATCATGCCTTTCTTGAAGAGTTTCCTAGTGTCCCCCCTCCCAGATGGATTGATTTTTAGATCAATCTTGTGCCTAGAACACAACCCATAGCTCAACCACCCTATAGGAGGGCACTAACAGAGATGCAAAAGTTGAAGAAGTAGTTGCAGGAGTCGCTGGAGAATGGTTTCATAAGATTGAACACTTCCCCTTGGGAGGCCTCTGTGTTGTTTGTGAAGAACAAAGATGGATACATGAGGTTAGTTATAGATTACCTCCAGTTGAACAAGGTCACGATAACGAACAAGTATATGTTGTCAAGGATTAATGATATGTTTGACAAGTTGCAAGGTGTTATGGCATTCTCAAAGATAGATCTGAGGTAATGATATCACTAGTTGAGGATCAAGGTTGATAACATACCTAAGACTGCTTTTAGGACTAGGTATGGTCATTATCAGTTTGTGGTTATGTCGTTTAGGCTAACCAATGCACTAGCAGTGTTCATGGATTCGATGAACAAGGTGTTCAAATCGTACCTTGACTAGTTTGTGGTTTTATTTATCGATGATATCTTGATATACTCTAGAGATAGACATCAGCATGAACAACACTTTCTATAGGCATTGACATTGTTGAGGCATCACTGGTTGTATGCCAAGTTTAGTAAGTGCGAGTTCTGGTTGACATGGGTATCGTTTCTGTGACACTGTCATATCTGCTAAAGGTGTTTGTGTAGATCCAAACAAGGTACATTCATTTATGGAGTGGGAACAACCCAAGACATCGATGGAGGTCTGAAGCTTCTTGGCTTTGTCAAGTTAGTACATGATATTCATAATGCATTTCAGTGTTGTAGTGTTACCCCTAACCAGGTTGACCAAGAAATGTCTTCCTTTTGTCTGGGTTGACAAGTTCCAGTGATCTTTTCATTTGTTGAAAGAGAAGTTGACCAGTGCTCTAGTCTTAGTCCTACCATAGAAAGGGAAAGGATATATAGTCTTCTAGTGATGCATCAAAGAATGGTTTGGGATGTGTGTTGATGCAGGACAAGAATGTGATTTCTTTTGCTTTGCAAAAACTTAAGAAACATGAGGAGAATCACCCAATGCATGATCAGGATATTGAAGCCATGGTTCATTCCATGAAGATTTTGAGACATTACCTGTATAGAGAGAGGTGTCAGATCTTAACTGAACAAGAACCTTCAGTACATCTTCTCAAAGAAAGAGCTAAACATGAGGCATAAGATATGGATGAAGTTGATCAAGGATTATGATTGCACGATAGACTACCATCAAGGGAAAGCAAACATGGTGGATGATGCATTGAGCAGAAAGTCATCTTCATCATTGACCATAGATAAGGAACTAATACACTATGTGGTGTGTCACAAGGGAGACATGTTGGTGTCTCTTCGTCAGATGAATGTGAAGATGCAGGTGTCCTTATTGGCATAGTTGTAGGTACCATGATACAAAATATCATATCCGAGTTTGGCAACAAGAAGTATGATGGTTTCCATGAGACGAATAATGGGATAGTTTGTTTTCATAACAAAATAGTAGTTCCCGATGCTGAGGAATTGAGGAAGATGGTTCTTGAGGAGGCACATTCCTCAATGTATGTGATGCACCCTGGAAGTACCAAGATGTACCATAATTAAAAGGACATGCACTGATGGCCAGGTCTGAAGTGTGATGTGCCAGAGTTTGTTGCCAAGTGTCTGGTTTGTTAGTAGGTCAAAGTAGATCATCAAAAGCCTACAGGGACATTTCAATCTTTGCTGATACCATAGTGTAAATGGGATCATGTCATCATGGACTTTGTGGTTGGTCTTCCTAGGATAGCCAAAGGCTATGATTCCATTTGGGTAATAGTTGATAGGTTGACCAAGTCAATTAACTTATTGTTTGTCAAGATGACATATACAATAGAGAAGTTGGCACAAATATCTGTTGATGAAAAAGTTCATCTGCATGGTATTCCAGTTACCAAAGTATCTAACAGAGGTCCGCAGTTTATGAGTCATTTTTGGGAACTTCTAAATGTATCTATGGGTACACAGCGAGTTCCAACACACCTTTTCACCCTCAGACATATGGTTAGTCATAGAGGATCATTCAGACATTAGAGGATCTTTGAAGAGCATGTGCCTTGTAGTTTCTTGACAGTTGGGATGTGCATTTAAGTTTAATAGAGTTTTCCTACAATAACATCTACCATAGGAGTATAGACATGTCACCTTATGAATCCTTGTACAGGAGATGTTGTCGATCACCACTTTGTTGGTATGAGACATGTCAGTGTCAGATTTTGGGTGTTGAGATAGTACAACAGACTATAGAGAATATTAAGGTGATACATTAGTATAGTTGAAAACAACCCAAGATACACAAAAGTCTTATGTTGATTGTCGGTGTAGACTGTTAGAGTTCCAAGTTGGAGACATGGTGTATCTTAAGGTTTCCTCTTAAAAAGATGTGTTGAGGTTTGGTAAGAAGGGTAAGTTGATCCTAGGTATATGGTACCTTACCCTGTTGATAAGGTGGCATACAAGTTAGAATTACCACCAACGTTGCACATGTTGCACAATGTCTTCCATTTTTCCATGTTGAGGAAGTGTCACCCTGATACAGTGCAAAGTTGCAGCTAGTAGAGGCTGAGTTGGAAGAGGATGTGTCATATGTCGAAGGTCATGTTTTGATCCTAGATAGTAGAGTGAAGAAGCTGAAGAAGTAGGATATAGTCCCACTTAAGGTTTTGTGGCACCACCATGGTGTAAAGGAAGCCACGTGGGAGTTAGAGGATGTGTCGTATGTTGAAGGTCATGTTTTGATCTTGGATAGCAGAGTGAAGAAGTAGAAGAAGAAGGATATAGTCTTACTTAAGGTTTTGTGGCACCACCGTGGTGTGAAGGAATCCACGTGGGAGTTAGAGGATGAGACGCATAGGAAGTACCCGTCTTTGTTTGTGATGGATTTCGGGGGTGAAATCCTTGTTAGGGGTTTATGGCTATAAGACCCCTAACCTTGCTTTTGGTTAAACATGATTTCTTATCATAATTAAATCCTTAAAATCTTAATAAAAACTTGTTATGTGCTTTTATATCTTGTGACAATCTTATGTTTTAAGTTTGGTCTAGTTTGGACATTGTTTAAGCAAGTTATCCAATTTTGTGCATGTTTTGGACCTAATTGTAATTTACCCATATCTAAGGTTTTTCTTACAATTTGTCACATTCTTTTTGTACCTCACATGTTTTCACATCATGTTTGATATGGTTGTGCTTTGGGGTGCCTTGTTTCACCTTGGTTTGGATGGTGACATATCATGTAGAGATTAGGGTTTGCATAGATGGCCTAAGTTGATGTTTGACCTTGGGTGTTAATTAATTAGTTTTTTGGTACCACCAAGTTCTTTATGGTCCTAGTCTTTGGCTTTCAGTGAAGTTTTGTGTGTGCCCTCTAGTCTTGGAAGTCGATAAAGGTTCATGAGTCCTCTTGGTCGCAAAGATTTAGGGTTAGCGACTGTTTGAGTAGTCTGAGCTATTTGTCGCCAAGATTCTCATCGGTCTTTTGCTTTTTTTGGTCCAGGTTGGTCTATGAGTTTTCTTGGTGGGGTATCCCTAGTTGCATGTATGAGTGTGGTTCTTGCATGTATGATATCTCTTGGACACTTGGCATGCTTTTCTTGACATGTAACCCTCTTTTGCTATTTCCAATCCTATGTTATATAAACTTCTTTCCTTGCATGCAATTAATCTCTTTACACACCTAGCTTCCTCTCTCTTTTTTCTCTTCTTACTCTTGGATCTCTTCCACTCTTTCTTGGTGGTGAATGAGGAGCTCAAGGTTGAGGAATAAGGTTGATCTTTCTTGCATTTTGATATAAGGTTTTCATCTACCCTTCTTATGTTTGGTGCTTCTCTTGCTCTTCTTATTGATCTTTGTAAGTGATATATCCCTTCCTTTCTTAATTTTCCTTTCTGTTCTACCTTTCTCTTTCTCTTCTTGGTTGAACCCATGGTATTTCGTTGTAGTGCTTGAGTAAGATCTTGAAGAACCTCTCTTTCTTTCCTTTTCTACCTAGGGTTTGTTATCTTTGTGGTGGAGAAGCTAGCTTGGCCGAGTGGAGTGCTCAATCTAGGGTTTCCTACCTTTCTTATTTGAGCTACCTTACTATTTTGGAGTTTCTCCATATTCTTTGAGGCAAGTTATATAACTTTCACCATGATAGTTGCTTACTTCTACTGTGCATGCACGTGATCACACCCTAAATCATGGTTATAAGTAGAAAGATAGTGTCCTTCGCCTGGGGCTTGTGTTTACATGGTGACCTTGAGTAGGTAACTTTTCTTGGATGAACCATAAATCTTATGCACGTTTTTCTTGATGGAAGTGATAATCCAATACCTTGTTTTCATGTGGAAATGGTGGCTTTTTCTTTCTTAAATGATAATTGTTTTCTAGAGTCTTCAAGCTAATTTTCCTCCATGTATTTGAAATTGATGGTTTCATTTTGATTTAGCTTTTCTTGACTTCCTTGCCTTGATTGATGGCATCAACCTTGTTGTTTTTTTGCATCTTCATGATCACTAAGTCCCCCCCTTATGTGGTCGATGAAGTTTTGAGCTATAGAAGTCGCTAAGATTTGAACCCACTATGGTCGCCAAAGATTGGTATCATTTAGTGATCACCAAGGTCCACTTTTTTATCGGCCTTCAAGTTTTTGAACCTCTTGATGTTCGTTGATATACCTAATCTCCAATGGTTGATGATGTTTTTGATTCATGATGGTCACTATGACCTTGAACCCTAGTGGTCCCTAAGGCACCTAACCCTAGTGGTCACTAAGGTGCCCTTAATCTATGCGGTCGCTATGTTTCCCTAACCTAGATGGTCAATGAGATTTCCATATCCTATGGTCAATGGTTGAGTTTGACTTTATGCCTTCATGATTGATGGAAATAATAAGATTTAGGATTTACCTTTAATTTTTGTTTTGAAACCCTAATTCAACTCACCTTGCTAAACCTAACCCTAATTAGAATTGGGAATGATGATCCATCATACATGGCTTCTTTATGTGATTAGTATGATGAAAGATGTATTTTCTCTCCCTATGTTGTTGTAACCCTAATTTGCTATCTTATGAACATCATAGTCCTGAAATGCAATGTTATATTAAACTTATGTATCACATGTATGTGATGGTTGATGAGTCTTAATGAGGCATGGAAAGATAATAATGTTCTTGTAGGGAACAATATGAAGGGTCCTATTACTTGGACATGGCTTTATGCCCAATTGAGGTGCTAACCTCCTTCTGACGTGATGAGGATTTGTATCCTATGGTGTCATGATGATGAGTGTGGTTTCATGTATTATAATGAATAGTACCATGTTGTTTGTGATCAAAGTTACATCTCATACATTTTATATCTTCTGAAGTTGCAATCTATCCATGAATATGTATTACTCTTGTAGGGCTTGTATGTAACTTGATTGATGCAATTAAAATATACCTAATTGGCATTAACTAATCAAGTGAAACCCTAATCATGTAGTGCCCTTTGTCGTAGATCCATACCGGTGTTAGGACTTGTTGGAAGGTGAAATGAGTATTCCTTTAATGGAAGCTCATAGTCATATATTGTTGAGTATATGCTTGTTCACAAGGATGGCTACAGTCATACCTTGGCAGGGGAATGGTCGAGGCCGTATCTCAGATGATTATGATTCAGTATGTGTGATATGATTGAGGACAATTGCGGTTGTACCTCGGATGATGGGCTTTTGTATACCCTGGTTTCACCAGTACGATGACCATTATAAGGGTGTACTAGGGTGTTCACTAGTGTTGTGACCTATATACCAAGGGTGGACTAGGCTGATTTGCAACTTGGTCTTATGTGTCATTGTGGAGGACTCGTACTAACTAAGGGTGGATGAGATCATAGGATTCTGTCTCTTCTAGATCTTATATAGAATTGATTTCGAGTTAGCAGTATTCAGTTGGAGTTTAAATGGTATACCTCAAACACTCCAGGAATCAATAGAAGATGTAATCAGCCGTGTAGTATATTTGTTTAGGGTTAACCACGTTTCAATCTGAATGTTTACCCTTGCCTTTTTTCTAGTAATGTTTAGTTGATATTTGATGCGCTAAGAGAAATTAACTGTATAAATGGTGATAGCTTTACCTTCTTAGTAGCTTAATATGTTTTAGTCCCTTAACCTATTTAATCTGGTTAGCCTGCTTAAGCTGCTTATTTGACTTAATCCACTTAACTTGTTTAAATATTATAACATGTTGTAATCAATAAGCATTGTTGAGAGTTATATCTCTCGCTGGGACATGGGTCTCACTCTCGTGGGTCACCACATCTTTTTAGGTTATCTCAGCGGCTTGGTCAGGTTTGTGGTGGTGTGGAAGAGAAACTTGAATAGTAGTAGTAGCAGAAGGTTGGTGTGGTTAGAGTGCCCTAGAGTCGTCAATGTACTCTCAAGTTCGGGCATGGGATGTTTTGTAGATGATATGTATAATGACTTGAGATTTTGACAGTGTGTATGGCACGTATGTGTGGAATAATATCTTTGGTATACAGGTTGGGGTTGAAGCCACTCGACATACATGTAAATACCTGATATGGTATATGTTGATATGTAAGATTTGTATTTATGTAAATGTTTCTAAACATGATGGTAATGTTTGAATCAGTTTTAAGTTGCCCTCTTTTCTGGTTATGTGGTTAATTAGCTATTAATTGTGTGTTTTGTTTTGAGTAATCTCGTTTAACTTGATGGGGTTGTCACAAAAATGTATTGATTAATCATTAGCATACCATGTTTAGTATAAATAAACGAAGAATGAGATTTTGTTTAGGGAAAATGTACCAACATTGATGATTCACGAGACATTATATGAGAATGAGATGCAAACCTTGTTGTGTTTCAAATAATGATATATTGACAAGCTCACTTAATTTGCAAGGTGCACAAAAGACATAAGTAATGAATTTAAATCTCTTTTAGATGACAATGAGAATGAACTTACAAATGAAATAATCACATTAATCTAGTCATGATCTTTGAACAATGTGAGTTTCCCTTGAGGACTGTACGAGGGAAATGATATGTATTTCATTATAATAGTCACAACATTATGTAAATGATTTTGGAGTGTGACTTTAAACCTTGAATGTTAGACCAATGAGACATAGGGATGTGTTTTAGTTACTAAGATCTAAACCCTAAAAAATCCGTGTTTAAAATTTTATGTCCGTAAGAAATGTACTATGAGGAAATGTTAATTGTGAAAATTGGCACGTTCCCGAAGATGATATTGTACTATCTTTTTTATGATTGGGGTTATTTTGTGCATGATGTTAAAACAAACTCATATATAAATAACTAAATCTGATGGTGCAATGTCATATCTGAGTGAGAAAGGTTTACCCGAACATAATTTTTAGGATGGTTAACGAATCAAGAATGTGGTATCTGACTGGGGAGTGTTTTGATTAGCATGTCTTGTGGAGAAGGGAAGAAAATGGCATACTTCTTTTTTATCATTTTAGTCATGAATGTCTTAATATGTTGTTAGGACGCCTTGTTTAATCGGGGTTCAAGTGTAGGAAATTTCTCAAAATATTTAGCATTTACGTTAATTCAAAAGAGAGCTCTTGCCCTTTAAAGAAAAAAGTGACTTGTAACCAACAATCTATTCTCTTGGGGAGCTTGCCTAAATATTTCCCCTTTATTGGTTTGATAAGATGTTTCTTAACAAGGAGTATCGTTTTATATTTCAAAACAAAACGAATCATGCTTCCATTTCAATTTCAAACACTAATAAACTTTCGCATGTAAATGAATGCACCAAGAAATTCAGACATGATGGCTTTTTTTATGAAAACTAACTCACAGAGGATGCTTACATCCAAAAGTTCATCTCCCTTCAATGTCGGTGCCAAACCACCATTATATGACAACTACACCCGTCACCCCAATATGCCTCATGTCTAAGGTATTCGAAGCCCGTACAAATACCATCTAACCTTAAAGCTTAACTTTTTAAATAGTAGAAAAAACAGAAGATTTTGATCAACGGATGCCAAGTATATTGATATTGATATATGTTTATAATTACTAGTAAACTGAGGATCAAAAGATATAATTACCAGCAAACTCTTAGAATGAGGATCAAAAGATATACTTACTAGCAAACTCTTAGAATGTAGCTGCGCAAGATGGTCGTTCTGTCTTTGGGTCTGCATTTAACATCTCATCTTTTGACTTGTGGGCCCAATGACATAGTGTACTCCTAGGATGTGCTGGGGACGTAGAGGATGTGAACCACATGGAATGAGTAAGTATTCACAGTTTGAACCCTAACTTCCAATGCATCTTGAGCACTTCTGAGGTACCGGAGAGTAATTGGTGGGGGTGGTGTTCAAGTACATCACCATCATACATCGCCTCGCATAGATACATTATATATTGGTCTCATGATGGCGTGTCTGGGTCACAGCATTCCTCCGTATTCAATAATGTCCGGCCGACGGTATGAATCTAATAGATAAGCATAGACAGCACGAGGGGGAGTTTGTGGTGGACGGATGGCGACGGCGGCGCAGACTGGCATGCTCCTCCAGCTGGCGCCTGGAGGGCGAGGTTTAGCTACACACTCTGAGTAAGCCTAGGTAGGGTTGATGGTGGGGATACGAAAGAGATGCATGAGGTGGCGGCAGCATCCCGGAGCATCGATCCAGGTCCCAGGGATAAGACAGAGACAATGGGAGTTGAGCAAGCAACAACGGCGTGCTTGCAAAACGAGACGAGGCTAAATAGATTCTAGACACACTACAAGCCCAAGATAACGCCCCACGGGCGGGGCGGGGGACCGTCCATCCATCGGCGGCGCCACCACTTGCTCATCCACCACACTGGTATTTAGGAGGGGCGCGGTAACCGGAGCAGAGCGGAGCAAGGGTGGCGGCAGGCGCGCACACTCGCGTAAGTCCAAGGCCCGCGTAGATGGTGCGGTATACACTGCCTTGGCCGAGCAGCAAGTGAAAAAAACACATTATCGGTGGAGGTGGAGGTGGAGGTGGAGGTGGAGGTGGCAGGTGGCGGGGTCGACGGAGAGGAGGGGAGCAGCAGAAGAAGGTTCGTTGCAAGGCACACGCCTGGCGTGGTGGCCACACTCACTGGCCGGAGGGCAGGCCCGCCGGTAGGAGCCGGAACGCCATCGGGTAATAAAAACATACACAGGCCACGCAACAACCACTTCCTACGACCTGCTAACCGTGATGAAATGGAATTGCAAGTTTGCAACAAGTCGTCCTCCTTCTCGTCGTCAATCGTGAATAAAGATAACATGTGTAAGAAACAAGCACAGGGTTTTCAGTCGAGCAGGAACCGGAACGCCACCGTCACCACCTCTGGTATGGCCATTCATTCCGATGTCAGAAACCTCGCTACTGAATTTGTAAGAGTTTTTTCCCATAAACTCCCTCGCTTTTCTTACAATTCCAGAAACCCCCCTCTCCTTTATCAAATCCCAAATACCACCCTTCCTTTTCAACATAATTCCAAACAACATCCTCTCCACCACTTTCATTCATCCCGTCGCCTGGGTTGGAACTCATGACCTCTCGGTCTTACATCATTACTTTTACCACTGAGGTGCCACTTCATTGGGGGGGTTGTATATGAGGTTCTTGATAATATCTATGTTTTTGTTGATGTATTTACAAAGTGGGGAAGACAGATTTTGTGGGGTGTGATGCCAGGGAGGTTTGTTTTTATAATATTTTTGGATGATAAAAAAATTCCAGACCTTGTTGGCATTATAGGTAAGAGTGTTTATGATTTTTGTGATAAGACAGATGGCATGAATTTTTATATTGATGATGCCCCATCCCCCATATTTGATCGGTGCAGTGATGGTAATCCAATTGACTAGATGGATATTTTTATGTTGTTTCTCGACCGATTGATTGCATGTGATCAATTTTCTAAAGTGCATCAAAAGTGATTAGAACTTGGTTCTAAGTGTCCCAATCAATTTTCTCATCTTAGTTACAAGACATATCATCAATACAAGTGATTACAAAAATATTCTAAGGTCATTTACATGGATTTCCTAAAATGTACACTTGTATAGCTTTTGACTTGAACTTGAGAAAAATTGGGGCTTGTGAATTTTGATCCTTTTCATGTACCTAACACCTGAAATCAATCTTGAATAAACATATTTGATACATATGAATGGAATGGTTAAGTCATTATTAAAATATGGACAATGTATAACCTCTAGGTTAACATAGACAACATTGAATCCAACTCATCTTCAACTATATGAACTTGGTTGTTTGAACTTCTCATGTGATATTTTTTGTGCATGTGACACTCTTGTATTGTCAAATCCATCACATACCTTGCCCCTGAGATTGAAAGAACCTACCACAAGCTCATTTGCAAACTCTAAGCCAAGATGGTTGAAGAGGAGATCAACCACAGAGTTGAAGTACCACTAACATCCCAAAGAGATAGACTTTTGGAGGAATGTAGAGATGATTTTTATGGAAAACTACTAGTACCTGATGAAGTAGAATGGCAGAGAGAACTATGTGAGTTCTCTATATTAAAAGTTGTAGATATACATAGCCCATCGTTCAACCTAAAATTGCAGAACCTACCTTCAAAATTAAGACGTAGTGGGTGATGATGATGTAAAACAATAATTTTGTAGGAAAAATCAGCAAGGACACACCCAATCATCTATAAAAGTTCATAGATATATGTGGACTAATAAAAAAGGTTGGGTGTCTAACAAATTCATGAAGCTAGAACTATGCTACTACTCTCTCACTGAAAAGGATAGGGTGTGTTACAATTCCTACTTTAGAATGAGTTACAAGAGAAGTTGTTAACCACCCTCATTCACCTACTAGATCAGAGAAAAAATTACATAGTTTGAACATTTCCCAGGATAAACCCTCTTTAAATCTTGGGAAAATTTTAAAGAGACATTTTGCACATGCCCTCGTCATGGCATCTCCAACATACAACTTCTTGAAGAGAAGCATCAAAATAAATGTTAAAGTCTTGGAGCATATGCTTCATCCATAGGACTTGGGCACAACAACTTCTAGCTACAATGTATTCATCCTCGGTAGTTGAAAGAGCCATAGTGATTTGTTTCTTATAGAACCAAGAAACTAGGTATGGTCGTAGGAAGAAGCAAGTGCCACTTGTGCACTTTCTATCAATCAAACAACCAGTGTAATTAGCATCACTATAAGCATTAAGAGTAAAGTCCCTTGACTTGGGATTCCATAGTCCAAAACTTTGGGTTTTGGATAGATACTTCAAAATCCTCTTAACGTAATGTTACGACCCCACCTCCCGATAACCCCCAATTAAGGGAGACCAAGAGGTTGAAGCCGCACCCATTAATCCCGGATCAAAGGTTCGACATATAATCATAAACAATTATTAAATTCTAACATACCATACTGAAAATGGTAATAAAATTTTTCTTTACATACCTTTTGAAAACTTGGATCTCTATTCTTCTATCCACACTGATACTAATCTATCTAATCCTCCTTTGCACTTTAATTCTCATTTAGTATCACATGTGCCACTTTACTGTTTGTTCTTTTCATTGTACCTAAAACGCCGACAAACAAAACGTCGATCAGCCGTAGCTGGTATGTGGGGAAAACAATAATCATTCAATTATCTATAACAATGTATCACACTCAATTATCATTTAACAAACAAGTTTACGTTTTAAGTATAACTACGCGATCCATGTGTACCATATCCCCTGCGTTGTCCCTGCAGTGGACCGGGATACTACCTCCCATGTGGTAGATTCCCATTTTACCCCTCATGACTTCACCTAATAGGTGAATCAATTTCTAGGGCTGAGTCACATGCTACTACCCGTAGGTAGCCCACTCCTTAACTCATGGTATGCTAAGAGTCTCATGGCACTACTCATGTGTAGCCCAGTTTCTAACTCATGATACCCTAGACCTTGCTCTAGGTTATCCTTAGCCTTTGCATAGCCACAGGGGTGGACTCGGATCTAGCTAATTATACATGTATACTCATAGTGATAGCCATAGTCACTTTATAGTTGCATGAATTAAAACATCCAACAGTTATTTCATGCATTGAGGGAAACGTCGATACAAACCTCGGAAAACTAATCGGTATAGTCATAAGCGTAACCACATACCTGTTCAGAGCAACTTGAAGTCCAAATATTTAATATTCAGGAACAAACAATCAAGCAATCATCAATATCCTGAAATTAATACATAACATCCAAGTGTCATTGTTTTATTCAAAACATCCTCAAGATCTACTTGGATTCCACTTTAAGATTTCTAGGTCATCCTTTAGAGTTTTAGCTTTCATTAGGCATTTATCACTTTTAATGCTAAAACTATTATCTTTATCCTTTTAGGTCATAACCAAAACATTAAGGCTAATTATCATCTTCAGTTTCTTCCAAATTGACAAATCATATTTCATTATAGTTCAACTCACATATATGAACCTTATTTATCACTATTTCCACTTTTATACACTGGGAAACACTAATTATCCAAATAATTCACATTAAAGATCTTAGATACTCAATTTATCTTCAAATCATCATATCTCTATTTTATTAAACTTCTTTTACATTAAATCTACTATTGTTATTCCTTTTAATTCATGACAAGATCATTATGCGCATCTATCATTAATTCAAAGCTCATTAGGGTCTAATTAACATATGAACTCATTTTGTCATCATTTCTACCTTTTACTCATGAAAAGACCCTAATTACCACTTTTAGAGTATTTATCCAGGATTAGGGACTCTCATATACCAAAACTTAGAATTATCATTTAACAATCATATTTTCACAGTTTTAAATCTAAATATGATCTTATCTCCTTTTACCCTAAATTAGGGTTTCTAAATTATTTAATCATTCTCATATGAGGTATAACCCTAAATCATGCAATTCTACATTTAAATCAGGTTCGAATCTAACATTATCATCTAAGAAGCTATCCTTTACACTGACATGCACGACCCTTCGAAGGGTTGGGTTGCCAAAGGTGCTAGGTCATCCATGGATCGTATGGCATCCCAAAGGCATGTCCCTTTTAAACACCTGGTCCAACTCATCTCTCTCTAGCCTTCACTTAGGGTTAGGGTTAGCATCCTCCTCCAAGGATGTGCCAGGTCTCTTCTTGAAATGGAGATCTTTATCTCCAAGACTAACTTATCCTCCTGTCACGAAGGTCTAACATTAGGTCCCTTCTGGGGACATGACAACTTATGTCATACGACCTAATCATGTATCTATTATTTATTTTACGCTTAATCTATTAAGCTTATGTCCATGACATCTTATTTACATTCCTTTCATTAATTTAGTGGAGGATTCCTTAAACCTTATTAACCTTACCCATACCTCAGGAGGGTGAGGATAAGAAAGGAAATCCTAATCCTTTATGTCCTTATCAGAATTTTGTGATGAGAAGGGATGAATAAGATGAGAAGTCCTAAAGGTATCTTATTTCGATTTATACCCTAAGACTTTGGCCAGGCGGTCACACAGGTCCGGGAGTCCTCGTATTCCGACTAGCGGTGCGGAGGAAAATCTTGCCAGCCCCCGGTCGTGATCCCTTTCTAGACACCTCCGTCTTTCGGATACTCATCTAATAACTCCCTTGGGTTCTATGGAATTTGTAAAATTTAATAATTATTAATGGTTAAATGAGGAACCTACGCTCTGATACCAAATATTATGACCCCACCTCCCGATAACCCCCAATTAAGGGAGACCAAGAGGTTGAAGCCGCACCCATTAATCCCGGATCAAAGGTTCGACATATAACCATAAACAATTATTAAATTCTAACAGACTATACTGAAAATGGTAATAAAATTTTTCTTTACATACCTTTTGAAAACTTGGATCTCTATTCTTCTATCCACACTGATACTAATCTATCTAATCCTCCTTTGCACTTTAATTCTCATTTAGTATCACATGTGCCACTTTACTGTTTGTTCTTTTCATCATCTTATAGTACTTTTACAATTAGAAACGGAATCAATATTGGATAATATTTTTAATGGATTCCTCTCGTTCTAAGGATCAATTTTCATATAAGATTCTTCTAAATCTGAGTTACAGTTTGCTAGATATGAATTTTGCAAGAAAAACACTTACTCGGCCAACCGGAGCGCGCCATGTGTCCCCTTTCTCATGTAGCGTGACTTACTTGCTTGGAGAACATTTTGGAAGGACTCTATTGCCCTTGGTTAAGTTGGCCGACCCCTCAGCCCGTGAAGGGCAGAATCGTCCAACGGCCCCCTACCCTTCTTCAACCTTAGGCAGCCCGAAGGCTTCCGCCCTGGCCACCGAGCGCAGCCCTAGGGGCAGCTCTAGCTCCCAACTCCGGTCATGAAAACCATCAGCAAGTGCCCCATTGGCTCCGCCACGTTTCCACGCATCGGGGGTGCCGCTCAGGTCGCGGCCTAGGCGGCTTGTTCAAGAGCTTCTGGTCTGCACACGTGAGCGCCATTGCAGCCCTGCGGCCGCAACTGCACATCGATCAGGGCGAAAGGATGTCCACCAGTCAACTAGTTGAGGTCGTGGGACCCTATAGCCTCCAACAGGACCACCAAACTCACCCTTGATGCTCTAAAGATAGGTTTACACCCTAGTTAGGGTTTATACGTAAGGAAGCAAGAGGAAGTTGAGAGAGAGAGCGGAGGACGTGGGATCTCACTGGAACTCCAACTCTGGGCTCTACCCCTTTTATAGGGGAGGGTTATCCACACCCCAGACTACTTGCCCATGAAGCAACCAAGTCCTTTCCCAACTTGGTTTCCTATTCTTTCAATGAGAAGAAACTTTCTCTCTCCTCTTTACCTCCTTGATATTCCTTATGCTTTGGTTATTAATAAATTCGAGAATTATCACTTTTAATGTCCTTTCCCTTGGATTTTAATCCATTGGCCTCGAATTTAAGTTTTCCTTAACAGAAAATACTTTCTTTTTCTTAATATCACAACAACCATTAATAATGTATCACATTATCCTTTTATTTTGCAAATTTGGTATTTTTCTCTTTCTTTCCTCTATATTGGGACTCCTTGGATCCCAAGACATTCCATTATTTCGAAATTCCCTTTTCAAGGATAATTATTATCCTTTTAGATGCATCTATATGCATTATTTTGCATTATCATGTCTATTTCTGAATAAAATATTTCTTTCTGAGGATTTCTCTTTATTTCTGTTTTATTTCCCTCATTGGCATTCCTTTTATCATAAGAAATCCTTGGGATACGAAATTCCTCAAAGGATCTCCTAATTACACCTTTTCCCACTTATTTCTAACATTTTCACATTATTTCCAATTTCTTTCTCTAATAAAGAAATACATAATTAATCTTTTCTTTTCTTTGCAACTTTAGACTCCTTGGAACCCAAGGAATCCAAGAGGCACGAAATCCTCTTAGTATTTGCCTTCTAGAGGTTTCCATTATTTCTTTTCTCGAATATTCAATTATCCATTTATTAATCGAATTTCCTTTGTTATTTTCCTTTTTATTGGGCCCAATAGCCAATAAAGCCCACAAATCAAATAACAAGGCTATTTTAAACGAAATCCAATTATTCTCAACCAAATATATGATTATTTGTTCAAACATCTTTAATATGAGAAATTATATTTCTCACCACTTGAACCCAAAATTTGGGGTTATAACACCATCCCAAGGATAACATCAAAACCATGCATATCAAGTGGTATAAGATCCACTTCGATGCAGTGTCCTGAGAAAGATAAGACACAAGATGGACACTCTTCTCAAAGCATCGAGGAACCAGCAAGAGGGGTTTCTAACAACAAGCTATCCTTCTTACAACAAATAGGTAAATGACAGTTCTCAAGCATGCTATAGGTGATAAAAGAGTGTGTAGCACCTGGGTCAACCAGAACAAATATAAAGCAAGAAGAAGACATATCAGAATGAAATAACTCCATCTGACCTATCACCACTTGCGGGTTGACTATCGCCTCCGACTGACTCATAGCATAGAATTGAGCCGTTGCTTGTTGTCCACGACCTCTGCTTCCTTGAGCAGACGATCCCGCTTGCGACGCTTGACCGCGTCCTCGCCCTCTGCTACCACTGGGATGCTATCTATCAGACCCTTGATGATTCTGCCTCGGCTGTTGCATCACTTCAACATCTCTATTTGGGAAATTGTGCCTAAAATGCCCGATCTGTCCACAAAGATGGCATGACCTGTCCTCAAACCGTGGCCTAGCTGGCCCTGTCACTGCCACAGAAGCTGTACTATATGCCTTTGATGGTGAAGAAACATAACATCTTCCCTTACTCGGAGACCACTGAGACGGTACACTGGAACCTCTCATTACTAACGGTGTCGCAAACCTTGGCTTCTTGAAGCCACCAAACCTCTGTCCCTAGAACTGAGCATGTCTCTTATTAGCCATAGACTCTCTCTTCTCCCATACTAATCGTTCGATCCTTCGGACAGATTTCACAAACGTAGCAAACTGCTCTCGGTTCTCCAACGCAGACACATGTGTCATCAGCTCAGAACTCAAACCTTTCTCGAAACGTCTGATCCGCTCTTCGTCTGTCGCCGCCATGTGAGGACAAAACCTCAACAGATCCATGAACTTGGCCTCGTACTCGGTGATGTTCATCGTTCCTTGTCACAGGCTCTCAAACTGACTGATCTTCTCATCCAGATACGTCTTCGGGAAGTATCTGCTGACAAACTCGTATCATAAAACTTCCCAACCGATCACCTCACCAGGTCGCTTCTCTTCCTCGATGGTTCACCAGTGACCAGCACTACCTTTCAGAAGGTAGATAGTGTGCTTACTTTGTCTGCTTTGGGGATGTCGAGGATCCGGAAAGCCTTCTCAAGACTTGTTAGCCATAGATCTGCATCCGCTGGATCAACCGTTCCAACATACCCCGAAGCTCTGACTCGATGAAGCTGCTCAAAGGTCTTCCCAATACCCGATGCTTCTCCATGGAGAGCATGTGCTCTCGGAGGAGGCACTGGAAATCACTCAACCATGAGATTCATCGTAGCCATCATCTGCCCCATAAGCTATTGGTAGACAGGATGTTCAAGAATGGCTGGGTTAGGTTGGGGGACCTCAGGCACCCGATCTTCATGTGCCTGCCCTAACGCTCCATCAACTGATGCAACATCGCTGTGCTCAGGAGCATGTTCTTCATGGTTTCCAGACATCTTGGCTTTTCTTCCACTGAGGGCAGAAGATGATTGTAAGAAAACCTGGAAAACTTACAAGAACATACTCAACCTAATCCTAAATCCCTGTAGACTCAGCGAACCTAGAGCTCTGATACCAAAAACTTGTGGCAACACATCCCACTATCACTCAGACAGCAAGGTGTTACACAAAAACGTGCGGAAATCACCATAACCACATATTACCAAAACACGGGTTAATTAAAACCGATTGTGGGAAGCGGATAAACAGAGAAACTATTACATTCCAGTCCACATCCTGCAAGAAAACATGTTATATAAGCATGTACAAGATCTTATACGTGTCCACAACTTAGAGGAACAACTATCTTGTCATCACATGAGTTCATCACCTGTTTATATATACATAAAGGCCCACATCTGGCCAACAACAGGATATACAAAACATCAACAACTATACATCGTGAAACAACGTCAAAACACCTCCAAGGACCTGAGAGTACAGGGATGACTCTAGACTCTACTACAAAACATCCAAAACTGCAACATATCCATCGCTTGCCTTCTACTGCTCGTCTTGATGCTCAGACGCAACTCGGTGACCACCACCACGTCTAGCTCGACCACCTAAAAAGGGTGTAAACCAGCGGAGTGAGACACACAGTCCCAGTGAGAAACATAACTCCCCGCCGAAACTACAAAACCTCAAAAAGATAAAGCAGATAACTGAAAAGAAATAAAATGAGAGCAGTTATAAAATATAGATGTTCATACTTAGCAAGATTACCAGATGTACTCAAGTATTTCTTTATGGAACATGATTAACAAGATAAGATATATATAAGGTATTACCACATATGAGAAACATATAAGAAACTGCAAGATATAACAAGATTAACTATACAAGCAAGGACTCAACCAATGTTCTGTGTTTTTCCTTAAGCAGTAAATACTATACGGCTGGATTACGTATTATTATGCCCTGAGGAAGTGAGACGTACCGCTCAGATCCAATCGACGGCTGCGAAACCCGGAGTCGGTGCCATACAAGGTCAAATGGAAGAGCCAGACTCCACGACCTCCCACCTCGTGGTCAGTACATGAGTACAACACAAGCAGGACCGCAGTCTCATGCTTAAGTGGCCTCAGCCACAAGGTCAGGCTACCCTCTACCTAGCCCACCTCGGTACAGGTCTCGGTGCTAGTGAAACTGAGCCACGGGCCTGTTCACCGTGCTCTGAGCCATGAACGCATTCATGCTCCCATATCACATATCTGAGCCATGGGCCTGTTCACCATGCTCTTATCACACTTGGGCTACGGGCTTGAATCCGCACCCTGGAGTCTACAACCGAATTTGCACTCTTACCTCCTCACTTTAGGCTAGGAGAAACCTCGCATATTCAACAATATGCGCTCCAGGTTAACCCGTAGGAGAACCCGTTCACCATCACTAATTCCTGACGATGATGGATCTATGGCCAGGGCAACTACATGATATATTCCACTGTGATTAATTAGTATCTTTTATATGGATTGCAAGATTCAACCAAGTTTAATAACATGCAATTATAACAATATAAAACTCATTAGTATACTTTCATTGTAATCAACATCATCCTGATCCATCACAAGGATCCCACATCACATGTTATCACTTGGCCTCTTGCCAATCATCTAGATCCATCTCAAGGATCATCACATACCATGGGATCTCAATCCCTCATCACATAGTGCCACTGCCTCTCAAGGCTTACCTCATCCTCATCATGGAATAGGAATCATATTATACATGTTATCTCATTATCAAGAATAACCATCACAACAGAGTTACCCAACATATATATATTTACCTCATAGGTCTCTTTCTTGGCTATGCATCACCTGCATGGTTAGTGTACACAATAAACATAGGCTTCAACAGAAAGACCATGCTATCAATATAAGGTGATATTAATGATTATATACTTTATCAATCATGCTTCATCTTATGATCATGAACACAAGGCACATCATTAAGCAAACCATATTACATGCTTATTATTTTCATTATACAGACAATTGAGATGATCACATTCATGTGTATAGCCATGTTAAATTAAATGGACAAGCTTTACCATAACAATTACTATTCAGCACACCGATTCTATGAGGGGCAGGACCCTTACTAAAAGAACCAAGAACCCTCGCTAAAAGCACCAAGAACCCTCACTAAAAGTAGTATCGGGCAGCCTGCCCTCATCTATTGTCCATCACACGACGCTCATCATGCAACGACCGACACACTAGCACCTATCGGCCAAGCGCATAATGCTGTGTCGCGCTGGCAACGCTGTGTTTCAAGGTCTGTTGTGCACTTGTGCCATGCAGGGGGTCTCGGGCGACATGGTGTCGGCTCATCTGCAACGCCCGTCACAAGGTAGGGCTATCGGCCGATACAGAACCAATGTAATGCCTGTCACAACTAGCAACGCACAACGATACTAAACCCCAACTAAAACAAGTATGTGTTGAGCCAGATATTCTACAAGAGATAACAACCAAGGTGTAGCTCAAACTGCCAACCAGGAACACATCGCCTAGCCAACCAACTCAAGGCCTAACGGCCGTCACAAGGCAAAGTGGTGGGGTGACGCCTGTCATAGGGACCAGGGTATCGTCCACCACCAACACACATGTTTCGTCCAAAGGTCTAGGTCAAGAGGGTTGTCGGGCAGCACCCTCCCAAACTCACAACGACCAAGGTGCAACTCACAAGATCATCATCCACCTCAAGCACAAGAGCATCAAAACTCTAGTGGGTCAAGAAGATGGCTCACCTCAATCGACTAAGAAAGAGGGGCCTTGCACATCATCTACCACCAAACGGGAAACACAAGGATCAACTCTAGCAAATTTCAGAATTATCACCAGGCTCACCCTTCTAGTCCATGGTGAGAGGAGAGTGTTGCTCAAGCAACTAGAACACAAGCTCACCTCTCAACTAAAATGAGAGAGAGGTGTTGCCCATGCTACTAGAATCTCAAACTCACTCCTCTAGACCAAGGAGAGAAAGGAGTATTGCTCACCAAGAAACCCTAGATCACAAGGATCGGCCAACATGGATACTCAAGCAAGATACTAGTCTAACAACATATAAACAAGATCATAGAAGGAGATAGTGTAGTTAGGGTTAGAAGTTATGTAACCCGCCTTAAGCAAGCTCCAAGCTCCTAGCTCCAAGCACCACCAAGCAAGGAAGAAGGAGACTCCAAGGATATCGGCCACCAACTTGCAAGAAAGGGAGTGTGTCATGCACCAAGGTGGAGAAGAAACTAAAGAGTTAAAGGGATCTTTAGCAAGGGAAAGGAAACACATATATAGAAGGGGATGGAGGAGAAAACAAGGTAAATTCAAGCAAGGTGTCGCCCACCTAGGGACACTTGTCCTAGTGCACGAGCCACCACTCTAGCAAGCCCTAAACACATGTCCAAAGTCATTGCTACATGCAAGCATCAAGCACTAAGTGTCCACTAGGGGTGACAAAAAGAAGGTCAAAGCTTGGTCAAAGTTCATGGGCGACATACTCACCCAACATGGCCGACACACCTGGGCGACACCTCCAGGGTGACACAAACCCTGGGCGTCACAAGCTCAGGATGACACAACTACCTCCTTGCCCGACACAAGGCTCAAAGAAGGAAAGGCAACACTCAACAAGGCCCAACAAGCTCAACTAGGCCCAAAGGAACTAAAGCAACGAGCCCAACTCTTCCTCTCAACCCTAGAGGAAGTAAGGAGAGGGAAGAACACCACACAAGGTGACAAACTTGCGCACAAATCCTAAACTTGGGTTAATTGCAAGTAGCCCCTCCAACTCCCAACAAAGAAAAACCAAACCCTAATCACCACCAAAGGTGATTAGCAAGCCACAAAGCACCAAGGTTAAGCAAAGAAAACAGGGTAAACCCTAAACGAAGGTCAGGGTCCTTACAAGACCTCTATGAGAAACAGTTGGATGCTACTTACACATATGTCAGTGTTACATAAATAGTTTGAGGAATACAAAATGACCAATCACTCAGTGCCACCGACACTCCATTGATTCTATTGACGCTACACAACTAGATCATATATAAAATCAAGTCAGATCCATTGGTCATGGCTTAATGAGGGACAAAACCACCTTTATGACCTAGGGAGTGTGGCAACAATGAGTGAATCATGTATTATCATATATTAGTAGAGAAAAAATCTCAAAGAGGAGGAGACAAGGAGATATTTGTCAAATGAATGCTCTAAGCACTTATGGAGGACATATTTACAACTGGAACACTGCAGATCAGGGTGTTCATCATAGGGTATCACTGAGATGACTTCTCTAGGGGTTTTCACATTAGTATCTTGGTGTTTATCCTATTATCTTCTTCCTCCTCTTGTTATATAATGATGATAGTCATGCAGGCTAAAGCTCTTATTCCTTAGGACCTAGAAGTATCCCAACATTGCATTACATTTAAATTCTATGAGTGAGTAATTTATTTCCTTTCTTCTAGACATGAATGTATGATAACTTATTTAATTTATTTATGCTTGATCACCATATTCAAAGTAATAGACTACTAGTTTCTTTAGGAGAAAAATTAGGAGCCAGACAAGTCATAGGCTCACATAGTGTATATCACACTTTGGGAGAGGGCTAACTGATACAAAAAATAACCTAGAGATTTTGATCTTGCATCTAAACTATTACTGGAGTAAATTGTATTATAGTTTAGGTAGTACATTATACTGAGGGAATGGCTAAAACTTGATATGTGTCTTTATTCCAAAGTAGAGTGTGAATTTTTACTAATAAAAAAGAATTTGAATGTAGTGTATGTTGTGGTGAAACTATAAGTCCTGAGGAATCCATGCATTCTTGATCAAAACCATCTTAATGTAAGTTTTAGCCTTATTTCTCTTAGTTAATTAAAAACCAATTAACCCTTCTATTAGGTCTAGATGATTTGGATTCAATAAGTAGTAGTTTTTGGTGAATGACTCCCTGAGTTCGACACTTGTGCCTCATAGACATGTATTACAACACACATACACTTGCATTTTGCACACGTAGTTCACACGTGTCAACAGCTTTTATGGCTGCATTCAACTGAGACCATTAAGGTTACTTTTAGTGGTGTTTGATCCTCAAAGATCTTAGATACTCTTTAATGGTTTTATCTATGAAGTTCATACTCTTGTAGGAGACGATCTCATGTGGTACCCCATACCGGTTTATAATGTTGTTCTTGAGGAACTTGATGACCTACTAGGTTGATGTGTTTGTGATTTACACTGCTTCTACCCAATTGGTGAAGTAATCAGTTGTGACTAGGATGAAGCAAGTCATGTTCAACACCTTAGAGTTGATCTTCCTGATCATGTCAATTCCCCAAGCTGAGAATGGACAAGGTCTGTCTATGTTGTATAGTTGATTTGTGAACTAATGAATGTAGTGCCCATGGATTTTACAAGCTCGACATTTACAGAGAAACTAAAAATAGTTTGTTTCCTTGGTATTCCATTAGTACCCTAAGAGTTGTGTTTTCTTTGCTAGTATAACTGACCCTGCATGGACTTTTTTCATGAAAGTTTCTACTTCCATCTTTTTGATGCATCAAAGAAGATCAACTTGCAGGATCTATGATGCAACTATTTTGCCACTAGGACATACTGAGTGGCTTGTCATCTAAGAACCAGTTTCTCTCTCTAGGAGAGGTTCTCGAGAATGACCTAATTTGATCAGTACATCTTGATGTCATGAAATCAAGCCTTTCCTTTGTCATTATGGGCATTGTTTATGACCATGCAATAGGTGGGTTGAGAAAGCACCCGAGTTTCAAAATAGATGGTCTGACCTTCCTAGATGTTGATCTATGAAGTGAGGGTTGTAAAGTGTTGGCAAATGTGTTGTGCCCTCTTTTGACGAAGTGAAAAGAGATGTTCTTGAAGTCTCAAGCTATAGAACACATACGTTCCTGATATGACATCATGTTGTGATGGCAATGTTTTCCAAATGCTTAGTACTTGAGATACCATAAGAAGATAGTCACTATAGACCTATAAGCGTTGTGTCCCTTGATGTCTGGCAAGCTCGAGTCTTAAGATGCTAGCTTCATGCTCATCCACATTGTTAGTGACGTCAAACTCCGGTCATCTAGCCGTTGGTAGCTGCTCTCCATGGGGGTTCTAAAAGGACTATGCCTATTTTGACTCCTTTTTATTTGTATCTTCATCAAAGAAGATTGTCCACATGTGTGTGGCTAGAATAGTTTGTATATTCAAGGAATTAATCATCCACATGTATTATTCTGGAAACTCATATTCATGTATCACTTCTTCTAGGAGAGGGGTGTCTGCTAGCTACTCGATCAAAGCTTATTCTTTGACTGATTTCATTGTAATGTAGGTAATGTCAAACTCTAAAAGCATTACCTACCAATTAGAACATCGTACAGTCAGGGTTAGATGTACATAAATAGAGGCGTGGATCATGCTTGGAAATTAGTTGTCGATGGAACATCATTGGTGTAACCCCCTTGTAACCTATGACACCCCACACCACAAGCCATGAGATAACTCAAAACTAACCACAGAAACAAGCTTACACAAATAGATTACCAGAAAGCACTGTAAATTAAAACCATTTTCATTAAGATCAAAATAGAAAAAACCTTTACATATGAGTCCTTTATTGTCACAAGTAATTACCATGTATGCCATCAGCCTGTTACAAGAAAACTTGTTCCATATATATATATATATATATATATATATATATATATATATATATATATATATATATATATCCACTATGTCCATACATGATACATATAATCCAAACCACGTCTCGAAACACATCTACAAAACACACACAAAAACCATCCCAAAGACCCGAGTGTACAAGGATGACTCTAGGACTCTAACAAAAGGACCACTAGCAACACTTCCAACCTTGTCAGGTATTGTCCTTCTTATTGCTACTCAACCTCTGTTGCACGATCTCTACCTCCTCGTACACGTCCACCTAAAAAGATGTGTGCAACCCATGGGGTGAGATTCCAAATCTCAATGGGAGATATAACTCTCCACCAATGCTATTATTAGCACATATAAGATGATTAAAGAACAACAGTAAAGCTACAACCATGATAAATAGGTAATCATCACTAATAGAATAAGTGATTGCCATTAGATTATGAAACATCTTATTATCATAAAAGAAATGTGAAGAACATCTATATTCACCACCAACTATACTGTACAAAAGAAAGCAAGACCTCATCTAATGTTTCTGTATTTGATCCTACACAAGTGTGCTACACACCTGATTACGTATTTTATTATGCCCCGAGGATTCGAGTCGTACCACCCAAATCCAATCGAAAATTGCTAAGTCGAAATCGATGCCATACAAGGTCTAGTGGAAGAGTTGAAATCCACAACCTCACCCCCTCATTCAGTATGAGCAAACTTGTAATGACATCATTAGTCAAGCTAGTACCAGGGACATATAGTCCAATTGTACAAATCTAGTCTGCCTTGGTACATGTCACGACGCTAGTGAAACTAAGCTACGGCCTGTAGCCGCATTTCTACCATGATATGGCCCACATCCAATCCTATATCACATATCACTGAGCTATGACCTGAAGCCGCACTCCTACTAGGGTATGGCCAACATCCAATCGCGTATAACATCTCCCGAATACAAGGGGATATTCGTCCTCAACCCTGCATATTCAAAAATATGTGCTCTGAGTTAAACTCATTTCACCATTCAACAAGTGTTGACACTGAATGGATCTATGGAACATGGAAAAGATACATGATTAGGTTCCAATTGATTAGTTAGGTCATTTAAGTGTCTTTTAGCATCAATCAAGTTATAAGGTATAAACCATAACAAATTCTACAAAGATAAGGGCATAGTACTCTTCCTGCAGATGAATCATATAGGGTGTGAACTTGTCACACTATCACCACATAATGCATGTATTATTTCCATTCACAGCATCATCAATAATGCTACATGCCATGAGATATCAATCCCTCAACTCTATCAGTAGGAAACATCCTTTCATATCAGAACAATAACCATTATTAAGGTGCAACCAGCATATTCATGTATCACCTGCATAATCAGCATGCCTCACTACGGCATATTCAATCCTTGTCTCACATCACAACTATCATAGCACACACTAGCTATGATAATCAGTTCCACAATACATGCATGGTTAGAAGATCATAATAACGTGAGATAATCACATAACATCATAGCCATCCATGATAAGGGTACAAGCAAGACTTATTCACTTTTAGGGTTTAGGGTTTCCACTTTTTCTGATTAGGGTCCACAAGGTTAGGGTGAACCAACCACCCTAGAACCATCACCCTCTACCATCATGGAGTGTGTAAGGATTAAGAAACATCATTAGAGAAGATTGGATACCATGCAAAACAACATAACACATGCGTATACATGATTCATGTTAGATGTAAATATATGTTTTATAACTACCTACCATCACCACATGTTAACTACTTAGGCACACAGGTCGTGTACACCCTCCATAGTATGTCTCAACCATGTAAGAACCATGGGTACCTCGACCTTCACTCCCTCATCATGTCACGACTACCTTCTACATGTTGAGCCCGCAACATTAGGGTTAGGGTTTCTCTTCACCCTTCAACCATGTGTCGCGGCCAAGCTCTTCAAGCACCTCTTTGTCGCGACCGTGACATATCAACACAACCATGTCATGACCACAAAACCCCCTAGACATGACCACAACTCCAAGGGATGTCCCCACCAAGCTATGGCAAGAAGGTAAGACTTTTAAGAGTGCTATACTCCAAAGGTCGCAACCCAATGCCACTAGGTCAAACACCACCACAAGAAGGGACATCTCAACCAAATCTAACTAGGTTGCGACCACCTCAATGGGATATGTCACGACTGTGACACCCATGCCCATGTCTCAACTACCAAACCTCCTAGGTCTCGACCATACCAAGGTAAACATCTAGGTCACCAAAACAAGCCCAAAACTAAACAGGAACCATGATCACAATGAAAGGGAACTCAAGCAAGCCGATCTCCACAACCCTAAGGCAAAGGTCCAAGAAAAGCATGACTAAAGGAAGAGAAACCATAGACAAGATGATAAAAAATGAAAGTAACCTCTCACTTACTTCTAGATGTACAAATACCAAGCATGGGAACTAGATCAAGGGTCAAACGTGGACAAGAAACTCCATATCATCATCTCTACCCAAAAATGATACAAGAAGGTTAAGGTCTTGGGTTACTTCCAAACCAAGCATGATAGCCCTACCAAACAAATTCTAGGGCTAAGCTACATATGCTAGAATGATGTAGGAACATCTGAAAGAGAGAAAACAACAACACAACATAACAAGAAGTGCAATAATAGAGAGTGTTTAGTGTTATATAACCCGCCTTAAGAAGATCACCACCAAAGCTCCAAGATCAAGAGCTCCTAGCACATGATCCAAGGGTTGATGAAACTCCATCAAAAGCTCCACTCTTGGCCACTAGAGAACTTCAAGAAGGGAGAAACACTAAGGTTAAATGATAGATCAAGAAGATAGAGAAAAACCCCAAAATTGAACCAAAGAAAGAAGGGAGAAAAGAGAGAATGAACTCTCTCCCTCTCACACTAGAGCATCAGCTTGTCAAAACATGGCCCAAGGCTGAGAAGAAGGAAGAACATAGGGTAGAAGATCCAAAGGAACACAAAAGAAAGAAGATAAAACATTCACCAGAGCTAGAGATGGCTAGGGATCACCACTATTACCACATGCAAGGGGTGAACCAACTCCAAGGCACTAAGAGCACACCTTCTTGCTCCACCAAGATCCAAGGATGAGCACAAGATAAGGGAGGAATAAGATGACTGAAAAGAACCACTTTCATGGAGAGAATAGGGTTCATATAACAAAGGAGGAGGGAGGTAAGACAAAGGATGATGTGTCAGCAAGATAGAGCTCCAAAGAAAACACTTATCCACTAAAAGGACCAACATGCATCCACACGCAACCACATAAGGTCCACATGTAGGAGATGGTGATACTCCCTAGGTAGGATATCAACCATACAAGCAACCATTCCTATGTCATGACTGCGACACACCTAGGATTCCAAGGTGGTGACACACCATAACATCACCACAATATTGCGACACCAAGACCACCTCATGAGGCCTAGGTCCAAACACACCTCTCCAACCTCTACCTCGATCCAAGAAAACCTTGGCCTTGACCAACACACCAAGGGGGGAGTGTCATGATCATGACACCCCTCAACAGACTCTAGACTCAACCTAGGTCAAGGCAAAACAACAAGGTCACAAGGCTAATGCATACAAACCCTAGAAAACCCTAATCTCCACTAAGGTTGATACTACTCAACCAAGAGCCAAACAAGGCGCCCCAAATCACCACAGTCTCCCTCAAGTAGAAATGATAGAGAAGGAACACTCTAGAGATGGGAAATTGTACATCGACCCCCTATATTGGGTAAATTGCAATTTGCACCAAAACTAGTACATAAAGCACAAATATCAACCAAACAAGCTCGAACTGGAGACCTAACCTGTCCACAAGACCCAATCACACCTCAAAAGATTAGATCAAGGTTCTAAGCACAAGATCAAGCCAAAACAAATAGGGTTACCGCAAAACTCAGGTTAGAGTCCTTACAAGCCATAAACCCCTAACAAGAATTTTACCCCAAAATCCTAAGAGAAAAGAGAGGGGTACTTCCTCTTCATCTATTCCTCAAGCTCCCACCTAAATTCTTCAATATCACAATGATGCCACAGAACCTTCACAAGCACTATGTCCTTCTTCTTAAACTTCATCACTCTTCTATCAAGGATCAACACTGGCATTCAACATAGGACATGTCCTCATCAAGATCCACCTCCACACACTGTAACATCAACTTTGTATCTGGATGACACTTTCTCAACATACTCACATGAAACATTAGACGCAACCTGTGAAACTCAAGTGGCAACTCCAACATGTAGGCCACCTTCCCAACACGTGCTACTGCTAGTTAAGGTCCCATAAACCTAGGCGGCAACTTACCCTTCTTCACAACCCTCAGAAGACCTTTCCAAGGAGAGACCTTGAGTTACCCTCTATGTCCCACTTGGAAATCCAAGGGTCTATGAAGGCTATCTGCATACGACTTATGTTTTTCCTGTGTTTCCTTCAACTATTGTTGGATCACTTTGATCTTTTCTTTCATATGCTTTACAAGCTCATGACAAAGAAGCTGGTATTTTCCCATCTCATACCAACACAATGGAGACCTACAATAGCTCCCATACAATGCTTCATATGGTTTCCATATCGATGCTACTCTGAAAACTGTTGTTGTAGGCAAATTCTATCAAACTGAGGTGTATGTCCCAACTGCCCAAAAACTAAAGAACACAAGCTATCAACAGATTCTCCAAGGTCTGAAGGTCCTCTCAAACTAACCATTTGTTTGGGGGGTGAAAGGTAGTGTTGAACCTCAACTGTGTACCCAACATTGTGTGTAGTTGCTCCCAAAAGTGACTTGTGAACTGAGGACCTCTATCAGACATGATAGTTACTGGAATACCATTCAATCACACAATCTCATCAACATAGATCTGGGCAAGCTTCTCAGTGGTATATGTCATCTTCATAGGAAGAAAATGCACTAACTTAGTTAACCTATCAAAAATCACCCAGATGGAATCATGACCTTTGCCTATCCTAGGCAGACCACCACAAAGTCCATAGTCACATGATCCCATTTCCACTGAGGTATATGTAATGGTTAAAATGTCCCTACATGCTTTTGACGCTTGACTTTAACCTACTGACACATAGGGAATTTCACCACAAACTCAGCCATGTCCTTCTTCAAGCTAGGCTGCCAATACATATCCTTCAGATTATGATACATATTGGTGCTACCTGGGTGCATGGCGTACATGGATGAGTGAGCCTCTTCCAGCACCATTTCTTAGGTCATCAGCATTAGGAACCACTACTCTGCCATGGTAACAAACCTTCCCATCATCTGACTCGTGGAAGTGCTATAACCCCCATTTTGGTTGTATTATTATGTAATTATTTAATAAAAGGGGGTTTGCTTGACAATTTGTGTGCATTGTTTCACAACTTGGGTTTCTTTGCAAAATTGTCTTGAATTATGAATTTCGTGCTTTTCCCTATTTTAATAAGTCAATGGATATGTGAAAGGACAAAGAACAAAAGAAAAATCCATAATAAGGGAAAAGGCAGGAAGAAAGTAAATAACATATGTTTTATTTAAGAAAAATATGGAATTCTCTAGAAGGTGGCGTAAGTGCACACAATAGGATGGTTTTAGTACCACTTGCCTTCTATTATCTATAAAAGTCGAAATTAAGAGAATGGAAAAGGAAGAAAGAGAAAATATGAGTTTTAATGCATTATATATGCCTTTTTGGTGCATGACTTGAGTATGAAGAAAAAAAGTTTTTCTTTTCGAGTTTGATCCCAAATTGTATCCATTGATAGATTATGTCATCAATAACTTTCCCTTAAAATTTGGGATTGAAAAGCCTAATGTTTTAGGAGATATGAATTATTGAAAAATCCCTATAGTGTGGATAATACAATGGAATACTATTAAATGTCATGATTTTCTGATTATTAATAGGATTTGTTTTTCTGGCACGTGCGATGTGAGTCGTCAAATTAGAGATCCAACGATGGTTTTGTCATCTCCTAGCTTGACTCAGATTAGGAAATAGGAATAGTGAGAGCCGGAGATATCAATGGGATTTCATGCAATCCCGATCTCCTCGGCCCTAGCTAGCTTTCCCATTCAGTCCGGGAGAGCAAACCGAGCCAATTTACCCCATTCTACCTGTTTGGTTGCTTCTAGGAGGTTCTCCCAAACATATGAACCCTACAGCCATGGACGGGTATATACAGGGGGTGTACAACCCCTTTACAGACCTACCAAGTGATCCCAAATGTCACCCACAAGCTACCCATAGCTTCCCTATCCTCAATTTCCCAAGACAGAGCGATCTTCACCCTGGTATTTGCTGCCAACTTTCCAGAGGCTCATCCTCATTGCCCCACGTTCTAGACCACCTCTAGGCCGATTGAAGGGTGCAGTGAGTTTGTGGTGCTCACACGGAGGATCGTGCATCATCACTTGGAGCTGAGAAGGTCGGAAGCGTAGAGTCAACACGCGGGTTGACCCTGGCTTGTGAGGAAGGAATAGCTTGAGGTTGAAGAAGGGTTGTGGTGAAAAGACATTTGTGCCCCCGACCCCCTTCCAGGTAAGTCCTTCTGGTCTTTTCCCCTTTTCTCCTCGTATAGTTAATCGAATTTCCGAGAGAGTTGGCTACCTATGTGGTGGCCTGTGATTGGTCTAAAAGGATTTATATTGCAAAAATCCTAATAAATTGTAGGGTTGTCCAAAAGTAGCAAGTGAAAATGTATTATGATCAGAAAAATGCAAGCTACATGATACAAAATATAATCTTGACCAAAATCTTCTTCCAATTGAAAAGATGTTCAAAGTTGATGTCTTTAATACTTTTAATGGATTCAAAACCCTAATTTTTGAATGTTGATGAGTCTAATAGATTTATTTAATGTTGATAATCAAAGTTTGATCTTTTACGAATGAAAGGAAAACCTTGGAGTCGTATGGATATTAAAATCCAAGTTTTGTAGAATTAGGGTTTCTTTATGCATAAAGGTGAACTAAATGATGGAATTAGGGTTTGTCAACCCAATAAACATAAAAGTGTCAAGTATTCATCTTTTCACCTCTCTAACCCTAATTTGACTTTAAAAAGGATAAAATGGGGACTTTTGCATAAAAGACACCCTTTTGTAGCACAATCATGTATATGGAACCTAAAGCAGGGTTTATGGATTTAGAAAGTGGAAATGATCAATAATTGGACTAAACAGGTAATATGGTTAAAGGCATAGGAAAGTGGAAATAAAAATCTAACTTGAGAATCAAGTCAGTCCTTTAATAGAATTTAGAGTCATGTAGTGACCCATGAGTGTATGCATTGAATTTCAGGCCGACTTGCTTGATATTGTGGTTAACTCTACTATTCCTATTTAGACTGCAAATTCGCCTGAGACAGGTATGTGGTTGATTATTAGTTGTAGTTTCATGCGATTTCTCAAAGGTTTTCCTCACATGGTTGAAATTATATGCTTGCTTATTTATTTCATTCCATGCAAACTTTAAAGTGACTTTGATTATCACATTATATATGAACATGACTAGCCCAAATCTAGGACACCTATGGATCTATGAAAAGGCCATCCGCCTAGATAGAGGAAGGCATATTTTGGTACCATCCTAATAGGGGGCACATAAGAAGTCACCCTCCTGGATAGGGGGAGACATGGTGGAGTCACCCTCTTGGATAGGGGGAGACATGATGAGCCATCCACTTGGATAGGGGAAGACAATGAATAATGTAGTATGAGGCCCTGGGAGGTTATGACAGAGGGTGGAGAAACCTAGATTGGGTAGTCATGGTGTAAGTGTTAAATTTTGTTTGTTAAACATTAATTGTTGAATTATGTTATTAGCATTATCTATGAAATTTTGTTTCCCCCACATACTGGTATGACTTGTCATATCGATCGACGTTTTGCTTGTCGACGTTTTTAGGATAATCTTTCTGGAAATTGGATATTCAAAGAAAGAAGGCATTGAAAGCAAATAAATTAAGTAAGGCCCAAATGATATAGATGGATGGTCTATTTCTTAGTAAATCCTAAAACCCATATTTTGTAAACTTTTGAAAATAAATTTATCTTTCACCAAGTTTATTTAGTTTAGTAAGATTTATTAATTATTTCTAATTATGTGCAAAACCATTTAATCCTTTTTTAAGATAACAACACTATTTTCTTGGCCTTCCTTAATTGGGGTTGCCTAGGAATGGGGTCGTTACAGGAAGCCATCATGCTTCTCACTGCCAAACTCTTATCTAATCTGCTATAACACAGTATCAACCTATTGTGTCTCTCTGATCTGCTGTCTTAGCATGGGCATTACCTGAAACTGTGCTAACAATCCTTCTAGCAAAGAAACTTCCAACTTAACATTCATCTGATGTAGGAAATCAACATGTCTCACTTGTGGCACACCAAAGAACTCAACTGGGTTCTATCCACAGGTGAAGAAAAAGAATTCCTACTCAACGCATCTGCCACAATCTTTCTTCTCTAGATGGTAATCAATCATGTAGTTGTAATCCTTGATTAACTCCATCCAACATCGTTGCCTCATGTTCAACTCCTGTTGTGAAAATATGCACTTCAGGTTCTTATGATCTGTGAAGATCTGACACCTCTTATCATAAAGGTAGTGCCTCCAGATCTTCAAAGCATGGATTACAACAGATAACTCCAGATCGTGGGTTGGGTAATTCTCCTCATGTTTCTTAAGCTGTCAGGAAACAAAAGAAACTACTTGCTTGTCCTACATCAACACACAACCCAAACCATGTATGGATGCATCACAGAAGACTATGTATCCCTTTCCTTGCTCAGGTAAGACTAGAATCAATACACTTATCAACTTCTCCTTCAATGTCTGAAAATCATGTTGGCATCTGTCATCCGAGATGAACGACACATCCTTCCTTGTCAACTTTCTTAGGGGCAAAGTGATAAAACTGAAGTCCTTGATGAACCTCCTCTAATAGCTTGCCAAACCTAGAAAGTTGTGCACTTCTATTGGCATCTTTTGCTGCTCCCACTCTGTCACTGACTCAACCTTCTTAGGATCCACATGAAATCCCTCGACAGATATAACATGCCCCAATAAAGCTACCTCCTTTAACCAAAACTCACACTTGCTGAACTTGGCATGAAGTTGATGCTGCCTTATCACGACCAACTCCTAACGAAGATGTTGTTCATGTTGTTGATTGTCACAACTGTATATCAGGATGTCATCTATGAAGACAATCATAAACTGGTTAAGAAATGACCAAAACACTATGTTCATCAAGTCCATGAACCCTGACAGTGCATTGGTCATCCCAAACGACATAATCATGAACTCATAGCGACCATACCTCATCCTAAAAGCCAACATAGGTATGTCATCCTCCTTGATCCTCAACTGGTTATATATAGACCTCAAGTCTGTATTTGAGAACACTATCGCGCCACGTAACTGGTCAAATATGTCATCTATCATTGGCAAGGGGTACTTGTTCTTTATCGTCACCTTATTCAACTGTTTGTAGTTTATGTACAACCTCATATCCCCATCATTCTTCTTTACAAATAGCACTGGATCACCCCAAGATGACGTACTTGGCCTGATGAAACCTCTATGAAGAAGCTCTTGCAACTATCTCTTCAACTCTGCCATCTTTGTCGAAGCCATGCGATATGGTGTCTGAGCTATCGATCGTGTGCCAGGAACCATATTAATCTCAAAATCAATTTCTCAGGGTGGGGGAACATCTGGAAACTCCTCAGGAAATACATCCTCAAACTCTCTGACAATTGGTACCTTCTGAATACTAGGACTCCTCACCTCAATATCCAGCACATGTGCAAAGAGCACCTTACAACCATGTCTCAACCGCTTCCCTGCCACTATTGTTGATACCAGACACATCAGAAGAATATTTCAGTCTCCTTAGAAGATCCACATCTTACTACCATCTATAAATGTTGCCTGCTTGGATCTACAATCCAAGACCACTCTGTACTTCTCCAAGGTATCCATTCCAAGGATTACGTCGAACCCATGCATATCAAGTCGTATGAGGTCCACTTGAATGTTGTTCCATAAAAAGAAAAGGAAATAGGAAGGACACACCTCCTACAACACTACAGAATGAAATAATGAGGTTTCTAATAACAAGCTATCCTTCTTACCACTAACAAGAAAAAGACAACTGTCAAGCACTTCACGAGTGATAAAAGAGTGTTTTGCACCTGGGTCAACAAAAACAAATGCAAAGTAAGAAGAAGACAAATCAGAATGAAACAACTCCATCTAACATGTTACTACTCGTAGGATGACTACCACCTCTGACTGACTCATAGTGTAGAATCTAGCTATTTCCTATTTTCGTCCCCGTCCTCTACATCCTTGAGCAGATGATTCAGCCTGCGACACTTGGCCACGTCCTCATCCTCTTGCACCATTCATGTGGTATCTCTGAGAGCCATGCAGGCTCTACCTCAGTTGTTGGGTCACCTCGTCATCCCTCACTGGACACTCCTGCTTCAAATGTTCTTTCTATCCACACTTGTAGCAAATTTGGGTCTCAAACTACAACCTAGATGGCACCGTCATCAATATTGACGCAACATTGTGAGCTCGAACAGGTGGAAGACTACGACCTCTGCCTCTACTCAGTGACCACTACATTAGAGCATTGGAACTTTGTGATGTTGGCGGTGTGGAAAACTTCATCTTCTTAAAGCCTCCTGAGGACTGCCCCTGGAACTGTGCATACCTCTTCCAAACACTCATCTAACATCTCTCTATCATGGATCGCTCTATCCTCTGGACTGACTCCACAAACATGGTAAACCTTTATCGATTCTCTAAAGAAGCCACCGGGGTGGACAACTCAACATTCAATCCCTTCTCAAAATGGTGAATTCACTCATCCTCCATTGCATCCATGTGAGGATAGAACCAAAGAAGCTCCATAAACTTAGCCTCATACTCATTGATCATCATGGGTCCCTGTCAGATCTGCTCAAACTAATTGATCTTCTCATCCAAATAGGTTCGTGGAAAGTACCGACTACCAAACTCATGTCAGAACTCCTCCCAACCTACAACCACTATGGGCCTCTTCTCCTCTTTTATGGCCCACAAATGGCCAACACTCCCCTTCATAAGGTACATTGCATGCTTAACCTTATCCACCTATAGGATGTTGAGAATCTTGAAGGCTTTCTCATGCTCAATAAGCCACAGACATCCGTCCCAACATACTCGACCCCCCACACGGTAAAGCCACTCAAAGGTCTTCCCAATACTCGAAGACTCCACATTGGGAACTAGTATCCTAGGCTGAGGAGTAGGCATCCTATCCGCCATATGTGTCATCGTAGCCATAAACTGCCCAAAAAGAGATTGAAAGGCATAATTTTCAATCATGGCTGGGTTGAACTGGGGACCCTTAGGCACCCGCTCTTCTCATGCCTGGTTCCTTGTACCCCCCTCCTGGTGCACCAACACTTATCTTAATAGCATGTTCTTCATATTATCCAGACATCTTTAGGCTTTTCTACTTCTTCTACATAAGTAGAAATCACTATAAGACAGACTAGAGGACACAAGAACAGACACAACCCTAGTCCTAGGTCCATGTAGACTCAGCAAACCTAAAGCTTTGATACCAACCTTGTAACCACCTTGTAACCTGTAACGACCCATGCCACTAATCACGAGATAACTCAAAACTAACTGCGGAAACAAACTTAAACTAATAGATTACCGGAAAGCACTAGAAATTAAAACTATTTTCATTAAGATCCAAACAAAAAATCCTTTACATATGAGTCCTTTCATGTCACAAGGTACTTATCATTTATGCCATCAACCTGTTACAAGAAAATGTGTTCCAAACATATATATATATATATATATATATATATATATATATATATATATATATATATATATATATATATATATATATATATACATATCCACTATGTCCATACATGAAAAGGACATGCAAGACAAACCACATCTCGAAACATGTCTACAAAACACACCCAAAAATCATCCCAAAGACCTGAGTGTACAAGGATGACTCTAGGACTCTAACAAAAGGACCACTAACAACACTTCTGTAACACCCCATTTCATGAATATATACAACATAACTCAGTGGAATCTTTCATCTTGAAGGGGGATGTCACATTAATATGCTCATTGCAAATAAACACATAAATCACCATTGGGATTCATACATTGTCCTTTGCATAGGAAATTATAACTAACTTCTATAAAATGTCTAAAATTTTTAATCATTTCTACACATAGAAAACTAAGCATGAAAAAAAACATTTCTATGTTATTGGATCACCTAATCTGGATGGCACCCCACCAGTTAGCTCTTGAAGGTCTTCTAGTCCTTTCTTGCTCCTCTTGAGTCCTTAATTTCTCTAATTCCTGGGGACATCACGTCCCCAACCATGCAAAGGGGAAAATCAACACATCAGTAAATGATACTGTCACTTTATATCATAAGCAAAATAAAGTATACTTGACATGTAATAAAAAGTTGACATGAATTAACGATAAGCATTCTTGAATCATTATTAACATGAAGAATTAAATAGTAATTGTATGCTTCCCTCTGTGATGCCCCCTTAGGAGAACATGATTGCTAGGAAATCCCTTGATGCTAGGAAAGCCCTTGATGACCCCTTGAGGTCCATCATTCAGGAGAATATAAAGACTAGTTCAATTCCAATTAACTTGATCATTAACATGACATTATATTGACATTAACATAATCATTAACATGATACTTGAACTTTAACATGATGGTATTTCTCCCTATTAACATGGTCTTTTAACATGATGAGATTTCTCCCTCTTAAACATTAACATAAATTTCATGAATCATTAATCATAAGCTCTCATCACAGTGAACATTATAACCATAGCACATAACATATATCAATCATCAAGCAGTGATATAGTGATCATAATTAGAACATTAAAGTTGAAATGATAATGTCTACTTTATACTTAGCATGTAATCAACCATAAATATTTGTGCTCAGTAACATGACCCATTTACCTTGGAGCAAAGTTAATCCTAACATGGTCTCTCTAATCTTTGAGGCAACACCTGGATGTGATTCGCAAGAAGATAGCCTAGTTTGCTTGGAGCAAATTTGATCCTAAGACGGTCTCCCTAATCTTTGAGGCAGAGCCTGGATGTGGTTTGCAAGAACATACACTAGTGTGCTTTTACCTGATATGCTCAGATTATGGGGGCTCCTTTGAATAGGTGATAGGGGTCTATAACTTTCTAGTACAAGTGGATTTAAATATTTTTAAATATCTTTTGTCCTTTAATTTAACATTGGACATTATATTAAATCCAACGTATTAACAGGTAAGTATAGACAAAAACATCTTTGTCTTTGTAAATTACTAAAGTCCAACTTTGTGGTCAAACTAAATATCTCTTCTTTGTGAATTTCCTGTATTATCTTTGACATTTACTTTTATTTGTTTATCAAAAGTATGAAATTGACGAAATTAACATTACATTTAATTTGTAATCACAAAGAAAGAGAGAAAAGGTAAGAGAGTTGTACCATTCTTTACATAATTAAAATAATGTCTTATTTCCATGTAACTAAGTCCAGGACACATTATTTTATTTTATAAAAAAAATCACAAAATGGAGAAAAGAGAAAAAAAGAACTTTATTTTACATCAACATGCACTAGTTTTATAGAAAGAATATACAACAGTGATTTCAATGTGTTATTTAAAAATTACTGACTGCAATTACTCATTCCCATATAATTCATAATTGTTTAAAATTGTGATATAACTATGTAACAATAAACTATTTTTTATTTTCCATATCAATTACATAAATTTTGTAATATCTTCTCATCCATAATGACATTTCCATTTTCCTATCATTCTTCTTAGTTGTGTTGGAAAGGTGATGGGTCAAAACCCACATTTTGTAGTCTCAAATTAATATATTTATCACATTGTATTCAATTATTCAAACTTTGGAATGTTAAAAAGAGATTAATAAAACTCTCCTTCTAGCTTTCCTTCTACTATTTTAAATATACGGCTTTATGTTGACTAATTTTGACCAAAAAAAATGATGATCTGCGCACTCCCTCTCTAGGAAGAGCTCTCTTTGCTCTCTAGGAAGGGTGACTCATGGGGATGTTGGGGGCGAAGACCTCAGCCGCCTCCCACCCTCCTCCATCATGTGCCACCGACCACATCCACGAAGCCACCACCACCACCACCCATATTACCCCCTCACAATGCCTTCCCTCCTAGTTTGGTGTCTGTGCCCCCGACCTCCATTCACCCTATGAAGGCTCGGGCTACTGAGGACGCCGTTGACCAGTCCTAGGAGGATATCCTCAGTAAACCTATCGAGGTGAGACGTGCTTGTAGACCTGTGGACCTTTCGGGAGACCGCAAGGCATTGATGTTCAAGAATGGGGATGACAGAATTTGGATGTGGTTCACACCACTGATTCTGGAGGCTATGGATGACTTTCACATGTGCACGGTGACCCTATAGATCATGGGTATGAACAGTCTGTTCATTGGGTAGATGTATGGATGGATCCTCAGATCATGGAAGCCTAGGGGTGAGGTTCAACTCTCAAAGCTCAAAGATGGCCTCTTTCTCATGACCTTTACAAGTGAAGATGACATGAAGGTTTTGGTGGAAGATAGGCCTTGGTTCTTTGACAGCCAACTAGTTCTGGTGAGAAAGTGGAAACCTGAATTAGACACACAATGCACTGCTCTAATGTATGCCATGATTTGAGTGACTCTCCCGAATGTTGGCCTCCACTGGATGAGGCAGGCGATTACTAGCATAGCTTATGGGATGGGAGTCCCTAAGGTGATTGACTTTTGGTAGAGGGGTGAACATCTGGGTCCTACCCATCTCTGTGTCGAGGTGGAAGCCAACAACAAACCTCCCCCCATGGTGATGATAGAGATGTCAGATGGGAAGGCCCTAGAGATTAAGGTGTTGTATGATGCTATGCTCGAAAGATGTGAGGCCTGTAAAGTGTTTGGGCATTTGACTGAGAGGTGTCCAAGACACAAGGCTGCTGCCAACCAGGTGGAGGACAACCTAGGATGATTGTTCATCCGCCGACCTCATAGGAGGCAGAACACGAATATAAACAGGAAACTCGACAACAGTAAAGACTCATCTGATTGGGAAAAAGAGGTACAGACTGAGGAGAGGCCGTACAAGGACACCACATGTGTAGATGCATCTCAAGCTTGCACCAATGTATCCACCAACCCTAACCCTGAGCTTGAGGGTGACCCGCCTGATACGATGATGGAAGTGGCACCAATGGGTCGACCGCCGTCTACTGTGGTTACCAGCACTACTTCCCTATTGACAGAGTGTGTGAATCCTCTCTCAGTGCTCGAAGATCTAGACTGTGACATCCCATTGAATGAGGTGACTGTCAGGTCTATCTCTTCCATTTGCAAGAATAGAGGAGGCATGTCTGAGAAAGGAAGAATAATGTCCTCTAAACTATCCACCTCAGGCAGAGGTGGATCATCATCATGCTCCCGATGACCATCCTCACTTGGAATGTGAGGGAGGCCCCTAGGCTGAGACATCAGAGCAGACTTAGAAGCATCATCACTGAGGTGTGTGCTATCTTGGTGATTTGTCTAGAGACCGATATTCATAGAGAAGTGGAGGGGAGTGTCTACAACATGTTCCCTAATGGCTGGAAGTGTGGCTCTAACCTGTCACAGGTGGATGGAGGCAAAATCACCATTGGCTGGAATCCACAGTGTTGGGATGTTCAGTGCATAGAGAAATTGGATCAACTGGTAGTGGCCAGTGGTATTAACATGGGTGGATGGAATTGCATGATCAGTGTTGTTTATGGCCTCAATAATGAAGGAAGCTGACATAATCTCTAGGAGCTACTCAAAGCAACAACTCAGTAGGCTTTGCCACAACTGCTTATAGGTGACTTTAACCATGTGCGAAAGGTGTCCAAGAAGGTTGGCGGTTAGCCCATTCCGGACACTATTATAGAGAGATTTAATGGAGCTGTGGATGCTACAAGCCTTGTTGAGCTCAACATGGAGGGTGGTGTGGTGACTTGGCAAAATAAGAGAATCCCGCAACATAGGATTGCTAGATACCTTGATCGGGGGTTTGCTAATGCCGTGCGGATCAATGTGTTCCCTAAAGCCTCCATCAAGTTGGATGGTCACCCGAACAACGACCACACCTAGATGGCGGTCGAATAGGTGAACCAATCTAAATATAATAGACTATTCAGGTTCCTCAACCACTGGCTTGAGTGGGCTAGCTGTGAGAATGTGATTCAGGAGGCTTGGCTAAATAGGGTGGAGGGCAACCCCATCTTTGTCGTGGATGAAAAACTAAAAATAACTAAGCTTGCTTTGAAGAAATGGTCACATGATCTGATAGACCTACCTTCTTTGATGAAGAAGGCAATGGATGAGTACCAACTTGCTTTCGAGGAACTGAGATACAATCCTCTATGTGAAGAGTCTATTAGAAGTGAAGAGATAAAGGCTAAGTGGTTGATACAGTTAGAAAAGGCTAATGATATGATGTTCTAGCAAAGGAGTAGGCTAAATTGGATCAGACATGGTGACTGCAACATTAAAGTGTACCACAGAGCCACCAAAAAGAACCATATGAGAGACTGCATACATGCTCTATTACTACCTGATGGCCAATCAATTAATGGCCCTTAAGATGTGGCAAAGGAAGCTGTTGACTATTTCCAAAAGATGTACAACCAGGATAAGGCTTCTGTCCCTTGTGACCTCCCGCCTAGGAAGGTTACTGATGAGATGAATAGAAAATAGTGTGGCCCAGAATCTAAGATGGAAATCAAAGAGGCTCTATTCTCCATCGGCTTGTCCAAGGCTCCAGGACCTGATAGTTTCAATGCCAAGTTCTTTAAGAAAAATTGGAATGCCATCAAGGATGATTTATGCAAAGTAGTCAGATGGTTTCTTGTGGGAGGCTATATGGTCAGGAAGGTCAATCATGCCTTCTTAAGACTCATACCTAGAAAGTACTACCTGGCTTCCTTGGTAGATTTCAGACCCATCACGGGTCTATAAGGTGATTGCTAAGATGTTGGCTAAGCGGCTGAAGATGGTACTCTTGGAAATTGTGTCCCCCAACCAATCAGCTTTTGTGAAAGGCAGGTCCATCTCTGACAGTGCTCTCCTTGCGGGTGAGTTTTTTTTTACTGTAATAATAAGAAAAACCCTAAGAAGGCCTGCATCAAGGTTGATCTATCCAAGGCATATGATCATGTTAATTGGAAAGCTTTATGGAATGTGATGGAGGCCCTTGTCTTCTCTAGAAGTTGGATTGAGCTGATGAGGCAATGTGTAGAGACCACCTCCTTCTCAGTTCTAATTGACGACCTACCTAAAGGGATGTTCCAGGCATTCAATGGACTATGCCAGGGTGATCCTTTGTCTCCCCTCTTGTTCACCCTAGTTATGGAAGCTCTCTCTTTTCTTATCCAGAAGGTTGAGGGGGAAGGTGTAATGAAGACCTTCAAGGTGTGTGGGATTTCAGTGTTTTCACACATGATATATGCTGACGATGTCCTTCTATTTGCAGCAGGCCATGATAAATATCTAACGGTTGTCAGAAGGATTGTGAGAAGTTTTAGGAGATTAACTGGGTTGTACATAAGCGAGATGAAATCCAAAGTTTTTATTTCAAGATCTTGTAATGCTAGAAGGGGTCGACTCAAGTTGGCAGCTAGACTACAGCTGGACACCTTTCCGATTACCTACTTGGTCATACCCATTACTGGTGGTCGTGGTTGCAGCAAGGACTATGCCTCCTTACTTTATGATCTGAGGAAGATGGGGGATAAATGGACATGTTTGAACCTCTCCATGGCTGGGAGGGTAGTGCTTATTCGATATGTTATTTGTAGTAAATTAATGTTCTAGTGCAGGCAAGCTGAAATATTGACATTCATCCTTGACAAGGCCAAGTCAGTCATTAGCAACTTTATTTGGTTAGGTAAAGGGCATTCTATGGCCTGGACAATAGTAACAAAGCCGCTCCATTTGGGGGGGGGGGTTAATCTCCCAGATCTGCACCATATGGTTACGAAAGCTACTTGCAGGAGGGTCGATACTTTCTTGTGCCACATTTACCAGTCGTGGACATCCTGGATGAGACAGTGGTATGGCAACTCACTGGAGACTTGTGACCCATACCTCAACTCCAGATGCTACAGGTGTAGGACACATTGCTAGAGCCTTGTGAAGGGTGAGTATATCTGGATAGGCTCAGTTTGGTCCAGATGCTGCATGAAGCCTTGGGTACTTCCTCTCTCCAGACCACAGGTGTCATGGGACCAGCTGTTATGGAATAAAATCCATGTCCCCAAATGGAGCTTCACCATGTACAGGGGAATCCATGGCAAACTCCCAACTATTGACCGTTTAAAGAGTTGGGGAGCGGATAGTGTGGGCACCTTCTTGCTCAGTAGATAGCAGGAGGAGTCACACACTCACCTCACTTGGAGTTTCTAATATGTGAGGTATCTTTGGTGTAGGATGACCCTGAAGCTTGGATGGGGTGGCAATCCCCCTCTTGATCTGGATGGATCCATTAACTGGGTCCTCGACAACACAAAGCACAACCAACCTGCTAGGTGTTTTGGGGGCATTTGAATTGAGGCTATTCTATTTTGTGTGTGGAAGGAGTGCAAATTCAGGATCCATGGCAGACCTGATAGAGACCAGCTTACTATTTTTTATGACAATGTACACCTCTTAAAGGGGCTTTGTAAGGTCAGACCCGATTTGACTAAGGGAATGGACCGGGCAGTGATGGAACATTGGGTTTTTTTTGGTAGCTTACCCCTTTGTATAGTATACTGGTCTACACCTTATACTTTTTTATCTCAATAGTAATATTTTACCTTATCCAAAAAAATTGACCAACAATTAATTAATGTTTACATTGAATGTGTTAAATGGATTGACATTGTGTTTTATATTTATTTGAGAGGTCAAATGAATTTGAAATAAAACCAAATTTGGACTACACATTAATTACATACTTGATATCCTTCTTAGCCAATGAAATTCAAGTTTGAATGTCTTTTATTCATAACTTCCATATTTTTTATTTACTTCATTTTCATGCATTAAAAGGTGAGATAATGTGAGAACGTTCTCCTTAATGATTTCTTTGAATCTAAAAGCGAGATGATCAATACTTATCCACATTTAAGTCTATTATGCCTTTATGGAAAATTTTCTTGAAGAAAGAGACTCAAGAGAAGATATAGCTACATGTATTCAATAGGGGAAATAAAGTAATATCCAAACCATGTGATTGATGGATATTTTTTTTCATGCATCCAAAATGACTAATTAATTGCATTACATTTTTCTTTATGTCTTTTGAGTATTCCAAAGAGGAGATAGAAATAGTGAATTATGTTGTCTCCCTTTTATGTTAAAAGATATCAAAGAAAGAAGACTTCTTGTTCAAGCTATATATTCTATCATTTCAAATTCCACTCCTTTTATCTTCCTCTTTTATTTCTTATAAACATTTTCAAGGATGAGTGAGAGAAAAAGAGAAGGGAAATTATTCATTCATCATACTAAGTTAATTGCAATACATGATGGCATATGTATAAGAGAAAGTGTATTTTTAGTTTTTTTTCTTATCTGTCTTACTTTTTTTTATAAGTAATATCAATCCATGGCCTTTTCACATTAAGAACTACAACTATTTTTATTTTAATAAAAACCATTTTATAATTTTTAAATTGTGAAAAAATGGGGTGTTACAGCTTCCAACCTTGTCAGCTACTGTCCTTCTTGTTGCTGCTCAACCTCTACTGCATGATCTCTACCTCCTTGTGCACATCCACCTAAAAAGATGTGAGGAACCCACGAGGTGAGATTCCAAATCTCAATAGGAGATATAACTCTCCACCAACGCTATTATTAGCACAGATAAGATGATTAAAGAACAATAGTAAATCTACAACCATGATAAGTAGGTAATCATCACTAACAGAATAGGCGATTGCCACTAGATTATGAAACATCTTATCATCATAAAAAGAATATGAAGAACATGTATATTCACTACCAAATATAAAGTACAAAAGCAAGCAAGGCCTCATCCAATGTTTCTGTATTTGATCCTACACAAGTGTGCTACACATCTGATTATGTATTTTATTATGCCCTAAAAATTTGAGTCATACTGCCAAAATCCAACCAACCATTGCTAAGTCAAAATGAGTGTCATATAATGTCTAGTGGAAGAGTCGGAATCCATGATCTCACCCCCTCGATTAGTGTGAGTGAACTTGCAGTGACATCATTAGTCAAACTATTACGAACAACATATAATCCAATTGTACAAATCTAGACAGGTCACACCACTAGTGAAACTGAGATACGACATGTAGCCAAAATCCTACCAAGGTATGGCCCACAACTAATCCTATATCACATTTCCTGGATGTAAGAGGATATTTGTCCTCACCCTCGCATATTCAAAAATATGCGCTCTGAGTTAAACTCGTTTCACCATTCAGCAAGTGCTGACAATGAATGAATCTATGGTACAAGGCAGAGCTACATGAATAGGTTCCACTTGATTAGTTAGATCTTTTAAGTGTCTTTTGGCATCAATCAAGTTACAACGTATAAAACCACAACAAATTCTACAAAGATAAGGGCATAGTACTCTTCCTGCACATGAATCATATATGGTGTGAACTTGTCACCCTATCACCACATAATAGCTGCATTATTGCCATTCACAGCATCATCAAAAAATTTCATGCCATGAGATATCAATCCCTCAACTCTATCAGTAGGAAACATCCTTTCATGTCAGAACAATAACCACTATTAGGCCATAAGGCCCAACCACCATATAATGTATCACCTACATAATCAGCATGCCTCACAAGGGCATATTTAATCCTTGTCTCACATCATAGACATCATAGCACACACTAGGTATTATAATCATTTCCACAATACATGCATGGTTAGAAGATCACAATCAAGAGAGATAATCACATAATATCATATCCATCCATGATAAGGGTATAAGCAAGACTTATTCACTTTTAGGGTTTAAGGTTTCCACTTTTTTCGGCTAGGGTCCACAAGGTTAGGGTTAGCCAACCACCCTAGAACCACCACCCTCCACTATCATGGAGAGTGTCAGGATTAAGCATCATCATTAGAGAAGATTGTATATCATGCAAAATATCATAACACATATGTATACATGATTGACATTAGATTTTCATATATGTTTCATAACCACCTACCATCACCACATGTTAACTACTTAGGCACATAAGTCACAGACACCCTCCATAGTATGCCACCACTGCGACATGCACCATGGGTACCTTGACTTTCACTCCCTCTCATGTCATGACCACTTTCTATACGTCACACCTAGGGCATTAGGGTTAGGGTTTCTCTTCACCCTTCAACCATTTGTCGTGACCAAGCTCCTCAAGCACCTCTATGTGGCAACCACGACATCTCAACACCACCATGTCACGACTGTGCACACCCCCTAGCCATGACCACCAATCTAAGGGTTGTCCCCACCAAGCTAAGGCAAGAAGCTAAGGGTTTCAACACTTCTATACTCTAAAGGTCTCAACCCAACGTCACTAGGTCAAACATCACCACAAGAAGGGACATCTTGACCAAAGCCAACTAGGTCGCAGCCACCTCAATGGGCTATGTCACGACCACGACGCCCATACCCATGTCTCGACCGCCAAAACTCCTAGGTCTTGACCATACCAAGGTAAATACCTAGGTCACCAAAACAATCCCAAAACTAAATAGGAACCATGATCACCATGAGAGGGAACTCAAGCAAGCCGATCTTCACAACCCTAAGGAAAAGGTCTAAGAAAAGCATTACTAAAGGAAGAGAGACCATAGACAAGATGACCAAAACCAAAACTAACCTCTCACTTACTTCTAGGTGTACAAACACCAAGCATGGGAACTAGATAAAGGGTCAAACATGGGGAAGAAACTCCATATCATCATCTCTACCCAAAATCGATACAAGAAGGTTAATGTCTCGGGTTACTTCCAAGCCAATCATGATATCTCTCCCAAACAAATTCTAGGGCTAAGATAGAGATGCTAGCACGATGTAGAAACATATAAAAGAGAGAATACAACAACAAAACATAACAAGAAGTGCATAATAGAGAGGGTTTAGTGTTATAAAACATGCCTTAAGATCACCACCAAAGCTCCAAGATCAAGATCTCCTAGCAAATGATCCAAGGGTTGAAAAAATTCCACCAAAAGCTCCACTCTCAGCCACAAGAGCACCTCAAGAAGGGAGAAACACCAAGGTCAAAGGATATCTCAAGAAGAGAGAGTAAAACCCCATAATCGAACTGAAGAAAGAAGGGATAAATGAAAGAAGGAACTCTCTCCCTCTCACACTAGAGCATCACCTTGTTAAAACATGGCCCAAGTCCAAGAAGAAGGAAGAAGATAGGGTAGAAGATCTAAAGGAACACCAAAGAAAGAAGATAAAATACTCACTAGAGCTAGAGATGGCCAAGGATCACCACTATCACCACATGCAAGGGGTGAGTCACCTCCAAGGCACCAAGAGCACACCTTATTGCTCCACCAAGATCCAAGGACAAGCACAAGAGAAGGGAGGAAGAATATGACTGAAAAGAACACTTGTGGAGAGAAGAGGGTTCATATAGCAAAGGAGGAGGGATATAAGACAAAGGATGAGGCGTCAACAAGATATAACTCAAAAAAAAAACACTTGTCCACTAAAAGGACCAACATGTATCCAAATGCAACCACATAAGGTCCACATGCAAGAGATGGTGATACTCCCTTGGTAGGATCTTGACCATCCAAGCAACCAACCCTATGATGCTACTGCGACACACCTAGGGTTCCAAGGTCATGACACACCACAACATCCCACAAGAGTGCGACACTAAGACCACCTCATGAGGCCTTGGTCAAAACACACATCTCCAACCTATACGTCGACCCAAGACCACCTTCATCACAAACAACGCACTAAGGGGGAAGTGTCATGACCACAAAACCCCACAACAGACTCTAGGTCATGACCTAGGTTAAGGAAAGACAATAAGGTCACAAGGCGAAGGCATACAAATCCTAGAAAACCTAATCTCTACTAAGGGTGATTGTAACATCCCAGGATCTGAGGCCTCAGATAAAACACTCTTAAAAGGAATGATTGGACTACCCATATCACCAAGGTGCACCTCCTTTTCCGGGATCCCATCTCTAAGAACTCCATAGTTAAGCGTGCTCAGCTTGAAGTAGTACTGGGATGGGTGACCTGTTGGGAAGTTGATCCTGACATGAGCGTGAGTGAGGACAAAGCGCGTAGTTAAGGCTAGTGGTGGTTTGTGGGGCCATTCGTCATTCCTAAAACTCTACTAGAGCCTAGGGCAATGGGCTCGAGTGTTACAAATGGTATCAGAGCCAATTCCCCTCCAATAGGTCGGACCCCCATGGCATGGCATGCCAATCTTGAGTCGTGCGGTCCAGGCATGTAGGAAAGGGATGTCTATGGTTGATGTAGCCACCCTTGCGCTGGTATTCTGTGATCGGGAGTTGGATGTCCATGGGCCATTGTGGGTCTAAACTAAAATGGGGAAGATATTATGAGGCTTTATAGTTGAGCCTTGACGAGGACGTCAATAGTCTAAGTGGGGGAGATTGTAACATCCCAGGATTTGAGGCCTCAGATAAAACACTCTTAAAAGGAATGATTGGACTACCCATATCACCAAGGTGCACATCCTTTTCTGGGAGCCCATATATAAGAACTCCATAGTTAAGCATGCTCAGCTTGGAGTAGTAGTGGGATGGGTGACCTGTCAGGAAGTTGATCCTGGCATGCACGTGAGTGAGGACAAAGCGCGTAGTTAAGGCTAGTGGTGGTTTGTGGGGCTAGTCATCATTCCTAAAACTCTACTAGAGCCTAGGGTAGTAGGCTCAGGCGTTACAATCATACTACTCAACCAAGAGACAAACAAGGTACCCCAAAGCATCACACTCTCCCTCAAGAAGCCATGAGAGAGATGGAACACTATATAGGTGGAAAATTACACATCAACCCCGTATATTGGGTAAATTGTAATTTGCACCAAAACTAGCAAAGAAAGCACAAACATCAACCAAACAAGCTCAAACTGGAGACTTAACCTCTTCATCAGACCTAATCACATATTGAAAGATTAGAGAAGGTTATAAGCACAAAATCAAGTCAAAACAAATAGGGTTACCCCAAAACATAGGTTAGGGTCCTTACAATTAGGTAGTCGCGTAGCTTCCTCGTTGCATGGATCAAAGCAGGCTATATTTTTCAATTGTAGTGTATTGAGCCTCTGTGTCATTAAACTTATTGGAAAAATAGTAGATAGTGTGCTTTCTGTTAGTCATCTCTTGACTCAGGACTCCTCACAATGATGTTTTAGAATCTGATAACTGCAATGAGAAGATATTGTGACATGGTGGGCTTTAGTACTGGGGGATTAGTAAGGTAGTCTTTAAGCTTCTAGAGTGCTCCTTTGCATTATTCATTCCATCTTGATTCAAAATTCTTCTTTAACAACTTGAATAAAGGCTCATAGATAAGTGTGATCTTATATATGAAGTCACTAATCTATTGGAGACGACTAAGTAGGCCTTGTATGTCCTTCTTTGTTTTGGGGGATGTCATTTCCCAGATAGCTCAAGCTTTCCCAAGGTCCACTTCAATTCCTCTTTGAGTGACAATGTATCATAGTAGATTACCAAATGTACCCCCTAAGGTGCATTTAATAAGATTCAGGCCTAGGGATAATCATCATATTTTTTGATGTAGTTTCTTTAGATTGGTGATGTGGTCTTATAGAATTTTAAATTTGGCAATCATATCTTCCACGTAGACCTCCAGCTCTTTGTGCATCATGTCATGAAATCGGGTGGCCATTTCCCTTTGAGATGTAGCTTTGTATTCTTGAGATTGAACAACATACATTCTTTTTCACTAGTTCAATGTTGTGAAGCCATTAGGATAGATGAACGGTTCTAAGAAACCAACATTGTACTAATTTTGAAATTCCTCCATGATCTTAAGGTTCCATTATGCCCTCAACCATCTATCCTGCTTCTTGACGGACAGATGCCTAGGACATAGGCAGACAATGAACAATGATTGCCTCATACAATCTAGGCTTGTTAGTGTAGCTCCATGTGAATACGTTGTTGTTGTGACGTCCCCAGATTTTCCTAAACTTAATCTAATGTGTGACGTCCAAATTGAAACCCTCACCTCAGAGAGAATCCCAATTTAAACACCCCACACTAGGCTAAGAAGAAGAAAATCAGAGGAAGTCAAAAGGAAACAATCAGTAGCACATGCACATGAACAATAATAAAATCACAACACATGTTCACCATTCAACATATAATTACAACATGAATTATTACAACATTTGATATTACATATTCAACAACAAACTTCTAAATATACATGTACTACGTCTAAACAACAGGATCTTAAGACAACAGGTCCACATGTACATCAACTCACTACACAACTCTCTCTATCCTGAATCTTCAAGAGCATAACCACAACCTAAACAAAAGATTACATGCAGTACACATCAGCACAATATTTCAAGAATATTTTACTGAGTACGCCTATGTGTCTTTTATATACCTCTCATCATATCTTGGTAATAAGATAAAACTAATACTTGGGAGTTATAAAGAAATATAAGAAAAGCGTATACTTGCACAAAGATATTCATCAACAAAAGAGAACACATATTTTAAGCACATTTTCCATTATATCATTCATGCATTTACTACCTGAGAGTTGAATGCATTAAGGCCTTTATGATCTACTACCAAAGAGTTGGATCATTACACAATGTGATCTACTACCAAAGAGTTGGATCACTTCCAAGTACTTTACTACCAAAGAGTTGAAGTACTTATTTCCAGCACTTTACTACCAAAGAGTTGAGGTGCTTAGATATAATGGAATAGATATATTATGTTTCATGTTTTCATAGCAATAAGTATGTAAAATCATGCAACATATCATACCAGAACAATCATTTCAATCAATACCATATGCCAAGTATTTTACTACTCATATAACACAAGCATATTGTATAATAAGCCAAGTAAGAGGTAATGGCTTACCTTCCAAAGAGATATCCTAATCACATGTTCCTCATGTCATCTATTTCTTTGTTAAACGTGATTAAGACATGATCATATACTACCATCAAATTCTCATCCTATTATATCTCATCTTAACCCTAATCGTGTTCATATTAGGGTTTGCTTATTCGTTAAGATATTCTCATTATTATTTCTTGTCTATCTCTTCTTGTTATCTAGGATTGACAATACTGATGCTGTATTCCAGATTATGATCAATAATCTGATTATTTGATTTCATATGATTATGTGCATATATTAACCCTAGATCATATTCCTTAAGCATATTAGGGCTTATATCACATTAAGAGAAAACATCATCATATAACACAGATTATGTGTATCATCTTGATCTAATATTTAAATCTGGGGTTCCAGATATTGATATGAGCTTACTCTGTAAATTTTGTCATTTATTGAGCATATATGCATTTACTACATTTTATTTGAAATTATTAGCCCTAAATAGCCATATAAAGCAAAATACATTCTTTCGTGCATCAACATGACCATCATTGCCGTCTGTATTATAAACATTATTATGGAGTTATTGACATTTTCCCATAATTTTATGTCATCATTGACTATTTATTATCCACTAAACAAGCATTACACATCTTACATGATATTGCTAATATTTAATCATCAAAAGCCTGATATTATTGTTCTATTGTATTCTATTCATTTTTCTGAGAATTTCAGTACCTTATTTGTAATTTTCTGATAAGCGGACAATTTTCTAGGATTTATTGAATAACTGGGAATTTTTGAGAGTTTTTACCTTTTTCAGCAAATCGGGTCTTTCCACGTGGCCATTAAAGGGTTGGCGCAAGTCAAGGCTTGGGCCGCTGGTTCATAGTCTGGACCCGCCTGGTTTGGCTTGGAGGGTCGGTCTGCCCTTTCTCCTTTTTCGGTGGCCGTTTTGAGAACGCGATCTAGTTTCTCGCCTACGCACGCGCTCCGTTCTTGAGACGTCGTCACTCCGCCGCTGGCTGGTCTCCATGTCTCAGCATGCAATCGTGCACCTCCATGTCTTCTTAGGTCATCGTCAGCCTAGTGCCTCAGCGCAACACCTATGACCGTCGTTCTTTGTTGGATCGGGCGCTGCCGTGGCTTGGTCAGAGCTCGGCTGCAAAGCTCCAGCCTCCGACGCACAACGGTCCGGAGGTCTCTCCTCCACTTCGATGCCTCCAGTGCACGAGACTTCCGTCGCCTCCTCCCGCATCTGTGTTGAGCACCATCGTGGTGCAGGGAGCCCATGAGGGATCCACATCCCTCCTCCTTGCCACAACTTCAGACGCCGGCTGCGTCTCTACATAGCCACCGCCACACTTCTGGGATCAGCAATTTGTCAATCATCCTAAGGATCTAGACTCTCTCTCTCTCTCCTATTCTCACAGTCATGCTCAAGTCCTGACGCCTGGTGGTCGTCTTCCCGATCCAGGCCACTGCTACCGAAGCCCAATGCCGGCGTGCATCATCTCTTCCGGTGTGTGTGAGCGCCGCCTCCGTCCAGGATAGTGGCTCCAGGCCTTGCCGTCCACGAGTTTAGGCGCCATCCTATGGAAGGTCTCCTACAACGATGAATTGTAAACTCCTTTCTACTCCGCAAGGCTAGAGAAAGTCTTCGGAGAAGCCTACGCTGCTAACGATGGAGAGGCTAGGGAGGGGAGGTTGGCTCTTCTATCTTATGCAGTTATCACATGCCTAAATGAGACTTGAACTGCATCTCTTGGCAAGTCAAGGAACTGCCTGGTTCGTTCCCCAGTCACCCCACGAATGGTTATCATGGCTACCTAGGCAAGCATTTACGTGGTTGCTCCATGATCTCAGAGCCGTTCCAAGAAAAGGGGTCTATTCCCTTCCATACGATCATCCTCATCCAAGGATTGCAAGACATATATGTCGCATCTCCATGTCAAGGGTATGCCTATCGGATCGAGACTAACCCGTTAAAATCTTATCCATGCATCACATAATTAACACACGAGTGTGACGTAGCATTTTATCAAAGCCTAAGCTTCTAATTGTGAACATTGATCCAAAACACATCAAAAATTTAATCATTTGTCCCACTTCAAACCTAAATAACTCCTTCTAGGCACATTGAAACCTTATGAAACTTTGACCATATTTTTATCACCAGCCAAGCTATCTCACATCCAACCTGGGTGCCAAAACTCAACTATAAGACTAATCAATTAAATTCCTCAAGAAGGTATTAAAAGAGAGATCTTAATCATGATATTAACATCAATTAATAAATTCACTTATGTCCTTTGATATTTAAGGATTCCAAAATTCCACTCCATCACATCCTACACACCTTAAAAGATATTTCGTCCTCAAAATTAAGCCCAAAAATCCAGTCTTTCACATCATATACAACTTAAAGGAACTTTCGTCCTCGAAAGAACACCATACTCATACTTCCAGGGGAAACCTTATCTTTCTCTCATCCACATGTAGGCACCATTCCATGTACAACATAGACAAGAACTCCAGAACTATATCCAAGCTACTAGGATGTTTTCAAACATCTAGGGTGATACAAGGGTGAACCACTCATCATATAACATGGTTTAGGAGCGTAGGTTACATCATGACGTATCTCATACGTTATGGTTGCATCTTTTTCTTTAGCCATGCATTAGGGTTCCCACATCATATTACCATGTTCTGAAGGAGTTAACTAAGGTTAACCCATTATCAAGGTGTCATAATATTTTATTTAGCTCATTGTTAGAACATGTTCATCATTAACATATGCCTTTTAGGAGGGAGTTAACTAAAGTTAACCCACTTTATCCATCTGAATCATATTGAGGTGCCACCATCATTATGTTGTGGTAACTGTCAAACCATATTTTTCATCTTTATTAAACACTAAGATTAACACCTCGTGTAACATATTTCATTCATATGATCTTATTTCATTTCTCATAATAAACTATAATCTTTATTGGTGATTTCATTACAAGATTAACCTACAGTTTCACATTATCAGCATTATTCATGTATATGGTTAACCATTTATACTTTGATATCTATTAAACCATCTCTAGGTTTCCATCATGCCATATATCACATCTTGAGATTAGATCACATCTTACATATATTATATCATGGTTGTGTTAAACGAACTTATGTGAGTGGCCCTTTAAACATATATCAAAACTTCATCTAGTCCAACTGAGGTCCTAACCCTTGTCATGAGAGTAATGCCATGCTCAGTCACCTGAGCTAACTCAACTCTATGAGTATCTCATATGCATAAACTTTATCTTTCCTCTCGGTATAGGGTTCTTAGATTACCTCATTGGCACTAGTGATAGATTTACAAGCTCTCGCCACATAAGCACAAACCAAAACATGCTATGGCATACTCTTCATAGGTTCTCTACCCATGAGACATGCTATACCCAAAGCTCTCTTATATACACCACTAGATTCCTATGTGGGAAACCACCAACCTGAGCATGAGGCTTCACAGAAACTAACATAGCTACCTCCTCTAGGGTCTTGGGCTCTCTCCCTCACCCAGATGGAAGGCACTCATATCCATATTCACATATGCACACATAACCGGCCTCTCTTTGTCTCTAGGGTTTGGTCTTCCCAAGGACATCTAGGGTTCAAAAAGACTATAGGAATCATGCATAAAGCGACTCAACTCAATCACTCAGTAGTATTCTAGTTTAGGACATATCATATCACATATCTCATATTTCTCACATCGTGGAGTCTAGGTTCTCTGACCTTCTCCCTGTGGGTCTCGCTCTCTCTTGAGCTAACCCCAAAACTGGTCCTAACACTAGAGGTACTCTTTGTAAAAGAGTTTGAGGCTCATGCCAACTCACAACCTTGTCTTAACTTAACATATCTTATCTCATAAAAGCCTAGTTACTTGCATCATCAAAACTTATCTCAAATCCTCAAATCTGAACTTAAGTCCTCAAAGAAAAACATAGATCATTATAACAATCTTATGTCATCTATATAAGACTTACATCATATCATCAAAACATATTTCATCTATTCCATCTATCATATATTCCAAACAAGGCTCTAGACATCTAATCTAGAACTACTCTCTCTTCTAGACTGATGTCATTCACTTTCACTTAGGTTACATGACCACCTCCTACTCGTACATGTGTGGGGACACATTTTTGTAATACATATACATATTAAAATATTATATAGTTTTTCTCCGATAAAACAAACGTCAGAGAAAACTATCGAGGTTCGATCCGTTTGGAATCAAAAACCAAATCCTGAAAATGAGTGTCCAACACATAGTAGAGAGTCCAGTGTCATGAAAACTAGTGAAAAAAGGTGAGAACATGGTGTAGACTAGTGTAGCTACTCTAGACAACGTGCACAATATGTCTAGAGTTTCTCTTCCCTTGATGCACGTCATTTCCAAACAGTGCAACGTCCCATACCACTGCACTACAAGGAAAGTACGACATCTAAGGACTTGCTATACAACAAGCACTAGTCTAGACCTAGTTCTCAGACATCTAGGTGCTAACCTAGAGGCTAGGTCAGATCTAGTATGTAAAGATGACTAATCTAACCCTAAAAGATTATTAAGTTCAAGGTTCTTTAGTTTTGAGTTGCATAATGAGAAAATGTCAAGCTTTTCTATTGTTCATGCTCTGATACCACCTGTGACGTCCCCGGATTTTCTAAAACTTAATCTGATGTGTGAAGTCCAAATTGAAACCCTCACCTCAGCGAGAATCCCAATTTAAACACCCCACACTAGGCTAAGAAGAAGAAAATCAGAGGAAGTCAAAAGGAAACAATCAGTAGCACATGCACATGAACAATAATAAACCCACAACACATGTTCACCATTCAACATATAATTACAACATGAATTATTACAATATTTGATATTACATATTGACCAACAAACATCTAAATATACATGTACTACATCTAAACAATAGGATCTTAAGACAACAGGTCCACCTGTACATCATCTCGCTACAAAACTCTCTCTATCCTGAATCTTCAAGAGCATAACCACAACCTAAACAAAAGATTACATGTGGTACACATCAACACAATATTTCAAGAATATTGTACTGAGTACGCCTACGTGTCTTTTATATACCTCTCATCATATCTTGCCAATAAGATAAAACTAATACTTGGCAGTTATAAAGAAATATAAGAAAAGTGTATACTTGCACAAAGATATTCATCAACAAAAGAGAACACATATTTTAAGCATATTTTCCATTATATCATTCATGCATTTACTACCTGAGAGTTGAATGCATTAAGGCCTTTATGATCTACTACCAAAGAGTTGGATCATTACACAATGTGATCTACTACCAAAGAGTTGGATCACTTCCAAGTACATTACTACCAAAGAGTTGAAGTACTTATTTCCAGCACTTTACTACCAAAGAGTTGAAGTGCTTAGATATAATGGAACAAATATATTATGTTTCATGTGTTCATAGCAATAAGTATGGAAAATCATGCAACATATCATACCAGAACAATCATTTCAATCAATACCATATGCCAAGTATTTTACTACTCATATAACACAAGCATATTGTATAATAAGCCAAGTAAGAGGTAATGGCGTACCTTCCAAAGAGATATCCTAATCACATGTTCCTCATGTCATCTATTTCTTTGTTAAACCTGATTAAGACAGGATCATATACTACCATCAGATTCTCATCCTATTATATCTCATCTTAACCCTAATCGTGTTCATATTAGGGTTTGCTTACTCGTTAAGATATTCTCATTATTATTTCTTGTCTATCTCTTCTTGTTATCTAGGATTGACGTTATTGATGTTGTATTCCATATTATGATCAATAATCTGATTATTTGATTTCGTATGATTATGTGCACATATTAACCCTAGATCATATTCCTTAACCATATTAGGGCTTATATCACATTAAGAGAAAACATCATCATATAACACAGATTATGTGTATCATCCTGATCTAATATTTAAATATGAGGTTCCAGATATTGATATGAGCTTACTCTGTGTCGTCATTTATTGAGCATATATACATTTACTACATTTTATTTGAAATTATTAGCCCTAAATAGCCATATAAAGCAAAATACATACTTTCGTGCATCAACATGACCATCATTGACATCAGGTGCATTATAAACATTATTATGGAGTTACTGACATTTTCCCATAATTTTATGTCATCATTTACTATTTGTTATCCACTAAACAAGAATTACGCATCTTACATGATATTGCTAATATTTAATCATCAAAAGCCTGATATTATTGTTCTATTGTATTCTATTCATTTTTCTGAGAATTTTAGTACCTTATTTGTAATTTTCTGATAAGCGAACAATTTTCTAGGATTTATTGAAGAACTGGGAATTTTTGAGAGTTTTTACCTTTTTCAGCAAATCGGGTCTTGCCACGTGGTTATTAAAGGGTTGGCGCAAGTCAAGGCTTGGGCCGCTGGTTCACAGTCTGGACCCACCTGGTTTGGCTTGGAGGGCCGGTCTGCCCTTTCTCCTTTGTCGGTGGCCGTTTTGAGAACGCTATCTAGTTTCTCGCCTACGCACACGCTCCGTTCTTGAGACGCCGTCACGCCACCGCTAGCTGGTCACCAGGTCTCAGCATGCAATCATGCACCTCCATGTCTTCTTAGGTCATCGTTAGCCTAGTGCCTCAGCGCAACACCTATGACCGTCGTTCTTGGTTGGATCGGGCACTGCCGTGGCTGGGTCAGAGCTCAGCTATAAAGCTCCAGCCTACGGCGCACAACGGGCCGGAGGTCTCTCCTCCACTTCGATGCCTCCAGTGCACGAGACTTCCTTCGCCTCCTCATGCATCTGTGTTGAGCACCGCCGTGGTGCAGGGAACCCATGAGGGATCCACATCCCTCCTCCTTGTCGCAGCTTCAAACGCCGGTTGCGTCTCTACATAGCCACTGCCGCACTTCTAGGATTGACAGTTTGTCACTCATCGTAAGGATCTTGACTCTCTCTCTCCTATTCTCACAGTCACACTCAAGGCCGGACACCTGGTGGTTGTCTTCCCGATCCAGGCTGCTGCTGCCGGAGCCCAATGCCGACGTGCATCATCTTTTCCGGTGTGCGTGAGCGCCGCCTCCGTGCAAGATAGTGTCTCCAGGCCTTGCCGTCCATGAGTTTAGGTGCCATCCTATGGAAGGTCTCCTACAACGATGAATTGCAGACTCCTTGCTACTCCGCAAGGCTAGCGAAAGTCTTCGGAGAAGCCTACGCTGCTAACGAGGCTAGAGAGGGGAGGTTGGCTCTTCTATCTTATGCAGTTATCACATGCCTAAATGAAACTTGAACTACATCTCTTGGAAAGTCAAGGAACTACCTGGTTCGTTCCCCAGTCACCCCACGAATGGTGATCGTGGCGACCTAGGCAAGCGTTTACGTGGTTGCTCCATGATCTCGGAGCCGTTCCAAGAAAAGGGGTCTATTCCCTTCCATACGATCATCCTCATCCAAGGATTGCAAGACATATATGTCGCATCTCCATGTCAAGGGTATGCCTATCGGATCGAGACTAACCCGTTCAAATCTTATCCATGCATCACATAATTAACACACGAGTGTGACGTAGCATTTAATCAAAGCCCAAGCTTCTAATTGTGAACATTGATCTAAAACACATCAAAAATTTAATCATTTGTCCCACTTCAAACCTAAATTACTCCTTCTAGGCACATTGAAACCTTATGAAACTTTGACCATATTTTTATCATCAGCCAAGCTATCTCACATCCAACCTGGGTGCCAAAACTCAACTATAAGACTAATCAATTAAATTCCTCAAGAAGGTATTAAAAGAGAGATCTGAATCATGATATTAACATCAATTAATAAATTCACTTATGTCCTTTGATATTTAAGGATTCCAAAATTCCACTCCATCACCTCCTACACACCTTAAAAGATATTTCGTCCTCAAAATTAAGCCCAAAAATCCAGTCTTTCACAGTTGTAGTGGTGTGGAAGTTTTATCATCCGATCTCTGATATCTTATTGTAGACACGCCCCAACTTTACCTATTTGTTGCTCATGGCCTGAGTTGACATTCACCATCTCTATTTAATCTTTGATATGAAAAGGTTTATGCTCCCTTGTCATATACTCTAGGATAGGGACCTCTTCGAAATTTATGTCCTGGTCAATGTAGGTCTGTGTTACATTAAAGAAACAGTTGGAAAAATCTTGGAGAGCCTGCTTATCTTTAGTCTCTTTGGGTTTTTTGGAGCTATATGATTTTTACAGTGTTTTGATAAATAACCACTTTGGGATCTCCAATGTGACATTGTAGTCTTCCTCAATGATTTTAGTGTCTGCTGTCGTGGTGTTGTCTTGGTTGGCCAGTCAAAGCAAATCTAGAGAGCGATCATAGCCAGTTTTATCAGGTGGCGCCTCTACCCCATCAAGTGTTGGGTTGATGATTTTACCTAGCTGACATGATCATCTTGGTGATATTTTATGCCTTTTCCAATGTCAAGATGCTCAGGACATAGGTTGTTGACAACGGGTGTGGGCATCCATTTGATTGCTTCCCCATTTGCAGGGATGTCGTTATTCTTAGATTGTTGGTTATTCTGGGCAGTTTGGATGCTCTAGATTTCATTGGTGATGAGGGAGGTCTCCTTCATGTTGATTGTGATCCCAGGGTAGTCATCTGGTTGTCATTGTTGACCAAAGTAAGGCAACATCACACAAATAATAAAATTGGCGGTGTCTATATTTTCTTGGTGGTAGACACAATGTAAGGAAAGTACGGAAGGGGACTCGTATGCTCAGGGTTGAGGTCCCACTAGTACAACACCCAATTTGATGCTCCTCTTCTATCTGAAAGTGTCAAGCCTCACAGTTCAAGTCTTGAGTCAATGGTGGATAGTTGAGGTAATCTATCAGGATCAAGTCCATTGTAGTGGGCCACAATGTTGTGGGCTTCCAATATGATGCCCACCAAGTGATATGATTTTGTGTGTAGGATGGGTCATGGAACCTCTTCCATATGGGAGGGATACTGATGATCTCTACATGTCCTTATCTCCAGGCCCCCAGTCCTTGATATGTATGGATGTGCATCTCACGTAGCCATCCCGCAAACAATGTCAGACTGTGTGGGAGATGGTCATTTATGTAGTGTGGCAGAACCCAACTAGTATTAGCAATACGAAGCATCTCAAAGTAGAATAGAATATCATCCTCCTTTATGCAAGCTACAACATCAAGACTATCAACATGATCAATGATGATAGTGTGCCCCAATAAACAATTCAATTTCTGATGCAGTGATGAGGTAATCACCCATTTATGATGAATCCATGGCCTTTCTACATGAGTCTGAAGAAAAGACTCAACTCCATGACCATGAACAATATTGCAAATGTCTTTGGCACACTTTGTAGATCTAGATCAATTTCTCCCAGAACAACTTTGATTACCCTATTGAAGGAGGTTGCTTTCTTTGTTCTCAAGTGTAGGTCGGAGGGATCCTTCTCCAGATTGATGGCTGTCTTAAGGGACACACGTTAAGGCATGTGCTGTTGTTGACAAAACAAAAGGGTATTTTGAGGCCATTGTATATTTTTGTGACTAATAAGGGCCTATTGTCACTTCCTCTAGTTGGTATCTCATCTTTACGGAACGAGATCATATTAGGGGTGGTGATTAACTCAGATGTTGCTATAAGAGTGTATAGACTCATGCCTTTGGAGATGTAGGAACCAATATAAAGTCTTCATGACCGATTCTCAGAATTGTGAGGAATTATGCATTGCTTTAGCCATCGACACCTCCACCTTAGATTCATTCAAGAACTGGATTGTGTCTAGGCCTTCTGGACCAGTCTCCTTGCAAAGCTTAGGTGTCAGTGGTACCTTTTTAGTATTGATGTATGGTGTCTCCTCTTCCATTTTGTTGGTAGGGACTCCTATGTATATAGTTATCTTCTCCTTACCCTTGTCGAGAGGCAATGGTATTTCTAGTATAATGGGGGTGCTGATCCATTTCCATTGCAATCGGTGAGGGTGTCACAGCTAGGACCACTACATAGGGTGAGGGGTCATAGTTTGTTGCACTACGAAAAATATGGTCTTTAACTACAAAAAAATTTTGTAGCGAAAACCCCAAAATTTGTAGCCAAAAGCTTTGGCTACATTTATCCTTACATTTATAATATATAGCTAATACCCGTGTAGCTAATTGTTTAGGCTACATTTTTCAAAGTTGTAGTTAGTTATTCCTCTGGCTACAAATTTATATGTAACCCTAATTGTAGGTAAAAATGTCCTTACACATAAATATGTAGTTTCCATTGTAGCCAAATGTATGACTACAATTTAATTTGTACCTATGCTATGTAGGGAGAGATGACATTGGTTACAATTTGTATTTCTAGTTCATGTATAGCAAAAAAAAGCACTTGCTACACATGTAATTATAGCTAGTGTGTAGTGAAAGGCACCATGTACTACACATACATATGTAGTGAGAAACATTATGTAGCCAGTCAATTGCTTGCCAATATAGAGGGGTTTTCAATAAGAAAACAAATGAATGTTAATCAAGATCGAGTTTTTCTTACAATGTCAACAATGATACTTTTATTTATATTTGAAGAATGAGTACACATGGGGAGGACATTAACCTAGCCCCTGTTTTACAATATGCATGAAAAAAAGACACATGTATACAATATCTTCTTCTGACTACATCTATCCACTACAGACTATAGATAGGTCATACAACACTCCAATGTCACTTGAGAACATAACTTCCATACCACGTTATCTATGGAGTGAGAATCGTGACTGAAGGTCCATAGAAAAAGTAGGTGAATAGATCAATAGATCATATAGCGCTCCAATGACTCCTTTTCTTTTCACTGCTTTCTATAGACTATAGAGCATAGTGGACTTCACGCAGGGGAAAATATGTAAGCCCCAAAGGCCTTGTTAAGTGATCTTGATTTCCTAGATCAAATGATACACCAAGTTTAAAGTTTGTTGCACAATTATTGGTAGACAAGCTGAGTGCCTAATTGGATCTGATGAACTTGACATGCAAATTAAGCAAAATGTTACTCCTGATCTGACTACCATACCGCAACAGGGATGCAAGCTTGCCGATGCACATGTGTGGCCATGGAGATGAGTACGAAACTGTTGTTGTACTCACTAAACCCAACAAGGACTCGAGCTCTGAACCTGTGATGATAAAGAGGTACTCCTGTCTATTTGTGGGCTGCAAGAAGAACAATTAAAGATAACAAGAAGTTCTTGAGCATACACAATAGGAAAAGACATGATAGTATTTGAAGTGAAACATGAAGATCCAAATTCAGTTTAAGTAACACAACAATACATGCAGGGAACAAGCACAATTGGCAGCCCACCAATGGTCCATCTGATATCTCACATCATTGATTGTTTTCACATGTTGTACCTATCTACCACATTCCTCACTAGTTTCTTTTGAGACCAACAACTGAAATGACTCCTTTACAGATGGTATATCAAGTGAAAGATCCTTTAGACTTCCAGAAAGACAACCATCAGTAGTTTCAGAATAAGTTGTTCATATGATTGCAGCTCCAATGCAAGAACAAGGCATCTCTTAACAACTCAAAAGTAATGTAGCAATGACTGCCAATGCAGATATAAAGTTAGTAGAGACTATATAATCATTAGCAACACAAACTTCCAAGACCTTATTGCATAACTCTATCATCATTGCATGATAAAAAGATTGAGCTAGCTCATGGATGATATATGCTCTGTAATTTAGGGATGTATTTTGGTCAGTCTTGGCAACAATAAGGGGTTAATTTGATTCTAACCCGTCCAAACTGATTTTTCAAGTGGAAGGTGGGGTGATGGGAACAACCCTCATCAGTAGATTTGAAGATTAATTCATGGTCCATGTTAGATAATGGCACAAAACTAGCGAAGTTGATGGCACGAATATGTTCTACCTGCAAAGAAGTGAAAATTAGATGATACATAAAAATTAATACATGGCACTTCATCTTTACATCTGTAGGACACGACCAACATATGTGTTCCTATATCATAAATTATTGAGTTGTATCTCGTATTATTATAGAAGCTATGGTGCTCATCAAATATTATTTAAAGCTGAATAACACAAGATGGTCACGAGGACATATGAAACTAGAAATAGCAAAACGATAAATAGGGAAAAGGAAATAATATATAAGACATTGTTCTATACTAGTAGATTTGAGTTTTCCAATTAACTAGCTCTCCTTTCTGTTTTTTCTGAGCTGCTACAAATTAGAAATCAAATAAATTCACCATATAAACCAAAACAAAAAATTGGACATAGATTTTATAGTCAGCCATGTTACTCCACGCCAAAACAATATAAATTGAGGCCTATATATAATTGAGCATCTGAGTAGGAAGAAATAGGGGAAGAAGTGGATTTGTGTAACCCAAATAACATAAGAAGATTTCCTACCTGCTATTCAAATCCCACACCAGCAAGAAATGCACTAAAAGATAATATAAGGCTAGCATAGAAGAAAGGTTCAAAAACAATTTTATGATCACTACCAATCTAAGGATTAGCAAAACACACTCGACAAATAGAAAAGATTTTGGTTCTTAACATGATTAAACTTTTTGGTTGGAAGTTGATGCAAAACAAACTTATTATCAAACAGTATATTATAATGAGGGGTATTCAACTGGTGTCAAGATGTTCACTGTGCAAATAGGAATCAGAATCAGCTGAGCACATAATATGGCATTGCAGGGTTGCAAAAGATATTTGGAACATGGCTCGTTCTCATATTCCTATAACTCCAAAAAACAACAGTGAACTACCGAATGTCAGAGGAAAGAAGGAGATTATTGGATGGATCAGTACAATGAGCTCTTGTAGAAAAGTTGATATATTTACTTTGTTACAGAAAACATACTAATAATTATGTAAAAACCTATGAAGTATCACGGCAAGTAAATTAAGTGAAAAACAACATACTTCGCTAACCGCTCTACAGATTCGATCTTGATCTCGCTAATAATATTCAGCGACAGCTTCTTGGGAATCACATGCAACAAATCAATCTCCTCCACTTTATTACCTCCAGGTTTCCACCCAAAAGATCCTACAGGGTTAATGTTTTTTTGACCTGGTCGTCTCCTTTGACATTTCTTCACAGAAGTCCATGTGTGTGACAAAGCTATCCCTCTAGCATGCATGGGACAACGATTATATTAGAGTCAGAAATTACAACAAAGGCCAGAGATAGCTTACACACATGTTTATATCTGCGGTAGCAACAAAAGATGCGATTTACTAAAAGACATATGATCCCAAACAGGTGTATAAATTTGTGCACTAGGAACAAATGGGATACACTGCTCATATGAAAAAAATATGTTCATTCATTCACTGCTTCATAGATTATATATATAAAAATATGTTATCCATTCACGATCTGATTATTCATGTCTGTAGTAAATGCAAGCGGCAAGAAAGCTGGACTAATACATCTGCATCAGGAGTTCACAAAGTCCAAAATACAACAAAACCCTATCATTAATATATGCCTGCACAGATGGCTAAAGTTAGCTATTTGCTACACTACATTAGCTAGACTGATCACACATGGGAGAGCTACAGTAGTAGCCAATATTCCATAAATTCTCTTGTATATATATATGGTTGTCCTTGTGTGTATATATGGTTTAGTATCATATATCAACCAATCTAGCTTACATTCCGTTTAGATTGACCATACTCATAAGCATTAAGTAGACATGATCATTTATCCATATTACACATTAACGCACAAAGACATACCATAAGAAGAGGGTTCCACATCCACATCGATATGCCTTGGTCATGCAGGTCTTAACATGCGCCTTCCAATCAGACTACACACACACTTCTTGAAACAATGCTCGTACTTCCACTTCTTTTCCCAATACTCATACATAAGTGCTTCTTGATCCCGGTGATTCCCAGGGCCCGAGCAGGATCTCGGTGAATGCACATAACTTCCGAGCAAATGTACACCTTCATGGGTGCCTCATCTCCATAGCTCTCCCTCTACTTCAGCTTCCCTGGAAGGTTGTGGCCGCACTGGTGGATTTGCAGGTTCTGGTCGCACTGGAACCCTTTGCCACAGACCTCGCTCACAAAGCAATTGGTGGCTAGGAGAGACTTGAGGAAGAGAGCAATCACCTCAGTGTCAGGTCTGCTCGGTATTGATTAGTTGTTGAGTATTGCAAAAAATGCCCAATTGTATAGATTTAGAGAAGCATATATGCATCATTTTATAAAGATCAATACTAAACATGAACAACATATTGAATGGAATATGTAATGATCATTTTATAAAGATCAATACTAAACATGAACAACATATTTCCTAATTGATTATTATAGATTGATATGTTTAGTTAATTTATGATGATTTGGTAGTAGTAGATATAATGAAAATATTGACAGCTATTTATTAGTTTAAAAGAACAAAATCAATATATTCTTGGTTTCCAGGTGATAAAGACATGTTGCTTGCTCAGGAACTCACACAAAGAAACCATCAATGATTGACACGACAGAATGGGAACTTATTTAACTGGGTTTCCTGAGAGGCTCTGTCTCCTGTTAGTTAGCTGACTGGGTTCATCATTAGTTGTTGTGGCTGAAGTTGTTGGTTGGGGGAACTGGCTGCTGCCATGAACTATTGAAGAAGTGAAGCAACCTTCAAAAGTAGATGATGTTGATGTTGCTGCAAGAGGCCTAGATTGTGGGGTGTTCCCCCTGGCTCGACTCACCCAAATTTAAAGGGATCAGGATAAACATGGATGTCTACTGGACCAAAAGATTGAACAGAGCCTAGTCAATCTCTATATAAAAAAAGCTCAGAAGAATACAAAAGACTATCAAGTCCCTTTTCCTTCTAGCTGAAACAGAGAAGTGACCAGAAATACTGAATGCCAACAATCCTCCAGTCTTGCAACAACTATCCAGAAAAAAAAACATGCACAACCTGCATTTTTTCCATCAGTTGCATCAGACACCCCTGCATAATTGGGCAATTGAAACCTCAAGGAAGCAACACACAACTCAATCTCCTCAAAGAATTGCTCTATTCCTGGCCTCTAGTCATTCTATATCAACTAAGAAAAAGAGGAACATTCCATAATCACTTGATTACCAAACAAGAAAAAAAAGCTACCTTTTCCACATTTCTAACCAAGATAATAAGAGAAGATGGATATATATATAGATTGGCTTGGCAAAGAGCAACTCTTTCCTACCTATTCATTCATCAAACTCCCCCTGAACAAGAGGACCAAAAGATTGAATAGAGCCTAGTCAATCTCTATATAAAAAAAGCTCAGAGGAATACAAAAGACTATCAAGTCCTTTTTCCTTCTAGCTGAAACAGAGAAGTGACCAGAAATATTGAATTCCACAACTCCTGGGAAAAAGAGCATACTGTGGCAACTCGTTCTAAAGTCTCATACTCCCATAGCATAGTGAAATGTTGGCTTCTTCAATAGAGGTATATCATTTACACCATCATCTATCTTATGAACCTGGACCTAGATAGCTTTATCTTAGATTTGTGAATCCGAGGGGCATATAGATTCAATAAGACACAAAATATGATATAGTAAAAGTGTTTAGACAACAAATAATATGAACTGCAGAAATGGACAGAAACTACATGTAAAATCAACCAGAAAAAAGTTACATGTCAATAGAAGGCTACCAATTTTTCACAAGACAGTTAAGGATCAACAACAAATTAATATGATTAGAGATTTGAACCAACAATAGGCCCTACAAATCAGATCGCAACATCCATTTTAAACCAAATTTCATCAAACCAAAAGTCCCACTCATGAAACCAAATGGCAGACATTCCAAGAGGTTACTAAACCTACTAAATCTACGTCAAGGGCTAAGAAGCAACCAAGACTACTTAACAAATTGTAATGTTAAACCAGGTTTGCAAGAAAAAAGCTACACAAATCAATAGCAATGAATCCAACAAAGATGTAGCTCGACCATGCCTGAGCAGAGCCTGATGATGCTCAGGGTGAGGTCAAGATCCCTATAGAGATAGAAAGAGATAATATGTTGGCAGTTCACATAATGTCACCTAACACAGGTGAGCTCATCCATGAGGCCATGAGTTACTTACGATGTGATGCCTCTAGTGAGGACATATCAAGGACATGCCATGCCCAGTCAACCATGAGTGAAGCTCTGAAGGAAGTCCCATGTATGTACTACAAAGGCATTGTAAGAATTCGACAAAATTTTACATTTTTAAAGACAAAATCTTCCAAGGACACAAAGTTAATCGAAGATTGCAGAATGTAGATGCAAAAGGTATAGTCATGTCTGTAGCATATAACAAACAACATATGCATGTTGAGAGCTTACCAGGCCAGTTACAAAGGTGCACACAAGTCATCTCTGTAGCCTATAACAAACAACATGATTAGTTTTGGATGGAGAATCCTCTGGATCAGAAACAACTGTCATTTCTTCTCATAATCTATTCTATTAAATTCTGCAAGTAAATGGTCAAAACACATCGCAGACTTCAAAAATAGTTCCTAGCCAACATTGAGAACTCACCGGAGATACTTCTTCATTACTCCGCTCATCTCTAGGCTCAAGAAAGTTGGGGATGTTCCATGTAAATATGTTGCAGGGCTAGCCTGGTTATGCAGAAATCAGTGGCTTTTAACTGATAAAGTCATTCACCCTCTTACCTAAGCAGCTGGGTGCAGATTAAAGAGCTAGCAATCTTAAATAAAAAGCTCAAAAACTTATGAATCCATTGCAATATCTATGAATAAATAGGATGGAAAATATATATGTGGCTGAGGAGGTTAGAGGTGTTTTAGCTTTTTTTTAAAAAAAAAACTGATGCTTGGGCAGTCATATATTGTTTATTTCAGACCAGTATTCCATTACAATATAAGTATAAGTTAAATCCCAACCTCTGATTTAGTGTTGGGTAATCCCCACCTCTGATTTAGTGTTGATACATAGAAACAACAAATTCATAGTAAGACGAATGACACCATGTGAGAAGCGCAGAGCTCATGCCAGCACGGAGGTTTCAATAGGCACAACCGTCTCGAACTGACCCTCAGCTTCGATCTACCATATCTCTGGCAGCGCCTCCTTGATGTTGTGGATGCTCTCGAGTGCGAAGTCCGCCCCCGGAACCAACACTGAGCTACCGACATAGACGGTGTGGAGCCCTGCCGCCTTTCCAGAAGCTATGTTCCTGGAACTGTCATCGAAGAAGATGGTTATCTTGGGATCTACATTTACAATCTGGATGGCAGCTTCCATGGCATCTAGGTTGGGCTTGCAGAGGATGCTTGATTTGGGACCCCGAGCGCCGCCCACAGAGACATCCGCATCAGACTCGTTGTCGGTTGTGAACCCACTACTGCTGCCGTAGCTCTTCAGTGGGGGTGTTCTCTTCTCCAAGGAGTCAGCAAGGTCATCCACCAGCTTTGCTTCATCGGATGAATCGTTGGCGCCATCATCGGATGTAGGGAGAAGAGGGGGAGCTTTTGTTTGGAAGTGTGGGGCTAGGGATGGGAAGAGACCATCAGTTGGGATTATTGTGAGAAGGGAGAAGAGCAATCAACTGTGAGGTTGACGGTGGCGACCAGGCATGCAGACGACACCAACAGGGGTCTCGGGCTGATGTATGTTGTGGAGAAGAGCATGGGATCGAGGGCGGGGAAGAAGAGGGTGTGAATGAAAAATTAGGTAAGACAACAACGATTTGGGATGAGGAGTGTGTGGGAGATGAAAATGGATTCACGCGGGAGATGAAAAGGGAGTCTTTCATTTGGGTGAAATAGAGTGGGGTGTTGAAACTTGAAAAGGGAGTCACGCGGGGGGAAAACATGTTTTTGGTTTAGCTGAAATAGTGGGTGTGGAAAAGTTTTTATGTAGTCAAATTGTAGTTACTAAAAGAATTTTGGATTGAATACATTTGTTTTACCTATATAATTATAATTTGTAAGAAAAAGTAGTTTTAGCTACAAACAAAATATATGGAATCATATCAATTGTAGCTAAATCATCATTTTCTGGTAGTGTTGGGCAGTTCATGGGACTGGTGCCCTATATCTTTTGTACTTTGTATGATGATGCCTCACCACACCAATGGATATTACTCACAACAAAGCACGATCAACAACTAAACATCACATTAACATTAAAGTAGGTAAATTAAAACGGATATCATATGACCAACATGTGCAAAAACATATTACAATAGGGTCCAACAACCTATGACATATCGCATACCATATCAGATATTTACGTGTTCCATTGGCCATCCACCACAAACCTGTGTACAAAAGATCTTGTTTCACATATACATTCCCCATATACAAACCACAAGCATACTGCCAAAACATCGTAATGATATAGAAATCATCTACAAAACACATTCCTTCCTGGACTTGAGAGTACAGGGATGAAACTAGGACTCTACTACACAACTAGCAGTTGTTCAACCTTCTACATTTACTGATCTCTAAGTTGGTCTTCCTCAACAACATGATCCTACCCACACCACGGATGACCACTTAAAAAGATTTGGTAACCCACGTGGTGAGACCCATGTTCCAGTGAGAGATATAACTCTCGACCAATGGTTATTGATACAATGACCTATATCATTATTAAGCAAGATGAGTAGATTCATCTAAATGGATAATTTGAAATGATTACAAAGGTTAAGAATCTTAAGCATCTACAACAGATAAGCATAGAAACATATATGACTAGAAGGAATATGAAGAACATGTAAAACAATTTATTTCTCTTACCACATTATATTACAACTAAGCAGTATAAGAAAAAGGAAAGGGTAACATCCAACGTGAAGCATGTTTAAACCTAGTCAGATATACTAAATAGCTATATTACATCTTTTAAGCCCTGAGGAGTTTTAGTCATACCACCCAAAGTCCAATTGACCACTGCTAAGTCAAAATCAGTGCCATACAAGATCTAGGAGAGTCAAACTCCTATGATATCCTCCACCCTCAGTTAGTACGAGTGAACTCCACAATGACATATCAGTTAAACTGCCATCAACGACATGTAGTCAAGATGAAAACACCTAGCCCGCCTTGGTGCAGGTCACTAAACTAGACACCATGGTATATGAATACCCTACCACCAAGGTACAACCACAGTTGTCCTCAAACATATCACATATACAAATCTCTGAGACATGACTCTATGCATTCTCACACTGAGGCATGACCATAGCCACCATCCATAAATCTGGGGTTAGGAAGAAAAGGACACATAGTCTCTTACACCCTGCATACTCAACAGTATGCGCTTTGAGTTTCCCTTAGGAATACTCATTTCACCATCCAACAAGTTCTGACAGTGGAATGGATCTATGGCATAAGGTACTACATGGTTAGGGTTCCACTTGATTAATTAAAACCAAGTAGGTATATTTTAACTGCATCGACCAAGTTACATACAAACCATAGAAAGATTATACAAAGATAAGGATATATTGCAGCTTAGGAAGATACAAAACATATAGAGCATAAACTTGTCACATCTTCACATGGTACTATTCACTGCCATTTAAGAGTCCACAATCATTATCATATCCTCATGGGATACCAATCCCTTATCACAACACACAGAAGATATCACCTCACTTAAGGCACAAAGCCACTGCCAAGGTCATCAAACCATTCACATTGTTCCCTGTAAGAATATCAACATCTCTCTATGCCCCAATAAGGCTCATCATCACCATGCATGTATTACATAAGCTTGATATAACATTGCAATTAAGAATGATGATGTTCAGAAGATAGAAAATTAGGGTTATAACATTAATAAAGAGAGAAAAATTCCATCAGTATGCTAACTACATAAGAAGTTATGTATCATCATCACTTTCTTACATTAGGGTTTGGATTCAACAAGTTAACCGAACTAGGGTTTCAAAATAGCAATAGGAATTAACCCTAATAATTATCTTCTTCAACATTCTTGGAAAACACTAAGTCAAGCATCATCATCACAAGGTCAACAACATATGACGATCATATAGTCTACAAAATTTCATCGACTGCTAAGTTTTAGTGGTGTCTTCATTGGAAAAGATTAGGTCCACCACCTTCATCGACCATTGAAGAGTAGCCAATTCAGCAACTTCTATGGTTAACCACTTTAGTGACCACTAGGGTCAAACAAGATCATCGACCGAAGATATACATGATTGACAACCGAAGAAAAATTAATGCATTGGAAATTGAAAAGAAAGAATATGTTGACCACTCAAGTTCAAAAATATCTTCAACCACATACGGTGTCATCATTAGTGACCAAACATATCTTGGCAACTAAGATACATTCAAAATTTGGAAACCAAACTAGGGAAACACTTAGCAACCATTATGAGGTCAAAAATTCATCAACCACAAGGTCCAAAACAAGTTGATTGTCATATATAGACCAAAACTCATCAAAGAGCAAACCACAAGAAGAAAATCAACCTCAAAACCCTAGATAATCACCATCATGAGAGAAAATTGAACCATGAGTCATAAAAGAGAAAAATCAAGGTTTCCACCACATGCATGTATCAAAACTTCCACCATCAAAGATACATTCCGTGCACAAAGATTAGGGTTCAACAAAGGGGAGATATCTATTCAAGAATCACCATGAAGACATAAACCCTAGATCATAGATATCATCATTCAACTTGGAATCACATTTTTAGTATCTGGATTATTTGCATGCTAGGTTAATGTAAGCAATCATCGAGGAGAAAGTTATATAACTCACATCAAAAGAGAAGAAGCACCTCCAACAACAAGGAATATCCAAGAAAAGAGAGAGAAAACTCTAGATTGATCCCACTTTTGGCCAAGCTAGCTTCACCTCCAAGATAAAACAAAACCCTAGGCCAACTAGCAAGAAGGAGAGAAAAAATCCTAGGTATGATGGCAAAGAAGAGAAGTTCTTCATGAGGAACTCAAAAAGTACCATGGTGAACCATGGGTTTGTTCAAGAAGAGAAAGAAGAAGAGGGTATGGAAGGAAAATGAAGATGAAAATGTAGATCACGTACCAAGGCAAAAGATATCACCAAATGATCACAAGATGGGTTGCTCCAAACCCTAGCTCAACATGCAAGATGGATCAGCAACTTGAGCTCCTACTTCACCACAAAACACAAGGGGGACGAGCTCCAAGAAATAAGAGAGAAAGAAATGGTGCAAAGGGTTTCCTTGCATGCAGGAGGAGAGGTTTATATAGCCAAGGGTTGGAGAGGAGAAGGGAGGTTAGGTTCCATGCTAACACATGCCATGTGTCCACCAAAACTCATCCATGAAAGCACCACACACACACATGAAACTAGTTTGACAACACCAAGAAAAACTAGTGACCTACTAAATATAGGAAAAGCCATCAGTCCAAGGAATTCTTTAGCAACCAAAACAAGATCAAAACTCAATGATCACATAGACCAAATACTAGGGTTTCTTGGCAACCGAAGAGGGTCATGGGCTCATCAACCACCAAGACCACTAGGCACATACAAAAACTCATTGATCACAAAGAAAAGAGCCAAAGGAAAGCTTGGCAACCGATGAAAACAAAGCTCATCGGCCAACACACACTTCAAGGGCAACCATCCACATAAGGTATACAAGCAAACCCTAGGACATGGGCTCATCGACCACCAAGACCACTAGGCACATACAAAAACTCATAGAACACAAAGAAAAGGGCCAAAGGAAAGCTTGGCAACTGCTGATAACAAAGTTCATCAGCCAACACACACCTTAAGGTCAACCATCCACATAAGGTATACAAGCAAACCCTAAATCTTGTCACAACCATGTCACCTCATCAAACAAAGGTACAAAAAGGTTCCCCAAGGCACTTCTCTTTCCTACATGATGTAAAAACATGTGAGGCACATCAATCATGTGACAAATTGCAAGAAAAAACCTAAACATGGGTAAACTTGCAATTTAGTCCAAATTAAGCACATTAAAGCATAACTAGCTCAAACAACATCCAAACTTGTCCAAACTAAAATCATATTCATGTGACATGTTATAAAAGCACATCTTAAGGTTAGATTAAGGTTTTAAGCATGTAATTATTCTATGCAATCAAGATCAACCTGAAAGCTAGGTCAGTGGTCTTACACTTTCATCTCATGGCAGGTTCCCAATATGTTAATCACCTGCATTTCCTACCACTGGTGAGCTCCTGGCATGCTAACTAGCCTTTTGGTGCTTATGAGGACTAGTGACTTCTTATCTTGGATTGAAGTGACAATCTGAGTATATTGAGACCAATTCTTGACTACTTACTGCTTGTTCTATAGTAAGGACGATCACGTGTGATGAGTCTTCTAATAGTGAGGTTACAACCATTGTGTTGGAAGATGGTGACATCTCTATTGATGCCATTGTGCTGGTCTTTCCAGATTCTATCAAGTCAGGGCATGCTTGAATGTGATGCATGAATCAGTCACGTGCCCTTTTTCTCTGTGAAAGTCTGGAAGGAGTTGTCATTGTAGCTTTTTGGCATAGGATTTAGTGGATCCCTTAAGACTGGGATCTTTAATAAGTGATTGATGTCTAGCAATATTGTGATGAGAGAATCTCCAAAGGGGGTGAAATTCCTCTTTGTCTTGGAAGGTTCTTCTGCTGATGGAGCGGCAATTGTCAGCTCGGCTTGAGGTGTCAGGTTACTCGTTGTTGGAGAAGTGTTTTCTACCGCATGTTGTACAAGTAGTTGGAAAGGCCGTGGTGTGTAACCATAGTAGTTTCTTGATGACCACACATACTATAGGGGCATGTACTAAGGCTAATATATAAGGCTAATATTTGGGTGGCATCATGTGGGCTTGCTATTTTTGGTATTCTCTTGTCATTTGATCTATGGATGTCTGCAACTGTGAGATCTGGACAGTCTACTATTTATGCTTGTCACCTCTAATAGGGACAAGCACTACCCCTATCATTGCATCTTTTGCTTTGACCTATTTCCACTTAGGCTTCTGACTGGTTGTCATAGAGGAAGAATGTGGTGGGAAAGTGAGGCCTATGTTTTGATAGACCCCTTCCTTTGATAGAATTTTCAAAATATACTCCAAATTGTATGAGCTCTACGAAAGTATTGTACCTCTATAAAGATAAAGGGTCGTGAGAGTTGGCATGGCAACTCTAGTCACCATGTATAGTGCCTCTTTTCTAGAAGGCTTGAATTTTAACTGGGCAACTAGATCCCTCCATCGTTTGAAGACATCAGAGAAGCTTTCATCTACCTTTTGTTGTCACACTTCTAGCTCCTCCTTGGTAGGGACTAGATGTAGATTCCAAGCATAATGATCAACAAACATTTCGTCCATCTTGACCCAAGTGGTGATTGTTGACATATCCTTCTTGTAGTACCATGCCAATATGGGACCTATCAAGGTCTGTGTGAACCATTAGATTAGTACTTTTTCATCATCTTGGACCTCCACCATGTTTGAACAATATACCTTGATGTAAGCAATAGGGTCCCCTATTATGAAATACTCATGGAACTTGGCATGTTGAAGTTTTTGGGTAGCTTAACATTTGGGAAGTGGCAAAAGTTACTAAATGTGTTCCCACCATCTTTCTCCCCCCTAGTTGTTTGATCTTATGTATAATCTTGAGCAGTAGGGGGTATGTAGCATTGGTTTCCTATGCAGTAGCTTCCTAGAATGTGATCACCAATGGTATCACTGGTGATCTAATTGTTGTTGGTGGAGCCATGTATACATGTGGTGAGAATCCATATCATCTCCAATATATGGGTTGTACTAGGAGTGGGGCAGTGGATATAAAGAGTGTGGGATGGGGACTGATCCCTGACCATTCAAATGTTGTTCTTGGATCTTTATGATAATGCTGGCCTTATCAGCCTACTAGGATCTCCTTTTGTGGTTGTAGCTTCTTCTTTCTTTTTGTCTTTAGTTTCTCCTACAAGAGACATATGACATTGCCTCCTGAACTACCAAGATTCCCTCAACATTTGCAAACAGTGGACCCTGATAGGGCCCTAGCTGGAATGGTTTTGGTTGAGGCGAGAAGGAACCCCACACAATGTATGATAGGAACAACATTGATGACCCTATGTGAATATCTCCATGTCGGGTGAACCCTACACAATTCCATCCTCCTTCATATCTTGAGCTCAGTGAAGGCGTGGGAACATATTGGGTGGCTGCTCTAATAGAAGAGCTTCCTATGAAATGAACATTTGAGGCATCACCACAACTTTTGTATGATCATGCACTCATGTAAGCCTATATTTCATGTTTTGGATGGCATCTCCCTTGGTGCCACTATAAAAATGACGATCTACATTGTTTCTCCTGGACATCTGGGTTGATCATTGGCAAAATCGGATGAAGTACGAACTTGTTGAACTTCTTGTGATGTCCTAAAATTCACATTAGTGGGATTCAAAAGTATGGTGTAATATTAGATGAGACGATACTCTGCTTTTTGGGACGAGTCTTGCCACACATATGATATTAAGAAAAAAAGTAAAAAGACTTCCCCTTTTTGTCTAGTAAAAGTATAAAAAGGAATATTCATCAATTTCTTACAACCTTCTCATGAAAAAAGACACATACAGTGTTTCTCTTATTTCCATTCTTATTTATTTTTATGTGACTGTACTGGCCCCTAGCCTGGTTAAGAAAAAAGATTTATTCACTTTTCAATGAGATGTGGTTTCCAATGCCATGCCTAAAAATAAAAGCATGGTGGACATGGTGTTCCTTAAGAGAGTGTCTTAAAATAATTATTCAAAAGAGGACAGAAGGTGGGGATTCAAGTGGTTGATAATGATTAAGGTATCCCTCACTGGGATAGTGATTGTGATCAATAAATCACTTTTATTCCCTAAGGCATCCTCATCTAGTGGGGTTACCAAATTGAAACTCTTGGCAACATCCATGACACCCTAGTTTCGTCCTAGTTTGAGGAGTTTCTATTTGGGGTTCTTGGCCCTTGGAAGAATTGAGTGCTCAACAAGGAGGGAGCCTTTCTTGGATTCTCCCTATCAACTACAAAGTGGAGTATAGGTTGTGGTCTAATTTCTGGTTGTGGCTCAGGACCGTAAATGTGGGTATGAAAATCACAAGATGATCTAGTTTAAGGTCATAGTCTAGGACCATACGAGCTTGCAAGGAGCTAGATTGTCCTATTTTAGGTCATAGTCTAGGACCATGGGTGGGAAGATAAAGTTTGTTATTGGTCCAGGTTTAGATCATAGTTCGTGACCTGAAAAGGATATGAAAGATAAATTTAGATAGTTCAAGGTCATAGTCCAGGACCATGGATGGTGCAAACCTGACATTCACAAGTGACATCGCACTCATCATGGAAGCATTGTTCCACTTGACTAGGCTTTTAGGTTAGGACTCCCCTATTTAGAGAGAAAGTGTTCCTTTTTAGAGGTCATTTGGCAAGATAAACCCGACTTTTGAATGGTTCTCATTCTCTTAGCAAATTTATGATTGTAGAAAATTAGCTGATCCTTTGTGCAAGCTTATTTGATTTTTGAAGGGATTGTTAATTGTTAAAAAGATTTTTTGAGATTTGAGATTGTTAAAATTAAAAAAGATTTTTTCTTTTGAAATTATTGTCAATCTTTTAAATGATTGCTCAATTGTGACATTGTTAATATGTGAAAAGATTGTTTTGATTTGGGATTGTTAACCTTTGAAAATATTTTTTAGAATTATTTATCTTTACAAAGATTTCTTAATTGGAGATTATTCATCTTTAATAAGATCATCATATTTGAGATTTTTAATATTTCAAAAGATTTTTTTGTAGTGTTAATCTATATTAAGATTGTTTTGAATTGTTAATCTTCAAAAAGATTGTTTGAATGGAAATTGTTAATATCTAAAAATATTGTTTGATTTGAGATTGTTAATCTTTATAAAGATTGATTTGAGATTGTTAATCTTTATAAAGATTGTTTTGATTATTAACCTTTACAAAAAAAATTGATTTGAGATTACTAATCTTTAAAATGATTATTTAGGATTTAATATTGTTAATACTTGAAAATATTATTTTAATCTACACATGAAAAGAGTTGGCAACAATCTCAAACATTTCAACATCCAATACAAAACATATGTATTGGAAGTAAATGACCCTCCACTCTTAGCTTATCATTTTAGATCCATAGTTACATCCTCACTGAAATATGACATGCAAAGGAGGGGTGGGTCCTTATCTACTAGTATGGGTAGGTGACACTTATCGAGGGGTAACCCAGTTTAAATAGATAAGGGAACTGCTCTTAGTACACATGGTGATTACGATGACCATGATTAGTCATGACAAAGAGGAGAGTGGGATACTTTCAAGTCCTTTGGACATCCAACTTAATGAAGCATTGGTACCTTTACTGACATCTCACATTACTTTCAGGGATCCAACATGAGGTTGGTACTCGTCCCATGACACATGTTTGTAGGAGTGTGAAGTGAATGTGATGGGTTTTAACATTTTTCAAAACTAGCCCATAAAGAATTAATGTTTGTTGGATGCAAATAAAAAAAACAACAATATGTCTTAAGAAGGAATCAAATTTTATTTCCAACCTACATATGTTTTCCACCCTTTATTTTGATTTTTCTCATTTTTATTTTTTTTAAACATGAGGGAAGCAAACACAAGACTCAAAAAAAAGTGAAGCATGGATAAAACCCCAAATCAACATGGAACATAGACCAGATTGGAAAAATAATAAGAAAAAAAGAACAAGATCAGAACCACCAAAGTTGGCCAGAGATAGAGAGGGGAGTAGGACTGACATATCACCTTGACCCTCGATCCATGGGTTGGCGGATCACATGGATGTGCCACCCTGCTCCCTGACTAGAAAGACAAATAGAAAAACATGAAAAAATAGGAAAATATGAGAATTAAAATAGAAAGTAGAAGAAAAACGAAATGTCCTAAAGATGAACAATCTTCACAACAAAATAGCGGGAGTTTGATTGAAACCTTCTTGGCATCCCCAACAAAGTCACCAATATGTTGCATTCTACCCCAAAATGGGAAATATGGATCTACAAAGAAAACTCTACCCTTTTTGGTAGTAGAACATCACACAAAAAATGAAATACGGGTGTTCACGAGTCACCACCACATTTAATATGGAAAACAAGACAAATTGTTGAAGCCAAAATTAATTATGAGTTACACCTAAGTCAGATTGATAGAAAAATAGGAAATAAAGAACAAATTCAAAGATCATTTTTTGTGGTCTCATTACAAGTTGGGAAGGATTTGCACCCCCATCCAGTCCAATAAGCCAAGATTAAGATTCTTTCTATTATGAAGAAGAGAGAGACTTGTGATGGTTAAAGCGTAATTTGAAGAAAAAATGATAATTAGTGGTGAGTAGGTTTTAGGGATGGAGATGGTCGTGTCCTTCCCCTCATTATCCTGAAAGTCCTAATTTTAGGTGGAATGGGGTCCTAATCACCTCAGATTCTCCCATGGTAGATATATTAGTGGGTGGATAGGACTGTTGTGTAGGATTCAATGGCCATTAGAAGATGTAAGTTGATGGAAAGATCTAAGTTTCCTTAAAAGAAATGAATGATGGTATTTATAACAATAACACATTAGAACAATTATAGTAGTTGAGCAAATCAGATGGAACAATTAGAGATCAAATATAGAAGTAATAATAGTTAGGTGCAGTAGATCAGATATATTGTTTATAATAGTTAGGTGTAGTAGTTAAAGTAGTTCACCATTATACATGTGCTAACTGGGTAGGAGGTGTCAGAAGAAGGATCCTATGATCATGAGTAATTTAGAAATAAAAGATGAAGGTAGGTCGATTCTCTGGCTTCAAGACAATATTTATAGGTAGATATTATGGTTTGGGGCTCTGGACAGAACATTTTGCAACATGCGATAGATCAACATGATACGTTTCATTGGTGGGGCATGTGGATTGAGGCGACTCACTGCATGACATGTGGCATATGGCTGGGATCCATTAGGTGTCCCAGTTGATTGAAAATGCATCTTTTTTGTAATTTTATGAATGTTCTAAAAAAAGTCAAAGTCAATAGCAAGGAAAGATAATTCAAGATTATCTCTCAGATTTAATTGGAATAACAATTGAATATCCTTGAAAAAAGGGAATACTTTTATTTCATATAATTCAACTAGGCAGTTATAAACAAGCTTGTAAAAAACTGAACTAGAGAGCTAATCACACTTGGGTCTAAAAAGAAGGTTTCTTTACATAAAGACTCGTACTGTGTAAAAGAAGGTAAAATGTGTATTAATTATGTGGAAAATATAAAAAATGTAAAAAATGATAAATGTGGAAATTGAGTGGAATGTGGAGTGGATTTTATCATTAGACAGATAATTTGCATTAATTGTGTATTGGTATCAGTGAGCACAAATGGGGTGTCAACACATAGCATCATTTATTTTGTAACAATACATAATATTGTTAAAATATAATAAGATTCCAAGACAATAACTATGATGATGTATATTTAGGGTTACCAAAATCAATAATCATACAGTTGTGGAAATAGGGTTATTAAAACAATGTTTATAAATTTCTATGATCTTAAACCAATTGGTTTAGTTGTTCATATTAATGTGACATGATCAATCTACCACTCATTGTTACACCTAATATGTAGTTAGGGTTTCTAACCGTTAGAAATAATGATATCTTGGAATTATATTTTGATAGCCTTATTCCTATGTTAACTCCAATATGACCCTAAACCCTAGATAGGGCCTAATCTAGACCTAATTAATATCATATGGATACTTGGTGACATTTTCGTGTTATATATGCCTTCATATCATGATGCTTTCTCAGATGTACCTTTGAGTTCTTAAATATACACTTGATGATTACGTTGCATATAGTACATGTATAACATGACATGGTTTTTCATGAAGGTATGTGGTTATCTTATGAATACCCCCATTTATAAAATTCCAATGTTTGTCAACGATTCACCGTTAATTGATGATGTAAATATCTAATTATATGTTTTCTAATTTCCAGTTCTGTATAGGGCCAATATGTTCATAATATAATGAAACCTATGATATTCTGAACCCACAATTCGACCTTCCATAGGATTTTCCACCTAATTCCAATTGTGCATAAATAAAGGTGATTGCATCCAAGGTGGTATCAGAAACATGGGTTAGATTATCAAAATGAAAATACAAGTTCATATGTGCAAATAATCGATTGTTGAGCAATACATGTTGTTATCATACATGTAGACTTTTGTATGTAGCCACGTACAAAATATAGGAATACACTACTCATATTTTTAATTGGTGTTTTACGTATCTTATTCTATTAAAGATTTGAAGACATAGAGATTCAAGAAATATTGAAGATTATAAAGCTAATGTCACAAGGAGGACTATATGCTAGTATCATTTGAAAATTCATG